>PVIW01001822.1:87335-189740 GCA_004026585.1 Noctilio leporinus | reverse complement strand
CGAATACAAGGAATAGGCCTTCAGTGGTCAGGGGGAACGGGTTTGGGGGGAGTGGGGAGGTAGAGGCAAAGAAGGGGAGCAGCTTAGACAAGAACCTAGTATAAAGGAACCATGGACATGGACAACAGGTGGGATTGACTTTGGGGGGAATGGGTGGGTGGGTGGGGGGACAGAGGGGAGCAAAAAGGGGATGGATGTAATACAACAACAATAAAATTAAAAAAAAAAACAAACAAACAAACAAAAAAACACTAGTTTCTGATGCCAAAAATATTCAGGTGCCTATATTGAGTTGTTGAAGACAATTCTGCAAACAAGGCATGTGGTTGGCCTCCTGAATATTAGTTATACCCTGAATCTGGTTTAATATCCCTTTGAAAAAAACCTGGAAATTTAACTTGTCAGCTCAGAAAGTAGCATATATTCACATAAGTGACAAAATCCAAACAAATCTGTTTCTGGAGAAATAAGCAAATGAGGGAGTCATTGCCATGGGGGATTAAAGATGGCTGCAAAGTCTTGCCCATCCCACAATACAGAGGTGGAGACTGTTTCTCAACTCGCTAAATCTGTCTGTGCTAATTGAATATGATGGCATTGACATTATGTCAGTTCCAGACTAGTCTTTAACAGGACTAATGGCTTCTGCTTCCTCCTTTCGAAAGGGAGTCAACAGATAGGAAATTTAACTACTGGGATGGTTATGCTATGGGTAGCTCACCCTCACTACACAGAATGAGAGAATGGCCACATGGAGAAAGATTGAGTCAACCAATATATGAGAAGCCTTCTTGGCTCTTCTAGACAATGCAGCCACCATCTGAGGCCAAGGGAATGAGAGACCTCAGCCAAATGAAAGAACTAAGGTTGCAATTGTTAATTAAGTAAGCAATCCCAGCCAGGGCACAACTGATTGAGCTATCCCAAATAAGACCCCCTGACACTTGGAGGCAGAGGTGAGCTCTCATGTTTCTGACTCTCAGACGTGTGAGCAAATAAAATGATTACTGCTTTAGGGTGCTTAATTTTGGGGTAGTTTGTCATGCAGAAATAGGTAACAGAAGCGGTCTTAAGTAAGCTGTTGAGATTTTAGGGAAGTGGGTTTTAAGCCATGTGTCCAAAAAATGTAAATAGTTTTGGATCAGAGAAGAAGAAAAATCTCTGCTAAGTCAAATAAATGCTGGCAAATTATGAATGCCAAATAAATGTGAATTTTTAAATTTTACTCATGTTACTACTCTTGAGTCCTGCAATGTTAAATATAGTGTTCAGTAGTACAATGTTCCCCCATAAGTATTACAGCTCTTCCCAGTTTGGGAACTTCTGTAAGGGAAGTTCATTAGTGGATCCCTTTGGTCATGACTACAACGCTTTGGTTCCGGAGGGCAACATAGAGATCAGCTCATTCACAGTAGGAATAGAGGCTGAGAGAGTTTAAATGACTTATCCAGGGTCTTAAGACCAAATTTGACTTAGACAAGATCTCGGATCTCCTGATGCCCAAAGAAATACACTCACTCTGCAGTACCATTAATAGAATTCCTAAATTACTAATGATGATCCTTTTAGTAATTTCTATATTTTAAAAAGTGAAACAAATTCAACATTAGATCTACCAAGATATTTGCCTTTGTACCACAACACCTTCTTTTGATATAGATACAGATATGTTTATGTGTGTATATGCATTTCAAAGGCAAGCATACTAATTGTTCTGATAATATAAAAACTAGTATGTGCATACTACATAAGTGTTATGAGGGGAGGGTATGAGGGGAGGGTACAAACCACTGATTATTTCTGGAAGGAGTATGATTTTATGCAGATGAGTAAAAAAATTAATACAATAAAACCTGTTATCTGATTATGCCTGGTTGTATCAGGCATAATCAGATGGGGAAGTAATGCTGTGTCTATTTAAACCTGGTCTGCAAAGGCAGTCAGCCAATACAACCGAAGGTGGTCCGTTCCGCTGTGTGACAGGAGCTGGAGCTCTGCCCGTAAGTGCCTTTCTGTGATATGAGCCAGGGGAGAGGTCTGTGCAGAAGACTAAAATTACTTCCAATTACAGTAAATACAAAAGAACAAAAACCTTATTAAACACAGATTAAGTTCATTATTGTATAAATCCCTCCTTGAAAAGTAAACCTAATCCTCTCTACCAAAATATTAAACATTAACACTGACATGACAGGCAAGATAGAGATAACACCCTCCTCCTTATCTTGGCTTCTATCATATCAATGAAGCAGACGTGTAATGGCCGGGGCTGGTGCTTGTGAATAAGAGGAGCCACCAGCTAGCTCCACAGTCAGATTCCTCTATCTGGTTAGCCACACCATCTTAACTGTAAAATCTTTCAGGCTGATCCTCACTCAAAAGGCCTTCGGCGCAAGCTAATCTGGGGTTTCATGTTGCAAAGGTCTTGGATGGCAAACATTATGTTTGTGTTCAGTAATTATATTTGACTGAAAACACATTTGTAACTCGCTCTGCACTCAGGGTGGGAACTAACCGGGGCCAACAGAGTCAACACCTAAAGGAGGTCACTCAATTTGATTACAGTTAGGGAGCAGCAGCTTGGATTTATGCACATCTGCCTTTTTCATATTAAATAATTTTTTTTCGTGAAAGCAATAGAATCTTTTCTACCTATCTTTAATGCCTAGTCTTAAGTTATGTATTCGGACTTTTATTTGATGCTATTTTTTTTTCTATTAGAAAGTATCATATGAATGTTTTGTATAAAGAGTTATTTAGTAGAATTTGGGACTAATTCAAGCTTGGACCAATTCTCAGAGAAAGTTTAAAATGGGGAAAGTGTAATTCTATTAACCATTAGCCATTGCCTTCACCTCCTAAGGAAAAAAATAGTTTTGATTGATAATTCATATAATTGAAAGAGAGGAAAGGAAATAAAAAAAAAAAATCAGGAGACAGAGAAAGAGGAAAAAGGCAAAGGAAACAAGACAGAATAAAGGCTAGAAAACCAATTCAACTACACTCATTTTTCCCTTTGTCAGCTGCTTCATTCCACTAAGAATTTTCTCCATCTTATTTTCTCCATCAACTATAATTGGTCAAACAATACAAAGGGACGGGTGGAGGCTGGACAGATGAGATCAATATTGTTTCCTTATCTAAATTCAGACTCAATATTCTAACAGCTGGACTCATACAAATTGATCAAACAAACAATGGCCTCCTAATCTTTTATTTATTTTTACTCAGAAAAGGGATAGAAGACAGCTTGCTACAAACCAGTCATGGATACTAAAATCAACAAATGTCAGAGTAGGAAAAAATTCGGAATAATGTCGCCCCTTTATCATTAAACCAAAATAGACACTACAGGAAAGTCACTTTATTGGGTGATTGCCATTAGCAACAGTAGAATTTTAATTTTATGTTGAATGATGTCCCCTCTTTGGTACTTACTTAGGGGAGAGTTAATTTAGGTAAAAACTGCAGATATTTCATCAACAGACTTTGGTGTCTTCTAAGCCCCAACCAAAGAATGTAGGATTTTTGTTAGTCTTCATGGACTAATTAACACATTACTAAAGTAATTTCCCAATCTCTATGCTTCTATATTTCTATATTCCAAGATGTTTTCTTGGACAGTAGGGCTGCGGATATATATGTTACAATGGTACTGCATATAGAGAGTAACCAATCATTCAAGATTCGAGATTGATTTCTTCTGTTCACCCAGAGAGCTAGCCTGAGGCTGGTGCTCTGTCATTACTTCATCTCCACAGGGTTTTTCCCAACAATCTGACTTTCTTTTCTCAGTCTTCAAGGGCCATTTTAAATGCAACCTTTTCTTTTAATGATACTAGTCAGAAATCACTTCTCCCTCCTCTGAATTCTTACAATGGAAACAAAATAAAATAAAGTTAAAAAATAAATAAATAAAATCTAGAAGCCAAAAATCAATAAATGTAAATGTGCAAAGATCTAAAACTTCTTTCTGGCAAACTGATTGCAACACATGACAAAGTGGTACTGTGCATTTTCTTTTTAAATTAAGAGTTTGTAAAAATTAATAAGGAACTTGAGGAGCCCAATATAAAACCATACAAAGTTATGAAAAACTTCTTTTATAAGAAAAGAAATATATGTGGTAAACAGAATATGAAAGTATACTTCATATCATTTATTTAAAAAAACCTCAAGCGACTTGTTATTTTCATTGGTCATATTAGTCAAAGTTTCAAAGTTGGTAATTTATAGTTTTTCCTGCACCCTTAATAAGCAATACGTTAAAGTGGTTAAGAGCAGAGCTCCTGGGCTGGACAGCCTGAGTTTATACTCTGGCCCCATTATTTAATAGCCAAATGACCTTGACTAAGCAATATAGCCTCTCTATGATGCTTCAGGTCCGTATTTATAAAATTTGAGTGGTGGCTATAGCATCTAATAATGAAGCAATATGCTGTTCAAATTAAAAACCAATTTACACTAAATAAAATATATAGAAAAAATTTTCAAAACCTTTTCCCTTTAAAAAATTTGATATTTTCTTAAAGTATTACTCAAATTAGTAAACTGGGGGAATCTAGGGAAATGGTTTTTTTGGGTTTTTTTTAAGATTTTATTTATTATTCTTAGAGAGAAGGAAAGGGACAGACGCAGAGAGGAAGAGAGGCATCAATGTACCAGGTTGCCTTTCACCTGCCTCCAGCTACAGACCTGGCTGGAGACCTGACTTGCAACCTCATTATGAGCAAGTCATAATGAGGGAATCGAACTGGGGAATTGAACCAGCATTGTTTGTGTTCGAAGGCCAGCATCTTATCCACTGTGCCACCAGCCAGGGTCTGTTTTGTTTAGTTTTGTTTTGTTTTTAATTTAAGAAATAAGAGTAAAACTATCTGAGAGCAAACTCACACAATAAATGAATTCTTTTTAAAAAATACCTGTCCCCAAGTTGCTTGGCAATTAGATAAAATGGCTAAAGTTTGGATGAGGAAGAAAAGATATACCTCCTGTGAGTGTAAAGAAATTCAATCTAGAAACTATAACCCACTAGAATGGTACAGAATAAGTTTCATACCCAAGCTTTATCATGAATGTCATAAAGTGAAGAAAAAAAGGTGATGATTTCCTTTTTTAAAGCAATAGTCTACAAGCCTTGCACTGCTGTTGACCACAGAGCCCCACACTCTGACAAAGTAATCAAGGGTGAGGGGCACAGCATTGTCAGCAGTGATTGTCTCAGTTTCCAGGTTCACTGAAACTGAAACAAAGGAATATATGGGGTGGGAAGCATTGACCACAGTAAAAGTCATCGATGTCATTTATTTTTTTTTAAATTCATTGTTTTCTAAAATAAACTCAGAGCTTTTGGCAGTGAGTATTGTAAAGAAGGAAGTTAAAAATGTTAATCGATATATCCAAAAATCTACATTTGAGTATTTTCTGTTTGAAGTACAAAAACTAGAGCCTTCGCTAAATTTTCTAAGCAGAAAACACTACTTCCATGAAAATATTAATTAAAGATTTATACCTGTTTTCCAAATCAAAAAACAGTTGTCAATTATAACGTGTTTATTATCCTAACAATAAAAATGAATTGAAGTACCCTGAAATGAAAACTTTTAGTTTTTATCTTTTGTTTCAAAATACAAACTTGGCAAAGTGTACCAAATTTAGACTGAGTATTAGAAGGCCACATTGCTATATTTAAAAAATCACCTTTAATTTTTTTATGATTGAACAGGAAGGCGTGGAAGACTTCTCATTTATTAAGGTAGGTATTGTCTTGATGTCTTGACCACCCCCTGTGGAACTTCACCACTCTCCTCTAGGCACATGCACAACAGAAGCTAAGATGGTGCAAAGGGAGGTAGGTGCATGTACAGTAGAAACCTGATAATGCAGCAAAACTTTGGGGCATGAGCAGTAGGAGCCAAAACAGCACATAGAAAGAGTGGGTATAGCCTGGGGAAAGAATCAGATTGGGTAAGGGAGCAGAACCCTGAAGGTCCAGGAAAGACATTGGTTAGGGGGAGGGCCTAGCACAAGCCTGGGAAAACCCAGGAAGAAGGTTAGTTTGAGAGACAGCCTGCTTGTTCCCTAAAATTAAGAAAAATATATTCAAAATTATTAAGGATCTCAGAGCAGTTACTACTAGAGCCTGCCTGCCCTCTATATCCCCGATGGCATATTATTTCTCTTTATCCCAATAAACCTTGCTAGTGTGTGTAAACTTCTCCTGCACATGTGCTCTTTGAAATTCCTTTCTTGTGCCAGTGCAAGAACCCATCTTTACCAGCAATGCTTGCAATTCTTTTCAGGTCCAGGGTGTAGTTTGAAATAGAAGTATGTGTAATCCCACTGGAAGTTACTCTAAAGCTATGAATGTTGAGTAAATCACAGCCTGCCATTAATTCTTTTCTTCTTGAATTTTGGGAACACAAGACCACATTTTCCATGAGAGGAGCTCCACAGGAAAAATCCTGACTATGTAAGGATGTCTAACCCAGCCTCTGCCTCTAGACCTAGACAAGTTTGTCAGTAAATTTGGACAGTCAGAGAGGTGGGAAGATTTCACCTGAAGTCATCAAACACTTGTGTCAAAAAGGTAACTATTGAGAAAAATTTAAAAGGACAGATACTTTTACTCAATATTGCAGGTTTATTTTTACCATATTAATTAGAAATAATTGTGCAGAATCATTATGATATCTTTTGAGATTCTTGGGGGAAAACAGCAAATGCATTACTATTTCTTACTTCCTCATTGTCACTAGCTCTCCAAGTTGCCCCATTTACATTTCTATGTTGTGTCAATCAGTCAGACAGGGTTATAGGATAAAATTCAAAAGCTCAGAAGAATAACTAGAAAAGCATCATCTAGTCGAAGTAAAACGAGAATTTACCCATATCAAACTATAAAGAAGGAATAGGCAGTGGGTACAGAAGTATAGAATTCCAGCATCCTATTGGAGAATATTTGGATTTGGACTTGGTTACTTTCACACAGTATTACTACATCTCTGGAGATTTAAATTTCATAAAGTCAATATTGTATAAATACAATTTGTACTATTAAACTAGGCCATCAATACAGAAGATTTAGCCATCAAAATTTAGATGAAGCAAGAAAAGCTTTAAAGTAACAAACATGAATATTTCACTACACCTGTCTGGGATTCTTTGACCCAGTCCATACACCAAGAGTTCTTTCTCATAAAGTACAAAACACCTTTTTATCACTAAGTAACCTGATTTTTCTCAGTGAAACTTTTGGTATCTGAGAATTCATTGTTGATTTTTTTCCCAGTTCTTTCTCTAGATAGAATTAGAAGGTAATGGACCATTCAGAACAACATACTCACAGCTAACGATATTTACTTGGCATTCCCAAGACACAAGTAGTGGATAGGTACTGCCCAAATTTTAGGGTTCTGGAGGGTGCCCCTGGCTCTCCAGAGATTATAGTCCAGTAGAACACTGACATATAAGTAAATATACTCAATTATATGTCACATTAAAAATGTGTCCAGGGGAGATCTGTGTCTGTAAAAGAGGGAATAGTTACATATACTTCTGCCTTAACTTCTCTCAATTTGAGTTTCCTAAGCTATAAATGAGGTTATATTAGATGAATGCTAGAATCTCTAATAACTCTAATATCTATTGGTTTTATGGCTAAATATAGCCATCTTTACATAAAATAAACTATCTTTACATAAAGATAGTTCTTTATGTAATATTAGACATGTCTCAGTAAGGGACAATTTTTCATCAGGATATCTGAACCCTAATATCTTCCTTTTAAATGCTTTACTTCCTCCATCTAGGTCTATATGGTTCAATTCATAAAATATTGGTGCTAACTAGATTATTATTTCCATAACAATAGGTTATTAAAAGTCTCATTGATTAAAAGAGATGGCAAAAAAGACAGCTACGAAATGTAAAGCTCATTTTTAGGACTCCTTCTGCATGCCTTGGGGCTGGTAACAAATGATTAAAGCAGTCTGACATTTTTTCCTTGGAAGTCTATGCTCATTTTTTAAAATTATATTTTATTGTTTATGTTAGTACAGTTGTCCCAATTTTCCTCCTTTGCTTCCATCCACCCAGACTCTCCCCCTCACTCAGGCAATTCCCACACCATTGTCCATGTCCATATATCATGAATATATGTTCTTTGGATACTATATTCCCTATAGTGTTTTTTACATCCCATGGCTATTCCATAACAATAAATTTGTACTTCTTAATCTGTTCACCTTTTTTCACCTATTTCCCATACCCCCTCCCATCTGGCAACCATGAATATGTCCTCTGTATCTATGCTTCAGTTTCTGTTCTTGTTTGTTTATCTTGTTCCTTATTGAACATATATATTCAATTATTGATCATATATATGTATTTATTGCCATGGTATTGTTCATATTTTTAAAAGAGGTCCTTCAACATTTTATATAATACTGACCTGGTGATGATGAACTCCATTAGCTTTTCCTTGTCTGAGAAGCTCTTTATCTGTGTCCATCCTTAGTGGAAAACTTCCAAGGGAGTCTATGTTGGAGTGTTTCTTAAAGTGGTTCTTAGGATTTGAGTGAGATTAAAGGATATTTAGTCAAGGCTAAAATAATCAGGGCCTTTTAGAACCAGACAGAAAAATGGCAAAACTCTGATGGTTATGAAAAACCAGAGTCAGTTGTCAGCAAGAGGCAAATAAAATATATCACAACACACACACATGCTGGGCCAACAGCTGGAGCAATGCAATGAGGCCCTTGCCAACACCAGATGCATTCCCAATTCTTTCACTCTCAAGCAGCCAGGGAAAACCACCAGCTATCAAAAGCAATTGCCAACTGACTATTTGAAGTAGGAGGTAAAATCTCAGGCCTAAATTGATAAACACTCAAACTCACATGAGGTTTTCTCGTACCCTCTTGGGGTCTATGGCAACACCACAGCTCCTTCAGTCTCTTGAGTTGAACAGTGGGTGCAATGTCATTTGGAAGATCCTTTCTAAGATGAGTAAAACAAGTCCTCCCCATTCACCTGAGGTAAGGTTGAAATACATATACTTTTTTAAAAAACAATTGAATAGGAAACACAAATAAACTAAAGCCTCACAAACATAAAAGTGATGTTATAACCTACAGATTCTAAATTGCACTCATAACTTTTAATACACCAAATCCAGATTCAAATTTTTTATTCAAACTTTCTTAGGAATGAATACTAGAGAATGGGGACCACCCTTTCATAATCAATTCTTTGGATCTCTAAAAGGTACAGCCCAAATAAAATTTTCCACACAACTCAAAACCTATGAACTCCCTATCATTTATCTCTGCCCCCTAATTCCACATTCTACTCTTTCTTACTCTCTAGTTTTGGAGATTAAAAAAACTGGTTGCTATATATAGCACCAAAAATTACTCTTCCATAATTTGATTTCACCTACCACAGACCTTGAGCAGTCTCCATTTATCCTGAGACATATTCTAGGGCATCAGTCCTCAGTAAGTTCTAACTTGGCTGCTCTTCAGTCTGTCCTCTGCTTTCCTGAGGTTAAAGGGTGCCTACTTAGTAAATCTAGTGTACTAGGATAGTGTGTTAGTTTCCTAGGGCTGCCATAACAAAGCATAGTGGCTTGAAATAAAACTGGGTGGCTTCAAATAACCAAAGTGTGTTCTCTCACAATTCTGGAGACTATAAGACTGAAATCAAGATGTCTGCAGGATCATGTTCTAAAGGGTCTAGGGGAGGGTAGTTTCTTGCCTCATTCTTACCTTCTGCCCTTCAGTCTTTGATATCTATTGGCTTATAACTGTATCAATCAAAACTCTGCCCCTATCTTCATGCCTTTCTTCTCTGTCTGTCTATCTTTGCACTCAAATTTCTGATAAGGTTGTCAGTTATTGGGTTCAAGCATCTCCTAAACCAGTATGACCTCATCCTAACCCAATTACATGTGCAAAGACCCTCTTTCTAAATAAGAAACAACATTCTGATGTTTCAAGTGGATATTAATTTTGAAAGGACATTCTTCAACCTAGTGCAGATAGCATGTGGACCTGGCATCACCAGCGATGATATTAATTGAGGATACAGCTTTTTCTTTGTGGACCACCTGTATGGTGCCATCCTGCCAAAGGTTGCTAGTAGCACGCAGTTTCCTTTTGGTGTGTTTCTCTAAAGGACAATCTGTTTATCATGTTGTATTTCTCTTGATTTATACTATCTCAGATACTTGAAACCTACAAAATTGCATGAACCTTTAAAAATGTAAAATGATGTAAATGAATGATTACTGGCTATAAAATATTTACTAGAAGATGAATAACTATAGCTCAGTTTTCAATTATTCAATGGATTGATTTGAGATGGTGACATGTGATATTAAATAGACTTTTTCCTGCAAAGAGACAAAGCTCAAGAAAACTGAAGTAAACAAAATCTGCTTTTGTTTCAGATGACTAGACAATGAAGCAATTTCAACATCTGGTGCAAAAGCATAAATGAAAACTTTCTTAAAAATAGAACGATGAACCTAATACTCCATGGAAGATAATACTCTTTCTGTAGCTGAGTAAATTACTCTTTTCTCAAAATTAAAAAAAAAAAAATTAAAACATGTAAAAGATGTACAACTCAAGGTGACTTTATGTAATAAAAAATATGATTTAGGATTCAAATAAATTAACATGGGAATTGCTGCCAAGAAATAGATAAAATATGATGTTAGTCTATAGGCCTATAGAATAAAAGAACTCAACAATAATCTGGCTAATTTCTATAGTATTTATAAAGCATTTTAATCATTTTGGCTTTATTCTTCTTCCCATTTGTTTATTCTTTTTGTTTGTTTGTCTTCTGTCATTAACTTATTTCTTAACTAATGCTAAATTGGAACTGTTCTATTTGCTAATTCTGAGTATACAATAAAAAACCTGGTCCCTACCATTAAAGAGAATGTATTATTGTGGATGACCAAGGAAATGAACAATAAGTAGGTGCTATGATAATGCTATGCAGTGAATGCAATGGGATTACATAACATGGGCACTTGCTGAAGCCAGACTATCAGGAAAGAGCTCTAAGGTAAAGTGAACACAAATCTTGGGCAGAAGGTGAGCAGGAGTAAGCCAAGAAACAATGGCTGCAAAGGCCCCTGAAAGGAAAACAGTACTTGCCAGGCAGTTAGTATGGAGAGTAAGGAACAAAGAGAAAAGGTGAGGCTGGAAAAAAAATAAGGACCTTAACTGACAAAGTCTTACAAAGAACATAACGTTTTTAGTTTATCCTCAGGTTAAATTTCACTACAATTTGAGGGGATCATTTAGGGGGAAAAAAACATATTGTCTTACATAACTCAGTCAATTTAATAACATAGATTTATTTAAAAAAATAAGATAGTAGCTTTTCCATACATCTTATATATATTATATGCTATATGTTATATATTATAGCATGTATATATAGCTATATATTTTGATATGTATATAAAGAAGTTTTTCCATATCATATATCTCTAAAAGAAGCCCTTGTAAGAGCTTTAAAAAATAAAAAAGGTTAACAGAACAATAAATGTGGTTTTCTGCTTCACCAAAGTAACATTTATCAGTTATTAAGAAGGAACCTATATCATTTAGCATTTATAGTATCCAATGAGGTGCTCTAAGAAATACAAAAGGATGCATAAAAAATAGAAAGGTTATATTTACAAGCCTGTTGGTACATTATATTTTCCCTTTTTCAGCTATCCTATCCCACCTACTTCCTTGCTCACTGCAGTCAGCTATCCTGGGTGCCAGGAACAGAATAGTAAATAGGGTTTATCCATGCCTTCACAGTCAAATGAAGTGCAATGTAAATCAGTTCATTTTGACTAATTTCAAAAGATATTTTTAAGGAAAATGGTTAAATTAGAATGTATGCAGTTCAGAGGTGGAGAATTTCAATTTTCTCAGTTACCTCCCACCTTATGTCACAAATGAGAGATGGCTATTACTTTATACAATTAGAAATTGTAACTCATTAAATTAAAAATTGTAACTCATTAAATGAAAACTTCTAACTCATTCCCACTGAGTTAGAAGGAAATTCATAGCTAGAATATAAGGTATACAAGTTCAAGAACTATTTTTTTCCATAAAAGCCCAACCTGCTATTTTGTTTTTATATTTTTATTGTTATTGTATTACATTTATCCCATATTCCCCAACTGCTCGCCCCTGTTCCACCTTCCCTACTCCCTCTCCCACAGTCAATCCCACATGTTAAACATGTCCATGGGTCATCCATTCTAGTCCCTTGGCTAAACTGTTCCCCTTCTTTGCCTCTTTTTCCTCTCCCCTTGCCCCCTCCCCTCTGCACACTGAAAGTCTGTTCCTTGTTTCCATGCCTCTGGTTCTATTTTACTTGTTTGTTTTGTTCATTAGTCTCTTGTATTAGGTGAGATCATATGGTATTTGTATTTCACTGACTGGCTTATTTCACTAAGCCTAATACTCTCCAGTTCTATCCATGTTGTTGAAAGGTAGGAGTTTCTTCTTTGTTTCTGCTGTGTAGTATTCCATTGTGAAATGCACCAAAGTTTTTTGATCCATTTATCCCCTTATGGGAACTTAGACTTTTGAATGATTATTCTATCATTCATGTCATTATACTTTATAATGCAAATTAATTATTAAAAAGTGGTACAGAAAGTAAAATCAATAGTTACTTTGTTTGTATAAAAAGAAATCCTGGTTAGTATTTTCCTTGAGTTTAGTTCTTATTTTAGCATGGGGATCACTTTAAATACATACATATTGAGTTAGAGAAATTATAACATCAGAATGGTTGAATTAAAAGCATACATAACCAGATCAATTTTCTAATACATCTTCCCAGAATGGTGATGAAGGAAGGGCTAACTAGCCAAATGAGTGACTCCTGACAGTTGTAGACAAAGCACATCTGTGCCTGACAGAGAGTACCCAGATTTTCCACATATGTATTGTTAATCTTGTTAACATTTTAATCATTTTCCCCTGTCAGATTGGCCTGGATAATTACCCATGATTTTGCTGTCAGTTTTATTGGCCATTTTTTCATGGGCAAGGTATTACATTATTTTTACATTACAAGTAAAAATACCAATATTGAGAATATTGTGTCAAAAATAAGTCAGGATTAGATTATTTTTCCTTTTGCTATTGAGTTGTATGAATTCCTTACACATTTTGGAGATTAATCCTCCATTAAGCATGTGATTTATAAATATTTCCTTCCATTCCTTCAGCTGCCTTTTGATTTTGTTGATCACTCCCTTTGCTGTCCAGAGTTTTTTAGTTTGATGTGGACCCATTTGTTTATTTCTGATTTTGTTGCTAGTGCTTTTGATGTCACATCCAAAAATATATCTTAGTATATTGCCAAGACCGATATCAAGGATATTTTCCCCTAAGTTTTCTTCTAGGAATTTTATGGCTTCAGATCTTTTATTTTAGTCTTTAATCCATTTTGAGTTAGTTTTTGTGAGTGTTATAAGAAGGCAGGCAAAAGACACAAACAGGCGTTTTCTCAAAAGGGATATTTAAATGGCCCACAAGTTCATGAAAAGATGTTCAATGTCATTAAACTTGAGGAAACTGCAACTCAAAACCACAATGAGATTATACCTAACACTTCTTAGAATGACTATTACCAAAAAGAGAACAAAAGGTTCTGGGGAGGGTGTGGAGGAAAGAGAACCTTTGTTCATTGTTGGTGAGACTGTAAATTTGGTGCAGTAACTATGGAAACAGTATGAAAGTGTCTTAAAAAATTAAAAGTAGAACTACGATATGATCCAGTGATTCCACTTCTTTGTATGTATCTGAAAAAAATGAAATCACTATCTTGAAGCAATATCTGCATCTCCATGTTTATTGCAACATTATTTACAATAGCAAAGATATAGAAACAACTTAAGTGTCCATTCACAAATGAATAAATAAATAGGATATCAGATATGCACATGCACGTACATACATGGGAATATTCAGCCATAAGAAAGGAAATCTTGCCATTTGTAACAACATGAATGAACCTTGAATGTGTTATGCTACAGAGATGTCAGATAAAGGCAGCTACTCTATGATTTCACTTATACATTTATATGTTGAATACAAAGAACAACAACAAAAAAAACCCAAAAAATCATAAAATCAGAAAGAAGATTGGTAATTGCCAGGATTTGGGGGCAGAATGGAGGGTAAGGGTGGTTTAAGGATACAAACTTCCAGTTCTAAGACAGTAAATTTTGGGGCTATAATGTACAGCATGGTGACTATAATTTGAAAGCTGTTGAGGGAGTAGTACTTCTTGAGTTCTCACTATACACACACACAAAATTGTAACTGTGACTAACCTTATTGTGATAATCATTATACACCTTACCATCACACAATGTCATGTCAAATATATCTTAATAAAGCTGAAAAGTTGAGTCAGAATTAAAATTTTTAGCATAATTTAGACAACATAGCTGTTTCTATAAAAATTAGAAAGCAATGGCTATTTCTGAGATAAATCTACAACCGAGTACTGGGAGGAATATAGTGATATATGCTTAGATTGAAACAGATGTCAGATGCGCATCTACCTACAACTGCTCTCGGCTCAACACTCCTCTTGGGATCCACTAAATGCTTCCTCAGTACTAAAAATGAATAATTCATCACCTACACTTCCCCTCGCAGTCAACGTGAAAGTGGAAAGGTCTCTGAAAATTGATTGATGAGTGAATAATGACACTACTCACTAATGCATCAGTGAGTAAAACACATGTAAGACACCAGCAGGTGCTGGACTAATTTAGCATTGCACAACGGAAATATATTGTAAGCCACATAGGTGACATTAGACTTTCTAATATACACATTAAAAACAGATGAAGTTAATTTTAAGAATAAAAATATTTAATCCAAAAAATTCAAAAATTGCTATTTAAACATCTAATCCATATAAGACTTAAGATATACATACATTCTTTTTTTCCAAACTGCATTCTGTATTTATTGTACAATTTCTGCATACCTCTATTCAAACTAGGCACATTTCAAGTAGCCATGTCTCCATATTAGGAAACACAGGTCAAACTTTACCCTAAGTTATTGGCTTGTAGGACTTGTGTAAATTTTTGAAAGTCATAATTCATTTCCACAGATGATGGTCTGTTCTTTCTTTCTTTCTTTCTTTCTTTCTTTCTTTCTTTCTTTCTTTCTTTTTTTTTTTTAAGATTTTATTCATTACTTTGAGAGAGAAGGGCAGGGAAGAAGGAAGAAAGGGAGAGAAGCATCAAGGTATGATTGCCTTTCACCTGCCTCCAGCTATGGACCTGGCTGGAGACCTGGCTTGTAACCTGGTTATATGCCCTGACTGGTGAATTGAACCAATGACCTTTGGGTTCACAGGCCAGCAAAAATCCACTAAGCCACACCAGCCAGGGCTATCTGTTCTTTCTGAAGGAGAAAATTGAAAACAATATCTAAATCATTTGATTTATTTTAAACTGAATTTTGTTTTTTTTAATAATGTTAAATTTGAGAAGGTAAGGATGAAAAGTGAACACCACAAATGATATGTAAAATATGTATTCACAAAGCAATGATTTTTAAAAACTATGAAATCATACAAGCAACATAAATTGATTATCATAGTATTTTAACATGCCCACTGAAAAGAACTATGGATACTTTGATACAAATAAATAGTAAATTATACCATTAATAAATATAAAACTGTAAGTATAGGATGAAAATAAGGAAATAAAAAGTTCTTTAATATTCCTGAAATTTTTCCACAAGTTTTGACTTTCACTAATGTTGATAAAAAGTATTGACTATCAGGAGGTATTTCATTATACTACACTATTCAAAGTATCAACATGTTACTTATAGAAGAATACAACCTTAAACATGATGGAAGCCTTGGGTATGTATATAGAAAGGAAATATATAGACTGATCCTTAAACCTTTTAGTCCAGTTGTCTCAGAAAAAGTTTATTTTGGGTTTATGTATTAAAAACACTGTAAGGTTTTATCTGAACTCACATATAAGAAGTCTGTAAAGTTGCTAATTTACGTTTCCATTTATACTCATGTAAAACAAATCATATAATGGTATATGAATAGGTATTTATTATTTGAAAGTACAGTTCCATTTAAATTGGCATAATTTTTAATATTTTCCTTAAAATTTTTTAGTAAATAAGGTATCCATATTAATCACAGAAAAACTTTTAACAGACCTTAGAAAACAATTCAAAATTCAAAGAAGGCAGAAAACATTATTGTTATGAATTAAATATGATTAATGCTTTTATAGGTAAACTTCTTAAACGTTATTAAAATTTGTAACAAGAGTTGTATTTTATATATGTTAATGCTGGTTGTGGCATCCAGTGAAATCTCTTAAAAGTAATACATATAGGAAGTGATTCTGAGCTTTCAGAAAATTTCTCCTCTTAATATTGGTGTCTAATACTTATTGATATTTAGTTGTGTTAATTAATTAAATAAGTATTATTTAGTTTTATAAATGCATTCATACACATATACATTGGTCACATTTATAGTGTCCTCGTTCACTATCCCAGTTATAGATCTGTGTCAACTAATCTATGAGATCCTCTCAAGAATATTCTCTTTCAGGTATTGTTTTCTAGGAAGCATGCGCAAGACAGAACACCTCCAGTCACAGTGCTAAACTGGACTCAGTCCCCAGTTTAATGAATGGTATAGGACTAAAGTTGCTTTTGACTTTACCTCCAACATAGCTAAAGTAGGTTTTGTTATTGTAACATGTCTTCCAGATGAAGTTGTTCTTGACAGCTATAGAAGAGAACAGAACTCCACATCACATCTTAGAAAACTCAACCATATTGAGTCTTTAGAGGTAGATTCTAAAGATTATTCTTATGAAGGTGAGGACCTAACCTAATAGGAACAATTGGGAAAGGAATACATGAAAACAAGATAAAGCATTTCAGAAAATAGAACCTGGTTCCCTCCTTATCAGTCTCAAGAAATGGACAGGAATATGTGAACAAAGTATTTTATATTATTTTATAATAATGTTATATATTATTATATATAAAAACTACTCTGAAGTTAAATGTTTATAATTAAACTTATTTTAGTGATATTTTCCCTCCCTTCTAGAAATAAAAGTACCTGCCATAGCAAAAACCCTAAATACACTTAAGTTGAACATTACACTTTCTTTTCCTTGGTTTGTACTGGGAAACTTTAACAGTATTTGTATGCACCAATTTCCCACGGGTATCTATAGCTAAATAGTCTCCTAAATGTTCACTGTAATTTAGGAAAATATTACAAAATAGATTTAAATGTACTTGCTTGTCTTTGGACCACTACTGAGAAAAACATAAGTAGGTAGTTCTTTTTCTTCTAGGCATAGAAAGTTGAAAGGTGTTTCTCAAAAAGGACTATACAATTTATTGCAAGAGGAAAAATTATTTTCTCATGTGTATTGCAAAACTAGGCCCAATCTCAGTATACCTATTACTTAGCAATTTAAAATTCAATAAATATTTGTTGCATTAAAATAAGGGTAGATTCAAGACAAGAATGCTCTATTTTCCTTAATTACAGCTGGGTACTATGAAACACCCTAAGCATTGTGAATGACAAAAGTGTTTATCCTCAAGGAGATTATAAATTAATTATACATAAGACAAATGTTAAAATTATCTCTGAATAAACCAGAAATTTCATAAAGATGAACACACAAACAGTATTTTGGAGCTTATACTTCTTGGTCAGTCTCCTATCTGAAATTGGTCAAGACAATTATATTAGCATCTCTAAGAACATCAGTCCTTATGTACAAAATTTACCTTGAATTAATCTTTTTCTCAATGTTAAAAAAACTTCAAGCATAATCAAATATTTAATCAAACACATCTTAACTTTAATATATAGGTCAATAACTCACTAGTTTGTACTCATCTACTATGCTAGGGTTATTTACTATTTTAGTGGAGCAAAACATTTCTTTACAATTAGAATGTCAAGCATTTAAACTTGGTTTTAAATATTACAGATACTCCACATAAAAACAGTATTTCATTTAATAATATGTAGCACTGCCATGGAAATAAAATTACTATTTTGCTGGGCTTAAAAACTATAGATATAGATACAAAAATCTAGACAATGAAATGTACATAGGGGCATTTGTATACTAACATTAATAGATTTTATATATTCTGAAACTTAGATAAAACTATAAAGAGATTTATAAAACAGAATGAACTATTTTCTAATAAAGAATAATACTGTTTCAAAATTTGATACTTCAGTTTAAAATCTTTCAAAAATTAGTCAAGTCAGGAAAGGAATGTTATGAAACAATCATAGAAAATGAGTAAGTCCAACAATTATAAAGTTGGCTAGATATGTGTGTGCTCAATGCATAAGCCTTTAAACTTTAAAGTAATGTACACTGGAAGTTTTATAAAATAGATCCCTGTTTTATGTTATGTATAAGTCTTCATAATCAGAAATATATGTATAGGACTTTACACTAAGTAATGGGTGAGCTCAAAAATTAAGGCAAGTTCTTCTCAAATAATGTATAATTTAATAAAAGCAGTAATTTTCAGGAGATTTGTACTAGTGCAAGAGAGCTATAGTGCAGGTGGTTAATAGTTGATGATGACAAAGGTTTAGCAGTTTTGAAAATAAATAAATAAATAAATAAATAAATTCTCTTCAAGAAAACCTGGGCTTATGTTATACTTTCAGGACTAGTAAGGATTAGATACGTGGTTATTAGGGAGCAATAGTGAGTGAGTAATATCATGATAATTCTAGCAAAAAATGGAAAATTTAAGGAAGGAGACTGCCTGGGAATATCAAACAATTGAGAAAATAAGTGAATAAAATGACTTTATTCCAACTTAATTTTGGGGGACAACTGAGACTCAGTTCCGGTATGGAGCACTAAATATTATTACCAGGATCATCTCATGAGCAGGGCTAATGCCTTAAATACAATATGCATGAATTTTAAGGGGCCATCTAGTGGGATTAATGAATCCAGAATTAACATGTAACAATAATTAAAAGTCCCCAAGCTAAAGAAATATAAGTAGGAATTTAACAATAATAAAGAGAAGCAAAAAGAAGAGGCAGAAAATGAAGGCTGCTTTTAGAGAGGATGCATTTAAATGTTCTAATTCTTCCAGAGGAATTTAAAATATTGGAGTTGGATTGGATATTTCATGTAAAGACCACGAACTGGCTCCAAGTAGTCAAAGGCATGAACTAGAGCTGACATGGGTGACTTCTCAGGCTACAGATGGGACTGGCCCATAAATTGCCCTATTTTGTATATGAGGACACCCTGTACATTTGAAAAATTAGGAATATAACCTATAGGAATAGAAAAATGGATTTCTAGTTACTAAATGATGCCTCTGCTAAGAAGGGAGGCAGCCATACTGTTGGGTTTTTGCATTACATTCAGTATTTTTAATTTCTCAACAATCTTGAAAGTTACATACTTTTCTCAGTATGCTAAGAGGGAAACAGAAGCTCAGAGAAGTTAAGCAAATTTCTCAGAGCCACACATCTTATCTGCCCCATGCTACAGCCTGTGCAACTCTATGAATGTATTATATACTAAAGCTGCAAGGACTTGCTCTGGGCAGAGGGAAAAGACATCTTTATCATCTATAGAGATTGGAATGAGGGATCATTGTTTATGGATGTAAGAATTTGATGAATGAAAGAAATGGATACCAAAGCTTCTGCTATTTCTTCACTGATACAAAAGGATTAAGACCTCAAATAAAGTCATTTTGTTGTCATTGGAAATACAGCTCCTCCATAGAGTAGCAAGAAAAGCATTTCAGAGACCCACACAGAGGAGGATGAGGAGTAGTGGTAAGCTTTATTGGCGTAGAAATAAAGGATTACCCCTAGAGGATGGGTGTCTCGTTGATGACCAGGTGGCTCAGCTCCTTCCAGCTCTGCAATAAGTCCCACCTTCTCTTCGCCAACCCTAGAAGATTAGCCAGGGTTCAGAGATATTGTGCCATCAACTGGTATCCCAGGGCATCTGAAGAATGCTGTGGTTCAGTTTAGCCCATGCCAATGCTTAGCCTAGTTTAGTCTCTGTCCCTGTCTGTCCCATCTATACTCTGGCCAGGCTCACTGCCACATGAAGCCCATGTTTGGAGCCACCTAAGCTTGGGTAGCCATGTGGCTGCCTGCCTGTACTGCTACAATGAAGAGAGAACACGTGGATGAACAAACCATGCTACCAAGTCTGGCTTTTGGTAAGCTTTGATTATACTACCTCAGATTTGCCAGAGAGAGGCTTTCTTTCAGACTAGCCAATCTCTTTTCTGGCTCTTTGTGGGCTTGTGCTGGATCCTGCCCCTGTCCAATCTATTCCTTAGACTTCCCTGGTTTACATGCCTTCATGCAGCCACATGCTATTCCCAGGCTAGACACCTGTCCCTTATGGTTGCCATCTTGGCTCCTGCTGCACATGTACCTAGCAAAGGAATTTCTCCTTTTTTGGTTATTCTTACCCCTCCATGGTCCAGGTGAGTGGACCAGCAAGGTCCTTGGAGAGACTGGAAAGTTGGTCCTTCCTCCCAACATGGGTTGGGGAGAGGACGGGTGTTAATCCCCTTGGGGTGTCTGAAGCTGTAACTTCTAGACTTAATCCTGATAAGGGTAGTTTCCAGACTCAATCAGGTCCAACCAGTCTACTTCCTTTCTCTTCTATTAACTACTAACTGCCTACACTATTTGTTTATCAGGGCACTTTCATCCATTCATTTTAGATAATGTGCAAATAGATCCTGTGCTTAGGGTGGCTGAAGTTTCAGAAATTTCCCCCAGCCAGGAATGCTTGATGACCTTTTAAGGCAAGTGATGTTTAACATTCTATTTTATATTGTTGCTTATAATACTCTATTACTCCCAAACTAATCCGTCAGTAACAATCCATTAAAAATAGCTTTGTGTTAGTAAAATGTTGAGAGTCTGAAAAGTGCTTAGGTTGGTTTTTTAAAGAATTTAGACTAACTATCTTTACGTTAACAGGCAGGAATCAGAGCACCGCAGACTAACCAGGACAAGGTGAGCTCCTTGGTAACTCACAAATATTAGGTGAGACTTTCCATAGTAAGTGGCTGGGATTAAAGGCATCACTTTATGACTCCAAAGCAAAGAGTGACCTGGAAACTAGAGAACACTGAGATATTTGGGCTACAGAAGAAAAATGCTTGACCTAAAATTATTCAAAGTGATGGAAGTGAGTTTCTAAAAGACAGAATGATTTTACCTATTTAAGCAATCACCCAGTTCCTGAGAAGGCTGATATTATTTCTGATGGTGCCTCATGTGCTACTCTGTGGAACTTGGATCTTGAGAAAACTGCCTTTATAAGAAATATCACATGTCATGCATTTAAATTTTCCAGTCAGAAATACATAGAATTTTTTCTTAAAGTTTTCCAATGTGCCATTTCAGAAATAGATGTGACGGTGATAACACAAATAAAATTATATTATATTAAGCAACTCCTTAAAAATACTAGATATACATGTTTCTGAGTATTATTACTCATGGAAGCTCTGAGGAAAATGAATTGTAAAGTTTAGAGACTAAAAACTGCTTATAATTGTGCTTTTTCAAAATCTTAACTGTTAAATAAATAGGATAAATTACATAAAAATAAAAAGATTATTTAGCAAGAGAGTGGATGGCTTTTAAAAGTCTACCTTTTTTTGGAACACATCCAGGGTAAACAAACTTCTGATTGCATTAATGACTAATCTAATAAAATTAATATACTTCTGTAAGTCATATGAAGCACAGGTCCAAAGAACAGACAGTTGAATTTGTAACTGTAGAACCATGTTGACAAACTACAGATAAAAAACCTAATGAAAACTATAAAAATAATTTATATATGAGTCACATGTCCACTCTTTTACTGCTAGAAATACAAGTAACAAAACAGTAATGGAGTCAATTTTGACCCTAAATAATCATCACATTATTTACATTTTGGCATTAATCAGACACTTAAAGGAGAATGCATATTTTTTTTAAATTAGGGTAGTTCCTTTAAATTTTTTTAAAAATTAAAAGAATGAGAACATAGGCAGTAGCTAATTTTTCTTATTTATATATTCCCCAAATATTCACAATGCTGTATTTTATATACATTATTCTCAAAGAAATAATAGTTTTATCTCCTAACTTTAAAAACATTCCAACTTTCAAAACACACATTGCCACTTGTTATTACAATTGACATGCAGATACCAGTGTCCATTTGGTCAAAGGTAAAGGATAATTTTTTTAAAGTTATTAATGAATTTCAAGAGACGTATATTTTCAAAGAAAAACATTTAGGATATATGTCAGCACAGTCTTATCTCTTTCACAAGCTCTTTAAAATCACTATTAATTTATGTGATTTAAAAATATAGAGAGGCCCTGGCTGGTAGCACATTGGATAAAGTGCCGGCCTGTGAACCCCAAGGTCGCAGGTTCGATTCCCCAGCCAGGGCACATAACAAGGTTGCAAACCAGGTCTCCAGTTAGGTCTGTGGCTGGAGGCAGGTGAAAAGCAACCATACATTGATGTTTCTCACCCTCTCTGCCTCTCTCCCTCCCCCTCTTTCTAAAAATAATGAAATAAAATCTTTAAAAATAAAAAAAATATAGAGAAAGAATAGCCCTGGCTGGTGAGGCTCAGTAGATTGGTGCTGGCCTTGCAAACCCAAAGGTGGCTGGTTCAATTCCCCAGTCAGGCACATAACCAGGTTGCAAGCCAGGTCTCCAGCCAGGTTCCCAGCTGGAGGCAGGTGAAAGGCAACCATATGCTGATGCTTCTTGCCCTTTCTTCCTCCCTCCCTGCCCTTCTCTCGGAAAATAATAAATAAAGTCTTTAAAAATTTATTTAAAAAAATTAAAATATGGAGAAAGAATGAACGTCTCATTACAAACACTGACTACAACTAAAATCAAATATGGGATTTTTATCCAATCCAAATGTATTACTATTTTCTATTATAAATATAAATCTGGATAAGAATAATTAATTGAGATTATATTGAGATAATTTATGACATAATTTATTACTTGGTTATTTCTTTAGGGCATTATTCATGCTTCATGATACCCCTGATCTTTTTTCTATCAAATCTTGAGGGTCAGATTTTAACTGCACAGCTACAATTTTCAATTAAATAATCTTTAGTATAGTTTATATCAGCTATCAGGATTCTAAGAGATTATCAAAAGTTTTTCAGATTTAGTAGTGTTTAAAATTTAGGTAACACTTTTTTGCATATTTCTAATAAAATTCCAATTGGCAAAATTATATGTTTTGCCTATAAACACAATGAAACACAATCTTGATAAACAAGTATTGTTTTCCAAAGGTGTTAAATTTTGGTAGGTATTTTTCCCATGACCTATCACCAATATACTAGGGTAAATTTTATGATATAATATTTTGAAAATAAAACATTTTTAAAATATCTAAATAATTTAATAATGAGGATAATTTAGTATGTGTAAGTAGTGTTTCTTTCAAATGTGTTTATTAATACTGTTTTATAGGGAGGACAACTTCCCCACACAGCTTACAAGTATATTTAACAACATTAAGTGTCACAAACTTGAAAGCAATATTTTGATAATAATCAACATTTCTTATTCAGTTGGTTAGCATTTTTTAATGTTATAAATTTCATACAAAAATTATGAAACCATACAATAATAATAATAATAAAAGGGAATGTTGATTTTTTAAACTACTCTGCTCAAACATATTTTTCTATTCAAAAATGAAACAAGAAGTTAAATTTTTTTTAATTTACTGTTACTATGAATCTGCATCTAAAAAAAGGTGAGAAAACTAAAAAGTTAATCTTCATGTAAAATGAACTTTCAACAAGATTTATTTTAAATGAGTATGTTTTAATTATAATTAAATAAGCTCATTATTTATAAATTTTTTAGAAATAAATTATATTTAAGAATAACTTTAGTATATTATTGTATTTCTTTTAATACAAATTCAAAATTTTTGTATATTATGACTAATCTTGAAAAGCAATCTTTTTTTTTTTTAAGATTTTATTTTATTATTTCCCGAGAGAGAGGAAGGGAGAGAGGCAGAGAGGGAGAGAATCAATGTATGGTTGCGTTTCACCTGCCTCCAGCCACAGACCTGACTGGAGACCTGGTTTGCAATCTGGTTATGTGCCCTGGCTGGGGAATCAAACCTGCGACCTTTGGGTTCGCAGGCTGGCGCCTTAAAAAAGCAATCTTTTAAGTAATAATAATTTCATAGTCTTTAAAATTTTGGATAAATATGGATTTCCAACATAATGAAAAATAAAATTCCAGAATATCCTTTCCTTAGATTTTAAATATTTTGTTAAAATAATGTGTTACAAAGAATATCTTGAAAATGACTTTAAATTTTTAAATATTCATGCAGTCATTACCATATAAATAATCTAAGAATGCTCACTAAATATAAAAAATATGTATTTAAATAATGTTGATTCTTAAAGAGGCATAAGGAATATTTTATAATTTAACCAAATAAAAGAAGCAATTCAAAATTATAAATAACGCTTTAACCTCTTTTTGCTTTGCATCTTAGTATTTGTCTGATCAAAGCCTTTCATAGTTAACCTACCATATGAATAAGGGAAATATGTCTGACTAATATCAATATGACACTCATGAATAAAACAACGCATCAGTAAATATATTTCTGGGCTGTCATGAGGCTCATATAAGATAATATTCATGAAAGTACTTTGGAAACTGAAGCAGTATATAAATGTAAGCTGTTATTATAATTACTGTAGGCTCCTAACTGAATACCAGCAGAACAGCTGCCAAGTCTATTGTAAGGCAGCATTCTTAGAAGACAATAAATATAATGCATTAGAGCTAATTCCTGAGTTTCTTTTGTATTTGAAACAGCAGCAAAATGAGCAAACTGAAAATTAATTTTGAGAAAACTCATAGACATTGCAGAATCTCTTATTGAAAAGAACTTGTGCCTTACCTTTTGTCACAGTATATGGGAATTTTGTGTGTCTTTTTAAAATGCTGGTACACAGTTTAAAAGAGTCCAAATAGGAAATCAGAAATCAGGATTCTGGAACTAGTTTTACTTTTATTTGATCACATAACTACAAACATACTTAATTTTTCAACCTTCAGGTCTACTTGTGTCAAAATGTCAACTTCAGAGAATTGGGAACTTCCAGGCAAGAATGTGGTGTAGGTAAACACAGCTCATCTACTTGGTACAACTACATCAAAATTACAATTAAACAATAGAACAGCCATCATTCATAACCATCAGAAATCAAGCTGATTGGAAGTCCTACAACTACAAAATTAAAGAAGACATTAACTATGGACTTAAAGAAAAAGCCACATTAAGGCTGGTAGGAGGGGCAGAGATGTAGGATGAGCTGGTCCCACACCCATGTGTGGTGGATAAAAATCAGGAGGAATATTTCAGGAGCAATGAGTACCAGCCCCACACTAGGTTCCTCAACCCTGGGTTCCAGTGTCAGGAAGATAAGTCCCTGTATTTCTGGCTATAAAATGAGTAGGGATTGAAGCTGTGGAAGACAGAAGCTGCTGGAGATACAGGCAGTTCCTCTTAAAGAACCCGCACACAGGTGTATTTGGACTCACCCTTTCTGTGCTCCAATGCTGGGGCAACAGCTATAAAAGCACCAGGGACATGCAGGGAGGAACTGACTTGCCTGGCATCAGGCTGAGCACTAGGAGACAGCTTTCTCCCAGACAGAAATTCTAGCAGAGGTCATTGTTCCTCTTCTGAGCTCATGCCCAGAGAGCCACAGATTCGGCAGGCAGGTGCCATATCTGAGACTCTATCAATCTTACTCAGGCTCTTTGCCCAGTTTTAGTGATTACTGGGGCCCTTCCCCACCTATCTTCTGGCCCACACAAGCTGTTTCCAGTGACTATTCCATAAGGATAGCTTATCTTGGCCCAGGGTTTAGATTTTGATAAATTTTCTCAAACAAGCAGCATTTGTTTCAGCAAGCCCCATACATCTCTCTAAGTTGTCACAGGCCTGGCAATAGCAGCACCAGCCTTGGTTCGCAGCTTGGCCTTGCCTGGGCACCTCCAAGCCCAGCATTAGTAGCAGCCATCTGCAGATCATTTTGTAACTTATGCCACGTGACCTGTCAGAGCACAGGCGGCGGCTGACCTTGGATGTGTCAATAGCAATCAAGGGTCAACTACAATAGGAGGGTGTACACAGACCACACAATGGGAATACCTTAAATACCCAGTTTTGGAAAAGGGGAGGTGTGCCATTGGATTCTACAAAACACCTTCTAGATTAGGACCTTCTACCAAGCCTGGAAGACTTAGCAGCTCTACTTAAAACATAGAAACAAACACAGAGATACTGCCAACATGAGGAGACAAAGAAATATGGCCAAAATAAAAGAAATGAACTCCAGAAAAATAACTGAACAAAATGGAGACAAGCAATCTATTACATGCCAAATTCAAAACACTGGTTGTAAGGATGAACAAGAAACATAGTGAGGACCTTTAAGCATTAAAAAAAAAACTTGTCAGACACAAAGACTACACTAATTGAAACAACAAACAGTTTACAGGGAATCAACAGTAGAGTAGATAAAGACAAGAATTAAATAAATGATTTGGAATGTAAGGTAGCATAAAACAACCAATCAGAACAGTAAGTAGAAAAATAATCCAAAACTATGAAGATAATGTAAGGTGCCTCTGGGACAACTTTAAATATACCAACATTTGCATCATGGGGGTACCAAAAGGAGATGAGAGACAATAAGAAATTGGAAACCTATTTGAAAAAATAATGACAGAAAGTTTCCCTAACTAACTGGTGAAGGAAAAAGACACACAAGTAAAGTAAGTGCAGAGTCCTAAACAAGATGAACCCAAAGAGGCCCATAGCAAGACACATTAAAATTAAAATGCCAAATGTTAAAGACTAAAACAGAATCTTAAAAGAAGCAAGAGAAAATCTGTAACCTGTATAGGAGCTCCTATAAGACTGTCAGCTGATTTCTCAGAAGAAACTTTGCAGCCTCAAAGGGATTCACAAGAAATATTCAAAGTGATGAAAAGCAAGGACCTACAACCAAGATTACTCTACCTAGCAGAGCTATCATTTAGAATTGAAGAATAAGTAAAGTGCTTCCCAGACAAGGTAAAGCTAAAGGAATTTATCACCCCCAAACCAGTATTATGTGAAATGTTTTAGGATCTTCTTTAAAAAGAAGAAGATAAAAAAAAATATGAACAACAAAATAGTAGTAAATATATATCTATCAAGAATTGATTCTAGAAAACAAAATAAACAAGTACGCAGAACAGAAATATAAATAAAATGCCAATTTCACAAAGGTTAATAAAATAAAGCATTTCAGCACCTACCACACTGATCATGGTATATAATATATTTAAATAAGTATGTGAAAACTAATCTAACAATTTCAATTTCTTACAGTCTATTATAAACCAATGTTATGTTAGCATTTATTCAACAATGTATGGGTTTATTACCCCCCATTAGCTCATACAGGGCATTACCATCTACAACATTTCTACAACATTTCAGGAGTGTTCCTGAACATCTTTATTGGCAGAATTACAAATGCATGCGTGTCAACTCCAATGAGCCCTCAATATTAAGCATGTTTTCTATGTCCCTCTGGTCAGGGCGCTCCACTCCCCCAAACCACTGGCTCAGCCACTTTTCACCTCACTTTCAGCAGATGACATTTTGAAGGTTTGACAAAGAAAAAGTAGCCAGTAACACTTTTTTTTTCATGTATTGTCCTTTCTTCTTTCTTTTGATTTAGAACCTTTTGTCTCTTTACTCCATGTTCCAGAGCAGTTTTTAAAATTATCTTTAGATTTTTTTCCTGGAGCCAATTTAGCATAAATATGCATTTATTCTTATATATATAGTATTAAACAATGAATACTATATATATGCTATATTCAACAATGAATACTATATATGTATATAGTGTGTATATATACTAAATATAGTATTCAATAATGAATAACTAGAAAAATAAAATAAAACATAGGTATAAAATGCAGGCCAGAATGTTTGTTATTAGATTCAAATATAAGATGCCTATCAAATTACAATGAAGTGTTCTAAATGTTTATCTTTGACCTCTTTATATCTGCATCACAAATCAGGAGAATAAAAAGGTGAGTCAATACCAGTTCTTAGACATGATTTGAGTAATGTTTGTGTATGATCTCTCCCATCTTTTCGGAGATCTCTCTCCTTCATTTTTTCCCCTCCTTTATTTAAGCATACTCGTGTTTCTTCCTTAGAGTTACCCTTGCATAGCTCAGCCCCACTTTTCAGCACCATAGTTTGAAAGAGTAACTTATGTTAACTAACAGGCTATCCTCTCCTCCACCTTCTTCCTCAGCTCACTGCTGTCTAGTTCCCATCTCAGTCATTCTCCTAGAACTATTCTTGCCAATCTCACAAACATCCAGAGGTAGTTTTACTACCCTATGGGAACTTTGGCAACATCTAAAGACATTTCAGTTGTCACAGCTGAGGAATGCTACAAAACATCCTACAATCCACAGAACAATAGCCCTGAAAACAAAGAATTATCCTGCTCAAAATGTGTGGACATTGGCAAAACCTGTTCTAAAAAGGAGGGTCATGGTTCAATTATTATGTATCTTATTTCTTCCAGGATTTGACACTGACGAATAAACTCAAATTCCAGATTTAGAGACTTGGATGGCACTATCAACCTGGGCTCTGGTTGGGAGAAAAAAATATGCCCCTTTTGCTCCCATATTTCCTTTCCATTTTAAGGTTTTTCTTTTTTACTGTTCCGATAATAGGCAAACAAAAATAATGAAGCATAACTGTACTATCCCAAACCAAATACATAGCACACTAAAATGTTCTAAGATCATGAAACTGCCCACACCAAACCTGAGTCCTTTGATTCTCTCCTTCATCCCTAACATCCAATCACTAAGTCATGCTCATTCTACTTGATATACCTCAAATCCATTCATTTCCCTGTGTCCCTATCCCTGACTTCATTATCCATAGGAAGACTGGAGAAATAGGTTTCAGAAGTGGGCTAAAACCAAGGGCCTTTGAACCTAAAGTGAACAGCCCAAAGAAACGAAATGGTTTATAATTTGTTCCAGCACCAGTCTCGGCAGCAGTGGCTCCTAGGCTCGGATGGCCATAGAGTTGGATGGTCTAGTTGCAGTGACACACTTTCTGAGATGTGAGTACTTACTGATCATCATTTTCCTCCTGTACTTTTATTAAATCAGCTGGCATCCTGGTTCCTTGACCTAACCTGTTCCCAAAATGATCTCAAGACTCCATTCAGAGCTGCCTTTGTGAAACACAAATCCAACTAAATCACTCCTCTGCATTAAAGCCATTCAGTGGCATCTAGCTCCCTTTGGATAAAGACAATCACTTACTATGGTTTGTACAGCTTCATAATCTCAAACCAGACCACTTCTGTGTTCTCATCTTCAACTACTTTTACCCTTCCATCAGCAACACATTACAGCTTTTTAGTCAGACTTTTAATTTCTTAAATACCCTGTACTCATTCATATCAGTTTTTTAAAAAATAAAATGTTCTCTTTATCTGGAATATTCTCCCTTAGGCAAACTCCCACTCGACCTCTAGTTATTTAATAAAAGAACTTCAAAAAACATCTTTGACCCCCCTTAATGTAGACTGCTTGCTCCTTTTATGTTCATTTATATATATATATATGTATGTATGTATATACATATATATATGTACATATATAAATATATGTACACACACACACATACACACACAAGTGTGTTTACATACTCATTCCTGTTTATTCCTTCTCCCCTGCTGGAGAGAAGAAATTTATTGTCATGTTGATGGCTTTATCTCCTGTCCTTTCCTCAGTGTTTGGCACATGGTAGGCACTACGTAACTGCTGTATAGGGTATTAATGCTTAGACTGCTATTCTAGCCCATTGCTGCTGCTTCTTTCATGGCAAGGTCTGACTTCTCTTGTACCTTGTATCTGGGTCTTCCTGCTCACCATGAATTCCCCAAGAATAACACTACTCTTGCCCCATGTTTACCCACAGCAAAGCCTGTTTACTCAATTCAGAGTGTCAAGATTGTGCTCTTGTCCATTCCCTCCATTTCTCTGCTCTGAGACATATTACCTTTTTGAGAAGTGGAGTAAACTCCTCTCTCTTTGGCACAGTCAGAACAAGCCCCTGGGCCCAGGTTGGGAGCACATGCACACTCTTTCTTCCACTCCTACTACTCTCTGCTGACTTCATCCTCACCTTGTCTTTGCCTCAAACAATATTTTCATACAAGCATTCTCCTCATCAACCTATCCTATACCCTTTATATGAATTTAGATACCAGCTCCCAATTAGGCTGAACTAGGCCACTGTCAAGATAGAATAAATTAACTTTTATTGTTCATCACATTTTGTTATTTATTTATTTTTAGAGAGAGGGAAGGGGAGGGAGAAAGAGATGGAGAGAAACATCAATGTGAGAGAGAAACACTAATCAGTTGTATGGGCTCTGACCAGGGACCAAACCCACAACCCAGGCACATGCCCTGACCAGGAATGGAACAGGGGACCTTTTGCCATAAAGAATGAAATGGGGGACCTTTTGTCATGGGGAATGATGCCCAACCAACCTAGTCACACTGGTTAGGGTTTGCTCACATTTTTTTATTGTTATAAAATGTTCTCAATGATAGGAATCGTAACTATGCTCTCAGTTGAATAAAGATTAAAATGCACAGCAAAGAACAGTTTTACATCTTTGGCACACACTAAACTTTCATTTCCATTTATCAGAATCACTTATACTGATAGAACGGATCCTGAGCAGAATGCACGGGTCTTTGACTGAAACACAAAAATATAAAAACTATTTAAATCTAAGAAATAGTCTGTGAAAAACTCTTTAATAAAATAAATGACAATGCTTCCAGTAATGCATGTCCAGTTTATAAAAAGGCATATTTTTCTGATATTCCAAAGCATTACTCCTATGCTACTTACTCAAGAATATGCACTAATTCTATATTCTTTTTTTCTTTCTTCATTGAATTTGAGAGAGAGAGAGAGGAAGTAGGCAGGAAACCTCAATTTGTTGTTACATTTATTTATGCAGTCATTGGTTGATTTTTATATGTTCTCGGACTAAGGATTGAACCCACAAATTTGGCTGTGTCAGGACCAAATGAGCTACCCAATCAGGGCATAATTCTAATGTATATTTTTAAATAAAAAATAAAAGGCCAGTTTGGAAGCCAAAAATTGTGATTGTTATCAACCATATAACCTCATTATTTAATTTATAGTATGGAGAATTCTGATTTTTCTTCCACAAAATGATGTTTTATAAACTTTTAGTTCTAGGTTTTCAGGAAAAAAGAAATAATAGCTTTCAAGTGCTCATACTTAATTTGTATTGCTATTTGCAAATATTGTTACTATTCACAAGTAGAGGAATATTATTAATTCCATAAAAGATGTAAAATATCTGTATCTTTACCCATGCAAATCAAATTAAGAGATACTAGTAAATCGTCTGTCAAAAATAAAATACAATGACTGTTTTGAGTAAAAATTCTTGGATGTTCACACTATAAGCAAATGTATTCCTAAGCAATCTCTCACCTGTTTTGCCTGCTTAAATGTGTTGCAGGATTGCTATTTGTCACCTGCTATTATACCTCTTTAATTTCTACATCATTCTAATTGTCTTGAGATGTATTATACTACTGAATTCATAATTCTGGCTCATCTGTACAACATTTGGAAAATTTCTGGATCAGAAACAGGTTTTCAGTGAACATTTTCCCTTTTCACTTTGTGTGCCATTTTTGGTTTCTCTCACACTTTTTCCAGGTGAGCTATATCTTCCCTAATTCCATGCCCTCCCAGTAACAGAGGGTCATGTTTCATGTTTCATGTTTCAGATGCATGTACATGAAGAGAAAGACTAGTGCTCTTATTTATTAGAAATCATTTAGCAGTATTTTCCTTTTCTTTCATTTCTTTTTTTTAAGATTTTATTTATTATTCTTAGAGAGAGGGGAAGGGAGGGAGGTGGAGAGGGAGAGAGACATCAATGTATGGTTGCCTTTCACCTGCTTTCCTTTTCTTTTATAATCTCTCCTCCTCTCTTTCTCCCTTTGAATTTATTTTCCAATTACATTGCAATATGCAAATATATTTGCTCATTATATTGTTTTTTCATACACTTGTGATCAAATCTAATTGTTTATTTGTGATATGTTGACCTTTTTCTTCCTTCCTGTACATATTATTATCTATGGGCTTCTGTTCTAGACCTCCAAAGCAACTGAGAACCGAGTGTATTCTCCCAGTTAGCAGGTATTTATATAATATCTACCAAAAATAAACCATATAGGGTATACCAGTTGATCACATTTGGGACTTACTTGGTTTTGCATTCAAATTTCTATCTAACTCATCTTTCCTTTTATTTGCTTTGAAGTCTCAATTTCAATTCAATTCAAGATACAAATTATGAGGATGTTATATATGGCTGATGGGGTTTTATTTTCATGTTACATAATTAGCATCTCCATCCCTCAATCCATCCTCACGAAGAATTGCTCACTGTGGTATACACCTGTTTTGGGGAGGATTCGAAGTTGCTTTGTATGATCCCCTAATCATTCCAATATGAACATTTTTACCAACATGAATCTTTATTTTTCTTGCTTGTTTTTTTATTGAAGATTTGGCCTGGTTTCCCTTTTATCATATTGGTAAACTTTTGCATGTATTTACTTTAAAGTACCATTATCCCCTAGTCTCAGGAACAAACCTAAGCCCCATTTTTAATTCCTCTTTTTTCTCCCACTCCCCTCCCATAATGTATCAGAACAAACTACTCAAACTTCAAAATGCACCCCTAGTCTTACAGCTGCCTGTTTACTCCAACCATTACTGTACATCACCTGGATCACGCCAGTAGTCTTCATTCCCATGTGTGTTCCTGCATACTTGTTCTCAACCAGCAGCTAGAAAAATCTTTGTAAAACTCCATTCCTGTGCTACAAATTTCCAGTGGAGTCTCACAACACTTAGAATAAAATGGAAACTCTCTCTCAGGAGCAGAAGGTCTTGTGCAATGTGGTTCTCAGCTGTCACTCCCTTCTTTTCCCACAAACTCTGCTCCAACCATTAGCTTTCTTGGTTTTCTACAAACATGCCAAGCTCCTGCCAGCCTCAGAGCCTTTCTCCTATTGTTCCCTCTTCCTACAACACTCAATCCCCAGGTCTACATATAACCTGTTTCTTTCCATCATTCAGGCCACCCTGACCGTATGTAAATTACTATACTTCCTTCCTCACATAACATCTCACTCCCTTGTCTTGCTTTTTCCCCCTGTTCTCTTTGTTATGATCAGAAACCATCTTATTGGTTTATATTCCCCTTATTTTTTGTCTTTTTTAAAAATGTAAGTTTTAGCCCTGGCTGGTGGCAGAGTGGATAAGGCACCAGTCTGCAAAACCCAATGGTCGTTGGTTCGATTCCCCAGCCAGGGCACATAACCAGGTTGCAAGCCAGGTCTCCAGCCAGGGCCGTAGCTGGACGCAGGTAAAAGGCAACTGTACATGGATGTCCTTCCCCTCTCCTTAAAAAATAATAAATAAAATCTTAAAAAATAATAAATAAATAAATCAAAATAAAAAGGAAAGAGTTTAATCCTAACCTCTATGGCAGCCCATTAAATAGGATGTATAGGAAACATAGCCTTTCTTAGTCTCAATAATGTACTGAACATTTTTCATGCACTTGTCATTAAAGAAGTACAGAATATACTCTACACATGATTAACTCATTAATCTTCACAGAACATAGGCAAGGTGGTAAATTATCCTTATTTTACACCCAAAGAACTTCGACCCTCAAAGATAATTAGGTATGTTCAAGATGGTGCGTAGTAAATTTTGGACAAGAACTGACTGAGTTCTGCTTCTATTCCTTTAAGCAATCCCCACATGTTTATTAAAGAAGCTTTCAGTCTACATAACAGCATCCAATTCAAAACAATAGTGACCATTCCGCTTCTAAAGAAACACTACATGTAGTTATTAAAAAGCAAAATGTTAGCTTAATTAATGCAATCTATTTATTTGATTAGTACTGTAAAAAACATGTGGAATGGGAGCTGGTAATTTCTCAAATCTCCTGCTCTGTGTCTCCAGATTTGTTCTCTTTGTTTCATGAAGATAGTTGAATGCTTTCCTCATTTATATTCTAAAGGTATTGATGTGAATTGTTATGAAATCTCAGTGGTATTGGCGAGGCAAGGCAGTATGGGAGTTGCAATCCCCCAGCCCTAGGTCAATATCCCAGCTCAGTCATGGTTTAGTTTTGAATCTATGAGTTAATATTTTAAATTCCCTAATCTCCATTTTTTCATCTGGTAAATGTGGGCAGTGATGAATCTATCAGAGAATCCTCTTGAGTATTAATAATATAGTGGATTTTTAGGGCCTGGTATGACAGTAAGTTTTCAATAATAAATGATTCTTAATATTATAATTTTACTAGATCATTACTATTATTATAAAAAGGAGCTGTGATTACTTGACATACAGATGGAATATAAATTTACATTTTTGTTCTTCTCAAGAAAATACTATTAAAAGCAGCCTTATGGGGTAAATATGGGCAGAGGAAGTTTTAACCATCCCTGTGGGCAAGCTGAGTTCAATCAGTTTGTATTCATTGTGAGCATCCATCCACATTCAATTGTGTGCTTTCTTTAAGACTTGTATTTATTAATAAATCCAGGTAGGTCTTAACTACATATTGGTAATGATATTCACCATTTACTTTAAAGTAACTATAATCATGTCAAAATAGTATTCATTTTTACATATCTTATTTTTTTCCAATTTTATGCATTATTTTTTCAGCTTGAACTTCTAGAGGTTTGTACTTGGATTGTCGAACATGATTTTAGGAATAGTTAGGTTGCTGAATAGAAACCAACTCAAGCCAGATTTGGGGTAATGATTCAGGGAAATCTGAGGCCCCTATGGTAGGAGGTCCTGTAAAGTCTCACAGGAAAACAAAGCAATATCAGGCAGCTACTCTCACATTATATGGAGTCTTATGCTGCGGCATGCACATGTCTGTGTTTGTGGGTTTCATTTGCCTTTGTGAATCAGCAAAATGTTCAAGTTATGATTTCCCATCCCTACACTTTTCAAGTGGCTTTATGTTATCAGGTCATCTAATTATCATGTTCCTGATTTGTACCTGTGAGTTCAAATTTCTTGCAGACATAACCTGATTAAATTAGAAATTCTCAGTTATCTTCTTTGATTCAATTATCTAGAATCAGGACATGGTATTGTCTGTAAAATGAATGGTGCAAGCTGGGAGCAAATGATGGGATTCTCTACTAATGGCCTGTAAAATAATGATCTCACAAATGAGTTTTCTTACATATTTCTTAAATGAGCATTGTTTATAACATGTAATAACATGTAATACATGCCTGGCCTTTCCAGTTATCTCAAGACTTGTTTGTGAGGGAACTATGATGCTGTCAGGTTCTCATTGAATTTATATCTCATTGAGTAATCTATAGATCTCAAGAACTATTAGAGTATACAGAAAACTATAAGAGGAAAGTTGGTGACAGTGATAAATAGGTGAGTTAATGACAATTGCCTAGTCAAAAACAATTTTGGAGAAGTTAATGATTTTAATTACCTAGTAATATATTTACTAGGTTTCATTAAGACCTAGTGTTAATACTATTTGTTAATATCATTAGCATAATATGAAGTTTTTGCTGATAGTGTGATGTTTTCTCTTGTGTCTAAGTAAAGATAATTCTATAACTGAATAATTTGTAAGCATTATTTTATTGAACCATTTTTCAGGAAAAAAATAACATTGATTTTTTTAAACAAATGTCTCCACCTCAATGACCTCAACTAACTCCCAAGGTTCAATGAACTAGTTACCAATAATTGCAGTAAAAATTACAGTCTTAAAATTTGCAGAAGAAATATTGATGAAATGCCTTAAACTAATTGTCCTTTTCACCTCAAAGAACCTATTGTCCATTTTCTCCAACAGAGTGATGATCTCAAACAACCAAAATGTGACCCAAGGAAGAATAAGGTTTGAAAATACCTGACCTTATCTCTTTCACAAATTCACTATAGAGAAAATAGACATTGGAAAACTCCAAGGTAAATGTTAGATCTTACTAGTACTAAACAAGTGACTAATAATTTATTCATTTAATGACAAAGTATGAGTTCCATAGGTGTACAGTTTAATTTCATGTAATATTTTTACTTCAGAGTTTTTCAAAGGAACATATAGAACATGTCAACTTTGGAAGATTCATGCATAGAAAATAAAATTTGTTAATACTCATTGACAACTCTTCTCTTTTCATGGAACAACTTATGTCAGAAATAAAATAGGAAAAGACAAGTCCTACCATTTTAATAAATTAAATATTTTATTTAAAATATTTTTTCTCTCAAAACCCTTATATTTGCATTCATTCTCATACATAGTTGTAATTATTCTTTGTAATAATGCTTATAATTGATTATATATCCTTTAAATTACAACAAAGTAACATTATTTACATAATAATTTCTCAATGTTTGGATAATTTTTTAGAAGACTTTATTATTTTTAGAGGGAGGGGAAGGGAGTGAGGCAGAGAGGGAGAGAAATACCAAGGTATGGTTGCCTCTCACCTGCCTCTAGCCATGGACCTGGCTGGAGACCTGGCTTGCAACCTGGTTACGTGCCCTGACTGGGAATTGAACCAGTGGCCTTTGGGTTTGCAGGCCAGCACCTTATCCACTGTGCCACCAGCCAGGGCTAATAAGACATTTTTGAAAATTGAAAAGTCAACATTGTCCAAAAATTATCATGACAAGTCTAAAAAATTATCCAAACTTGGCCCTGGCACCAAGGCAGGTGTACAGCCAGGTCTGTAGCTGGAGGCAGGTGAAAGGCAACCATACACTGATGTCTCTCTCCCTCTCTGCCTCTCTCCCTTCCCCTTTCTCTAAAAATAATAAACAAAATCTTTTTAAAAAATGTTGAAGCCATGGGGTGAATAGCAATTCTTTTTAAAAAAGTCTTAATAATCTTATGTCCCAGAGAAAATCAATAGTAATTTTAATATTCTTCTATGAAAATCATAATAGATAAAAGTCCATTGTCATGATGATTTATCTGAATATGTGTAATTATAGACAATGCTTCAAGATGTGCTTTTGAAAAAGCACTAAGCTAAACCCATTGTCTGCACATTCTCTGTCTTCTTTCCTTTATATGTGGTTATGTATGTGTGTTTATTTCTCATTTAGAATTGCTCAATCTCTGACTTTTTATACACTTTTATATCCATTCATTTATCTATTTTCCTTCCCCACTCTTCATTCATCTGCTATTCTTTGTTATCTACTCATTCTTTTAATGCAAGAATGTGTTTGATCTTTAGTTATTGAGTAGTTTTATAGCTCCCTTTCAGTAGAAATACATCTCCCTTTTTTATTCATATGCCAGTGTTATTAGAAAGAAAATAGATAAAAGCAATATTAATAAAAGTAACAATAAAGCTAAAGTTGATACATGATTGCTGCAAACATATATAACTTAAAGTACAAAATAATATTACAAAGTTATTTATACTATGGCTATTATATTTTATGTTCTTATAATAATTAAAAATTGAATTAGCTTTTAGTAATTATTATAATGAAATATTAATTTACTGATAATAAATGACCTTTTTTTAAACTTATGTTTTTCAAAGTCAGGTAAGAAGAATTTTTAATAAGTACACAGTGATCACTACACCCTGCATAGGCATAGCACTGAACTTAAGCTAACTCAGAACATCACTGTTGAGACTGGTCTCTTTGTGGTTTCCAAAATCCCATGCCTTGAAACACTTACTGCCATAAACACTGCTTTGGAAAAAGCAAAAAAAATCTGGTCATCTAATTCCTAGGAAAGGCAACATTTCAAAGGATAACAAAATGGGAGGGGATAGGAACATTATAAATGATAGGGTTGGGAATAAATAAATAGTAAGTTAATAAATAACCAACCAGAAAGGAGTCCATGGCTTCCCTGCCTCTACCCAGTCCTGATCTGTCCTTTATCTTTGTCAGAGTCTCAGGAAAGCTGAAGCAGCACTTACTGCTCCAGGTGCCCCTGAGTGTGCACTTTCTATGCTTCAGGGCCAAGAAACATTCTGGCTTATTTATGGCTGTTGTATGGTGAGGACTTCACAGTTTGCTGATCAGTGTCTACTATTATCTGCCCTGAGACTTTTCTCAACCCCATTTGAATTATTCTGGAACACTTGCCTTTTCAATGGCCCAGGGTGACACTCATAATCCTCCTAAGTATTAGAGCATAGGATGGAAAGGTTAAGATAATAGGAAAGGAAACAAAGGAAGAAAATGAAAACAGTTCAGTGATTCTGAATGCCTATCTAATTCATTCTCTCCAAGAACCAAAATGAATAATCTATCTTCAGAGCTATTCATTCACACACGTGATTATGGACAACAAGAGAGGTGGCCTAAGCTTAAAGCAGTGCCCACACCTGTTTGACAAGATCTGCAATTCCTTCAGTGCAGGGATTCTGGGTTCTAAGGCCCATGGGGCCAATGGGGTAAGGTGCATAAGAACATACGGCAAGAGCAACTGGTGTTTACTGTGAGAAGTAGAGATTACATGACTCAGTAAAAGATGCAGATGCTTCTCAGGTCTTTCTGATTGTTTCCTGTCAATTAATGGGGGCCCAGATTTGCCAAACGTGCCTATTTTTCAAAAGTGCTGCAAACGCACTTAATTCGGTTTGGACATGTTCAACTCAGGTTTCTCTAGACAGCAATGACTGCTAAGGAAGTGGGGGCTGGTGAAGGTTAGCTTCTCACCCACAAACTGACTACCAAGTTATGAGGAAAGCACCTTTCAGACCAAAACCTGCTACATAGATACTTTTTTAGAGAAACACTGAGTTGCCAGCAAGCAAAAGAAAGAAAGAAAGAAAGAAAGAAAGAAAGAAAGAAAGAAAGAAAGAAAGAAAGAAAGAAAGAAAGAAAGAAAGAAAGAAAAAGAAAGAAAGAAAGAAAGAAAGAAAGTGTTAGTTAATACATGTTCTTTATAAAAACCTTACTCTGGCCTTTCAGATACTCCCATCACAGATTTATAATGGATTTACTCAAAGCAGAAACATAAATGTTCCTGAGGCAGTGTTATGTGCCCCCTTGTTGGCATGATGCAATCCTAAAAGCTCCTAAACCATGTCACACATAGGACAAATTAGGGACCAAACCTGGGTGCCACCTCAGTGGGATGTAGGGTACGGGTTCAGATATGACTCAATCATTTTTGAAGGATTAAAACTATACATGAGATTCTAATGCACATATCCTGCTTAATATCTTTAATTTCACTGCTGCAACCCAGTTCTAACACTCATTCAAACCAAAAATTTACTGATAAAATCCACTTTTGAAAGAAAGCAAAATGAAGCTTAAAATAATTTTCTCAGGTGCATGGACCTTCTTGCAAATCACTAGCTTTAGGTAAACTCTAAGATAATTAAAATTAAATGAACACATAGCTATGTGGCATCATATCCCAAAGTACTTTTACATTACAGAAATTTTACCAAGAAGGAAATTTACATGTTTCCTGTAAAATAACTTCATTTTAAAATATTGGCACCGTATTCAAATTATTATTAAAACATTGTTTACCAAATAACACACATATTCATTTGTCAACATGCTATTTTTTGCTCCATTTAATAAAAATTTAAATATTTGCATGTTTTTAGTTAAGTTAAAGAGCTGAAAATGGTGATAAGAGATTAAATTAAAATGAATGAATTCCGGTTTGAATATAAATAAGTACCAGCCCTTTTCTGCATGAGGAGGTATATTTAAAGAGCATCAAGAGAATGAAGAGAAGGGTATTCTAATATAAGAGAAAGAAGAGCAGAGAGGAAACAAAGACCACAATGGCTCATTGGAAGCTCTCCCAATTCTACAGCCAGTAATTACATTCATCCCCCTCCATGTCAGGGGAGGATTATTAGCTGGGTCATAGAGGGGTCTTCTTTGTGTAGGTGTGCATCAGAGCGTCTTAGCAGGAATACAGCTTGCTATGTAATCCCTTTATGGCATATTTTGTGCCTGTAAGCATTCTTGGTAACAAAATATGTTACTATGTTTTCCAACATCAAATTGCAGTGTTTTTGCATTGTTTTTTCAACCTTTCAAAGGGGTTCACATAAGAATTACTGAATCATGATATTTGGGAGTTAGATCTAATTTTATATATATATAAATATATATATATATAGTTGAAATATAATTCATATACAATATACATTAGTTTCAGCTGTACAACAGAGCTGTCATTTGATATTTATATACTTCATGCAATCATTGACTATGAATCTAGTAACCATCTGTCACCACATAATGTGTTACTAACATACTATTGACTACATTCCTATGCTGTACATTACATCCCCCTGACTTAATTATTTTATAATTAAAGTTTGTACCTCTTATTCCCCTCCACCTTTTATATCCATCTTCCTGCCTCTCTCTGGCAACCATCAGTTTGTATGAATGAATTCTTTATATATTTCGTATATTAGCCTCTTATCAGCTATTGGGTTGACCAAAAAGTTCACTTGTTTTTTCCAAAAGATGGCTTTCATAGTGCTTAACTGTCTTTAACTTCATTATAAATAATTGTGTTGGACTGTATAGTGACAGCTGTCATATAATCATGCATTTAAAAAAGTGAATTTTTGTGTAGCCATTTTAATATTAAAGGTGGAAAGAGATGCAACATTTTCAACATATTATGCTTTATTTCAGTAAAAGCAAAAGCACAACTGAAACACACCTAAAAAAGGTTTGTGTAGTGTATGGAGAAGATGCTCTGGCTTACCGAATGTGTCAAAAGTGGTTTGCAAAGTTTGTGCTAGAGATTTCTTTCTGAATGATGCTCCACAGTCAACACCAGTCGAAGTTGATAGTGATCAAATTGATATTACTTAAGAACAATCAATGTTTAATCCATATCCATTTTTAGTTTATTCATGTATATGGTATAAGAAAGTGGTCTACTTTCATTGATTTCAAACAATACTACAAAGCTATAGTAATCAAAACAATGTTATTGATACAAAGCCAGACACATAGATCAATAGAACAGAATAAAGAGCCCAGAAATAAACCCACTCTTTTATGGTCAATTAATCTATGACTAAGAAGGCAAGAATACACAATGGGAAAAACAACAGTCTCTTCAATAAATGATGTTACAAAAACTGAACAGACACAGGCAAAAAAATTAAAACTGGACCACTTCCTTATATCATAAGCAATGATCGCATATATTTTTATAAATAAACAACTACAACTATAAATCATACTAAAGTTTGAACATTGCTGTTCCATATATTAATAGTTCTAAACAATCAAACTTAAAAGGGATCCAACTATATGGGAAAACTTCTTTGCCAATGATACCTCAAACAAGGGTTTGATCTTCAAAATATATAAAGAACTAATATGACTCAACACCAGGAAGACAAACAATCCAATTAAAAAATGGGCAAAGGACCTGAATAGACTGTTCACCAAGGAGGACATTCAAAGGGCCAATAGATATATGAAAGGATGCTCAACATCACTATCCATCAGAGAGATGCAAATTAAAACCAAAACAAGATACCACCTCACACCATCAGAATGGCCATCATTAACAAGTCAACAAACAACAAGGGCTGGTAAGGATTCGGAGGAAAAGAAAACCTAATGCATTATTGGTGGAAATGCAGACTGGTGCAGCCACTGTGGAAAACAATATGGGCTTTTCCAAAAAAACTAAAAATGGAACTCCCTTTTGATCCAGTGATTCCACTGCTGGAATGATACCCTAAGAATCCTGAAACACCAATTCAAAATAACCTATTCACCCTGGTGTTCATAGCAGCATTATTTACAATAACCAAGTGATGGAAACAGCCTAAGTGGCAATCAGTAAACGAGTGGATCAAAAAACTGTGATATATTTACAAAATGGAATATTACTCAGCAAAAAGAAAGAAGGAACTCCTACCTTTCATGACAGCATGGATGAAACTGGAGAATATTATGCTAAGTGAAACAATCCAGGTGGCAAAAGACAAATACCATATGATCTCACCTATAAGAGGAAACCAATGAGCAAAACAAACAAATGAGCAAAGTAGAACCAGAAGCAAAAAACATGGAACAGAACAAGAAACCAGAGGGAATGGTGGATGGGGATAATGGTGGAAAGAAGGGGGAGAGACTAGTCAAACAATATGAATGAATGACCGAGGGACATGGACAGCAGTGTGGGAACTGACTGTGGGAGCAGAGAATGAGCTGAGCAGAGGAGGGCAAAAAAGGAAAAATGAGGGCAACAGTCATAGAACAACAAAAAATATTTAAGAAACAATCAAAATAAAGAATAGGTGATTTAAAGCAATATCCTGCCCTGTAGGACTTACTAAGAGAAAAAAAATAAAATGAAGAGACTGGTAGAAACAAAAAGGGTGGTAAGAAGACTATATATTCTCCTCCACAGGTTCCACACCCCAACCCTTAACTCCCTCATGCAGATCTTGCAGGCCCTGCTTCCTTACTTTGACTCTTCACCTCTTATTTCTCTTTTTTCTCTTAACCTTCTATATTGTCCTCCCTCTAGTTCAGCCTTATTTTCTCATGGACTTGCTGACTTTAACCAACTTAATTTATTATACTTACATTCTTTTTTTTTTTTAAGATTTTGTTTAATTATTTTTAGAAAGAGGGGAAGGGAGAGAGGCAGAGAGGGAGAGAGACATCAATGTATGGTTGCGTTTCACCTGCCTCCAGCCACAGGACCTGACTGGAGACCTGGCTTGCAACCTGGTAATGTGCCCTGGCTGGGAATCAAACCTGCAACCTTTGGGTTCACAGGCCAGCACCTTATCCACTGTGCTACCAGCCAGGGTTATACTTACATTCTTCAACTCACAAATTCTCTAAGAACTTCGCAAACCAATTTGGATGGAATTTGCAAACTACTAAACTATATGATTCATGTACATAAACAATATATATTCTCATATTAGAATGTAAATTAGATGAGATTCCTTTCAACTAAATCATGGAAATATACATTTCCACTTATGAAGGCCCCCAAACTGGGGATGTTTGGGAAAAGGAATGAATGCTATAGTAAACTTTATTATTGAAATGTGAACATACCTAATCTCTACATCAACAGACTCTTAAGTAGTTCAGGGTTAGTTTAGGACCACATAAGAAGTCAACCAAAAGTTTAAAAAATATCTAGAATAGTATCCTACAAAATTATTTAAATCCCAGGGATTTTTATTTTTTACCTTAATTTAGTAAACATAATAATGTCTACTCTGGGGACCAGCTGAGCACTGCAAGTGCCATTATTTCTGAAGGCTTCAACTTGTAAAACACATGTAGAGGAAAAACAGAGCATACTGAAAGAAGACCTGTGCAAAGCCTAAATAAATAAATAGATAAATCTACTGTTTAAGATTTTAAGATGGAAAACTTCAAAAAGAATAAGTTGTAGTTCCAAAGCTTAAAATAAAGTTGAATTGTATTATTGGAATGAGGAGGATCTGACTCAAAAACCAAATTTATTTTTTACTATGGGTTTGGCACTGTCTCTAGGATAACTTTCACAAAAATGAGTTCTGTAATACACCATTTCTGTGATATATTTCACAAAAATAGCATTTCAGAGTAAAAGGAGTATTAAAGAAGAAAAACTCTGCTTAATTTTGCTGCAATATATCCAAAACACTATCATTTAACATGTAATCATTATGTAAGCTATTGGCATATTTTAATTTTTTGGTATTACCTTCAAAATCCAGTATGTACTTTAAATATGTGTAATAATATGGATGGGTGTAAATGTATTTTTGCATGTGTTTGGTAATATTGCAATTCATATGACTTAAAAGAGTAGTTCTTTAAACAAATGAATTAATGCAGGCATTTTGGAGTAATGAAAAGAAAACTTTGTATAAATATGATTTGAGAAACTGACAGAGGCAATAATTAAATGGTGAATTTTCTGGATGTGAAAGGAAAAAAGAAAAAGTACACATTGGTGATTACAGAATAGACAGGGGGATGTTAAGAAGAACAAAGGAAATAGAGAAGTCAAAGAACTTATATGCATGACTCATGGACATGAACTAAGGGGGGCATTGCTAGATGAAATGGGGTACTGGGTTAAGGGGTTTAAGGGGGGAAATTGGGACAGCTGTAATAGCAAAATAAAAAAATATATTAATAAAAAAAAGAACTTTGCAAACCAATATCCCATTATGGTATTTTATAGCTTGGTTGTAGTGGTGACCATACAACTCCGTATTCTGTCAAAACCTATAGCACTGCACACCTAAAAAGGTGAATTTTATCATATGCAAATTATACATAAATAAGCCTGATTTTTAAAATAAATTATAATTTTAAATTTCTTATTTTAGTTTCATTTGCTTCTCTTTGAATTTACATATAATAGTGAGAAGAGGAGAAGCAGAAAATAGTAGGCATACATTTTTTGAGGCTTACTGAAAATAGCATATTATATATAGTCAGGCTTTAATGTACTTTTACAAAATTGAATAGTTAAAAATAAATCTATACATGTAGCTTTTATTGTACACTAATTACAACCATTGGCACAACCAGTAGAGTGTGGCCAACAGGTACAAATTAGGAAAGAAGTGCTGAAGACATTTTTCTACTATTTTATAGCTATGTTCAAGTTTCTCCTGGATAAAAAATAAATGAATATATTTTTTTCACTGCCAACGTTTTTAGAGGAGAAAAGTTACTCCTTTTAAATAGAGATTAATTGAAGTCTTTGATAGTAGTCTTTAATAGTCTACCTTGATAGTAGACAGTTATCCCTTAGGGTCTCATCAGTGGAGCTATTAGATGGTCATAGGATAATACAATTAGTAAAGTTTGATAAACATACTTCCTTCTTATAACTGTTTCATTAGGTGCTTTTATCACAAGAAAAATAAGAAAGCCCTGGAACCATAGCAGAGATGAGGAAAATGATTCTTCAGGCTGTGTAGTTTTTACAGAAGTCCAATTCCATAAATTGTCTTTAGTGCTCTATCTTGGCTGAGTCTTAATTACAATAGGTCATGTTAATTTGATCAAGGCTTCTGTGACCATGCAGATATAGAGCTAAAGTACTTTCTAGAAATATTATTTCTAATCTTATTTGTGTTTATACACTTCTATGATAAATTATCAATGATGTTTAATATTGGAATTGTTTGTATAGGTTATTTGGGAGATAAATTTTAATAGCACAATGATAAAATCTTACCAGTTCCCATTTTTATTTCCCTTAATGTAAGTCAATCTTTTATATCCATATTGTGCAATTATTTTCTTTTTGCCACATCTAATAGTGCATCCCTCATTTTCAGGTTGCCCTGACAACTGCCCCCTTTTTCCAGCAGCATGGCATTCATAAGAGAGAAGTACTAACACTCCCAGTGACTCTCAGTGAAGGTATTTTCCCTGTCTGGCTTTTCCTCACAATTGATAACTCCACTAGTCTATGTTCCATAGTTAAATTTCAGATAGCCTGGACTGAACTAGCATAAATACAGGAAATATGACTAGTTGGTCAAATGGTGACCTTATAAATTAGAAAAGTAGATCATTCACAGTATAATATGATTTTCAAATCCTGAGAAGGCCCTTATCCCAAACATGTTTTTTATTTTTTAAATTCCCTTCCCTAATCACCTCACTTCACGAAATTGCAAGTTGAAAATCTCTCACCTGGTCTATCCTTCTTCAATTTCATGCTTAAAGATCTTGCAGAAATACTTACGTCAGGCTCTGGCTGGTGTGGCTCAGTGGATTGAGCACTGGCCTGCAAACCAAAAGGTTACCAGTTGATTCCCTATCAGGGCACATGCTCTGTCCTCAGCTGGGAGTGCACAAGAGGCAACCACGCATTGATGTTTCTCTCCCTCTCTTTCTCCCTCCCTTCCCTTATAAAAACAAATAAATAAATAAAATCTTCTAAAAAATAAAAATAGTTTCATTAGAAGACAGAATTGAATGAGGGGAAAATGAAAGATTATTTTGCAGATTTTGCCCCTAGGGTTTCAAGACCCAGGAAAACAAGAAGTCCAATTATCTTTTACTCATTTGTAATAATGAATATGATTTCTATCTCTTATTGAAAGGTTTTTGTAAGTAGAGAACAGGTAAAATGTGCGTGTTCAAGGGAGAAACACCTTCAAGCAGTGTAGAAAGATGGGAGAATAACTTAACAATTAAAAAGGTTTTTAAGTGATAAAATAATATGTGGCATAAAGATCCAGATATGCCAAAGATGTTAAAATTATTAAAATTAATCCATAATTTTAATTCCTTAATTCCTTTTCAGTAATTCAGATACGTATTATAAAATTTAATTTAAAATTAGTTTTGATTTAGAATATCACAATCATTTTTCCATATTTTCATCAGATTGAGGCTAAAAGGATTGATTGCATTTTCAATAGAGATGAGTTCTTGCAGTGAGCTCTTTTAGATGCAATTACAAGCTACCAATGGTCAAAATAATCTATTTTTATCAGGAAAAAAAAATAACATGTGGGCAAGTTACCAGATAATGGGTTTTGAGATCTCCATTAACAGCCATTTGCTAAGATTTCATGTTACTATTTCACTGTCTATATTTAGGATATTGTTCAATGAATCAGACTAAGTGGCAGCTCAATTTCACATTCTAGATCATGTGATCACCACTATGGAGGAATGAGTGTTTGACCCACAAAAAGATCCTTCTCCACAATTTCTACATTAATTCCATTACATATAAACTGCTATAGTTGGAAAGCTCTGATTCAGATTTTTGTAATTCTTAGCAGTTTGTTACCACCTCTTTTCACTGCTAACTATCAATCCCCAGGCTAAAAATCTGGAAATGATCTTTGGTTTTCTTCTAGTCTTGATCTTATACATCTTAACAACTGCCAATTCAATATAATCCCATGATATTTCCTTCTCAGATTTTATCCCTACTATATTTAAGAATGCCCCTGGTCCTCCTAGTAGCAACAAAAGTATTATTCTATGCACATATCCTTAAAATTATATAAACTATGGTAACAACTTTGTCTATGTACTTTCCAAGTCAAAAGGATCCCTTCTTCACTCCACCAATCCAGCATTCCCACATGCCAAAAGACCTTCTGCTCCCATTTTTGATTCTTTCAAACCCTCACTCCCACTTTTCCCTGGGCATAAACATCTATCTCATCTTTTCTGTAAATCTGAAGAAGTCTTTACAAGACTCAGCTTTTCATTAAGTATATCAATTAATAACTATATTTTATAAGCCTGCTTGAGTACACTATGCTGAGTGCTAAATCCTAGATACTCACGTGCTCCTTTCTCTGTGACATCCACATCCCACATCACATTTAAGACCTACATTCTCTGCAACCAAACTCCACTCTGCATGCAACTCCCTTCCAGCTCTCATTTCACTTAAGTTAGTTACCAGCTTAAATGCCCATCTTCCTCACAGCACTGTAAGCACTTCCAGGTGAGCTCAAGACCTATTAGGACACTGATAAAATCCTTCTGCTAAAGTATTAAGAAAACACATAACTAAATGTTGATTAGAATATAGATGAGTGGACTTCTTGTTTTATTCAATAAAACATTGAATAATTATAAATTATCAATTAAAAATAAACTCATTAAAGCTATTGCTTTAATAACCAACTTTTCCTAGAGTGGTTTGAAACAGCCACTGTTTTTCCTATTCACAAGTGTATGGGTCAGGATGTAGGGCCCTGTAGTCCTACTGCTGCATGAGGGTCATGCTGTCAGTGGCAGCCAGCCAGGTGCCCAGGCTGCTGGGAAGGTCCTGGAAAGCTTCCCTTACATTGCTGGTATCTCACGGCTCTTTCACAGGGCTGCTACCTTTCTTCTGGCTAGTTTGGGCTTCCTATCAGAATGGTGCTCTCAGGACCATGGATTTTCTTGCAGGGTTACCAGCTTCCAGTTGGTAAGGAACACAAACTACAGACTTTTTAAGGCTTGAACCTGAAAGTTTCATGAAGTCAGTTCTGCTATATCCTATTGGTCAGCCAGAGATCAGGGACATCCAAGTTTCCTGCAGAGGGGGAAAGTGACTCCATAATTAATGAGGTCAAGGAAAAATCACACTGTGAACTAGCATGTGGCATAGGAGGTGTGTTTGTGACGGATTTTGAGAACACCATTCAGTCCTCTGTCCATAGTTCCTTCTGTCAGGCAAAACGCACACCCCATCTCCCCAAAATTTCATTTTATGACAGCAGGATCAAGCTTAGACTTGAAGGTCATGATTTCTTTAAGTTGAGCTCAGATGAGAATGAGTTTCTTAAAGTGTAGTGTTTTTTGTGTGTGTGTGTGTGTTTTTTTTGTTTTTTTTTTTTTGAGTGAAGTATCTCAGCCCCACAGATACATGAATAAAAAAGAAAAAGATTGCCTTCCTCTACCATCCTCACCCAACATGTAAAAAGGAAACAGAGACAGAATAACTGCAATAGGGTCTCTCATTCAAATGGTGGTGGTGGTGTTGGGGGTTAGGAGACCTACAACAGCCACTCATTTATAACAATTTGATATCCGCTGAGTATATGTCATCTAATCCCATTGCCGTGGGGATCAGGACTGCATGTTGATTACAATCATCTCTGCTCCCAGGGAGCACTTCTCCTTGAAGCATGGCTCTTTCCTCTGCTTTACATTTATAAGGTGTTGCCCATGTCTGCAATGAAGTAGTTTTCACTGCTTGCTTCTTGCCTGTAGAAATACAGGGACCCAGAAGCCTCTTTTCCTTCTGAACTTTCTTGTCCCTTTCAGTTCAAATGGGTAAGGTTTCTAAAAAAAATATATATATATATGCCTTTCCTATGTATCAAATTTTGTCTACTTCAGTAGACAAAAGTCACATCTACAAATACCTTCAGACACGCTGACCTACAGTCTGGGCCATGAATCCCAGTGACGTGGTAAAAATCATTTAAGATTCTCAGAGACCCTTTGTCAAACTGTGACCTTGAAGAACTACAATTTTAATTTTTTTGAGGTCTAAACAAAGGGTCTTCCAAGAAAACCTTTGATTTGATATTGACTCTACAGTCACATTTTATAGGTACATCTAAATTTGATCTTGGCTTGGTGTACAGTTCCAACTTCGGGAATTGTGCATTAGCTAGAGAAGCTGGGAATGAGCAGCAGTTTTATTTTCTAACCTGGCAAGTCCTAGGTTAGAAATACATCCTCTAAATTCTGCTTGAAAATGAAACAGCTCCTTTTCAATTTACTTTTCCACCTGATTTTTAAATAAGTAAGCACTTAAAGGAAGTCAGTTAGCCTTTAAAACATTCTGCCTGAAAACTACTACAGCTAGATCCAGAAGTTAATTGGATATATCCCTATCTTTCAAGATACCATAGATATAGCATTGCCAAACTTTTCACCCGCCAATGAAACAAGCTGCATTTTCTCCAGCCTCCAAAAACAACAGACTCCTATCCTCTTTGTGTGCCTTCACCTGGATTTGGTCACTAAGTCAATGATACATAATTTTTTGTTAGTGCCAAAGGCACCAACTCTGTTTCAGTTGACTGTGTATTGGATGATTGGCATCCTCAGCTGTTTCACTCCACATCCACCACATTTTTGAGAAGAATCTAACCCTTACAGGCTGTTCATAGATGGTAACTAAGTGCATCAGGGATGCTGAGATCAGGTACATTTTTACACTAAAAAATGCAACCCAAAGTTAGTGGTTTAAAACAACAACCATTGCTTTGTTCATGATCCTTTGGACCAGGATTTAGAGCAGGGCTTGGCTGGGTGGTGCCTGTTTCATGCAATCTCTTGGGGGCATTTGTTGGTGTCTGGGCTGAGCCAAAAGACTCAAGAACGCTAACTTTATTCACATGTCTGGTGCCACAATGATCTTCCATGTAAACCTTTTTTTTTTTTCATTATGTGGCTAAAGTGCTATCTCAGGATATTCAAACTTCTTATACAGCGTCTCTTTTCCAAAAGAGAGGATCCAAATAGTAGAGAAGGACAATGCAGACCTACGGCTCAGTTGCAGAAGTTAACACAGTCATTCTGTTGGACAAAACAGCTCATGGACCCAACACAGATTCATGAAGAAGGAAAATATATTCCACATTTTGACTGGAGCATGGGTGGTGATCAGGAAAATGCAACACTGAGAAATCAGCTACAGTGACAGTCATTGATTGACATCTTAACTATTTCATTAAGAATCTATCACCATATATATGCAAAGGCAACATTTCCTAGGGGCTGATCTCAGCCAATGACTGAGAGTGGCAGGGACACTGACTCTGGTCCATCCTGCAAGATGTGGTGATCCTCTGGCATTCTACTTTGGCCTGAGAGCTCCCTGAGAATCAGGCAAAAAATCTGCCCTCCTAAATCAAGTTCCATCCTCCATTACAGAATAGTTAATATTATATTCTTTTTTGGTTCGCAGAAATACATTAGTGAGTTAGTATACATTCTTGATATTGGAAGAGCATCAATATACATTTTTATTTCTTTAACTAAAAAGAACTTTAGAAAAGTGGAAAATAAATTTTTCTAAGTCAAAAATAGAGCACTGCCCAACATTATTAGTAGCATTTCACATCCTATCAAATGAAAGTCTTCTCTAAGGGTGTGTTACAAAATGATGAACATAACATGAGGAAACTGGGGGATGATTAGTCTTGCAGTTGGAAGGTACTTGAATTTTGTCACTTTCTTCCTCAAAGCTGAAAAAGAACCTTTTGACAGGCAATTGGCACAGGCAGGGTGAGAAAGAAATAAGCCATTGTCTTTATGAAAATGCACAATAATGATGATCATCAAAGAGAAATAAGGGAAGACCAACTGGACCTGGCAGGGTCACGGAATGCTCCTTCCTGCCATCTGAGGAAGGTACCCTGCACTCCAGCCACAGTGGGGATACCCTCAGCTTCTTGGTTCTTAGTTCCTCACCTGTACACTTAGGGTGGAACTAGTTCCTTTCTTTTTCACATTTTAAGACCATTATTAAAATACCACTTAGACAGAATCATTTCCCTTTTTTATTTAAAAGCTGTACTCATGCAGATGTCATTCAAGTGCAGTCAATTCAGTCAATAGATACAGAATCAATAGAGCACCTCTACAACTACACTAGACTAGCTATGTTCTCTACAGCCTCAATTCAAATTCAAATGTTATAGACCATGCTCTTTGTTTTATTTTGCACTTAAATATAAGATGCTAACTGATGAAGTAGGGAAGTGCTTCTTTATATTTGTACAAAATCATCTTATTGCCCTAAAGAAATATACATAAACACAAATTCATCTCAATATACAATGCCCAGTCTATAGCTAAACATGCTTAAAGAAATTTTCAAATATTTCATTATTAGGTGGAATGTTTTAACATTGATTACATTTTTCAATTACTCATTTATTATTTTAGAGGTTAAATGATTTGGACACCATCCAAAATCTTAAAGGAAATAACTAGCAGAATTATGTCTACAGTATTGATTTTATACATAGAAAAAGGGAGAGAGAGGAAACAAAGAGGGAGAGAAGACTGCAGTTTCTTAAGCAGAACTGTCATTTTCTTTGTTCCCACATCAATTTGAACAGCATTAACAGATGTACTTTGCTATTCAATAAAATAATTTTTTGTCATCACTGATCTCCTAATTTTATCTTCAAAGAGTATGTAAATGAAGAAATGGGGGTGGCACTATGGAGATAACTCAAAAACACACATTTTTATATATATATTTGAGAGGAAAGAAATGGAAATTATTAGGAAATCTGTTTCTGCGTATAAAGCTGTGTGCAAAAGAACACATGTGAAACATAGGGCTACAATTCCAAGTTGTGGTTTAATATCCAGCATTTCATAGGGTTATTAAGTGTACCACAGTATCTATTAAGTACTGACCTTTGCCTCAGAGACTTGGCGCAAACTGTTCTCTTCAGGAAACAGATACAGCCAGAGAGCCTCTGGTTTCTGTTAGATTATACAGAGTATTGAGCTCTTCAAGCCACATTTATGGTAGGTGTCCAAGTACAGATTGTGAGGAAAACATGATAGATCAGTCTCAAAAGGAAAAGGTGGGGTGATATTAATTAAATGGTCTAAAAATTCAATTTTAATTAGATCATTTTGGTGTATTTCCTGCAATTCTTGACTTAGTTTACCCTAGTCTTCTAACAAAAACAAGAAAATCTCATAATAATAAAGGAAATATCAAATATATCATTAAAAAGATATGTGTTCTCGCCCTGGCTGGTAGCACAGTGGATAAGGCGCCAGCCTGCGAACCCAAAGGTCGCAGGTTCGATTCCCCAGCCAGGGCCCATACCCAGGTTGCAAACCAGGTCTCCAGTCAGGTCTGTGGCTGGAGGCAGGTTAAACACAACCATACATTAATGCCTCTCTCTCCCTCTCTGCCTCTCTCCCTTCCCCTCTTTCTAAAAATAATGAAATAAAAATCTTAAAAAAAAAAAAAAAAAGATATGTGTTCTCTATCAGTTTTTTAATATACGGTGGCACTTTCCTGCTTGAAAATCTTCAATACTTAACTTGGCATCTATCCAATATTTATTATGTCAAGCACTGTTTTATGAGAAATATATATAAGATCATTCTATTCTCACAAGTACCATATGATGTAGTCAGCATTATTATCCACATTTTTTCATATAAAGAAACTGAGGTTCAGAGTGGAAAATACCTTATCACTAGTCACCTACACCCAGAGACTTAAATGTGGATATTTGGCTTAACATACAAGAGCTGACCCAATACGACCCTTGGCCTCCCTGGCAGCCAGCCTCCCCTCCAGAACTCCTGCATGTCATCATGCTTACCTACTTCAATTCCTCAAACATGCAATTCCCTCTCAAGTTCATCATTACTTCCTCTCCCAAGTGGCCTTAGTTATCTTTGAAAATGCAGTGGTACCTCCTACCAGATGGTCCTTTTATTGCCTCCTCATTGTCTCAACCCTTCTTCCCAAAAATAGCCTATGGTTTTCTCCATCACTGACCCTATCATGTAAATTATAAATTACCTCTTGATCTCTTTCGAGGTAAACTAGTGCCATCTACTCTGTACCAGACTAACAATGCCTCAACTATAGAATACCACTGATTACTAAATTCACCTTAAACCTAAACACAGCTTTAAGGACTAAAAAAAATTAAAATGTAAGATTACATAACATATACAAGTAAATTTGGGATCCTTCAGAAACAAAAACTTGCATTAAACATATCCATCTCCCAAAAGAGGCAACATGACATTATATTGCAAGTACATAGTACCTGTTTGATGGTTTGTGAAATGACCAAATGAAAGTGAAAAAATAATTAATAAATAAATTACTTCTGCCTTTATCTTGGAATGGTTATAATAATATAATTTTGAATAATTGTTTGATGTGAAATTACTAGAGAGATATGTCCATCTTACACAAATGAATTTATATATAAAAGTTCTCAATAAATACACTAGTAGTCATTATGGTGTTGGTTCATTACCCACAATAAAATAGAATGAGATGAGTCATATGAAATTTGAAAATATGTAGAAAACATTTAGAAAAATGTCTACAGAAAAAACACTGCAACTTTCTTGGGTGACAGGTGAATAATTTTGCTATGCCCTAAGTGCTAAAGAAAGTTTGATATCCACTGAGTACCTAGATAATCAGAACAAAGATTACAGTAAGGAAGACTAATTTAAAAATGAATAAGATCTTAGGAAATAAGCCATACCTTAGTGATTCCTAGGTATAGTACTTTATTCTGTATGTGATATGTGACTTATGGAACTGTTGATAGAGAAAATCAGTTCTTAATTGTACCAGCAAACCTACTTATAGAATCAGGCATGTTTCAATGTTTCAATACCTAAGTTCAATGTCTGTCAACTTCTTAGAAGAAGAAATAATTTGTATGAAAGACTTTCTATACTAGGTGAATATGCTCCCCAAAAGAAAAGATAACAGAGAAAGACAATGTTTAATAATAGTTGCTCATAATGATACATCTTCACCAATGTGTTATATCAATTAGGCTGGCTTCACTGAGTAATTTTCCTATAGCTCCTGAAAATAAAAAGACATTGGCAGTAACTAGGATGATTCATAACTACAATAACACATTTCACAAACATCCTCAGGAGCCTGAGCCACATTTCATAAGATAACAGCTATTAGCTATGTAACCCAAGAGTCCTCATAACAGAGAATCCAGACTGCAAAAGGAAGAAAAATTGTCCAACCCATAATTGTTTACAAGTGTCAATTTGATTGCTTTCTGTATTTCCAAAATGAGTTTTATACTTTTCAATCTCAAATCAAGAAAACTTTCTATTCCTTCCCTTTTAGTCTTTTCCAACCTATCCCCTTAAAACATTCTTCCCACTAGTTTTAACTTATGACTATTCATATATTTCTTGGGTTTACATGCATTAAATATTTGCAGATATTAATCTATACCTGCTCTAAGAATCTCTCATATAAACATAAACACATTTGCTTAAATTTAAAATAATTCTCTAGAACCTAATTGTGGTTATAATTATCTGAAATGGAAAGGGCAAAACCTCTGTCCAGTGCAACAAATACACAGTTACCATATTCTGTTCAAACTATTTAAATGATTGTGTATTGTAAATCATTTAAAGTCAGAGAAAACTGTAATAAGATGACTTTGTTTTCCTGTTTTTTTGTATCTAGGAAATTTTTGAGAGGAATAAAACTGAAATCAACAGAACCCAATTTGAGCATATCTATATAATTACTTCATATTCATAGTTATTTTTCAAGATTTTGTTTATTTATTTTTAGAGAGATGGAAAGAGAAAGAGAAAAAGGGGGAGATAAACTTCAATGTGCAAGAGTCCCTAGTGGGACTGTTGACCCCTAGGAGTTTCCCTCTCATGTGCCCGAAGTCAGGAACCTGGCTTGCAATCCAGTCATGTGCCTTAACCAGGAATCAAACCAGTGACTTTTTGGTTCACAGGCCAGTGCTCAACCCACTTAGCTGCACCAGCCAGGCTCATAGCTATTTTACATTTCAAAAAACATAAAGTGGAGGCATAGCATATATTAAAAGAATCAAAGTTAAAAATGAAAGGACCTACTCAAGTTGTAAAATGGATAGAGAGTCAAAAGAAAGTAATGGAATTAATTTCTACATATGAACTTCTCTATATATACAAGAATAACTTGGAAATATTATATGTATAGCTTCTGACTACCACAGTAAAGCAAGTGTTACAATAAAGTGAGTCACAAAAATTTTTTGTATTCTCAATCCATATAAAAGTTATGTTTATACTATATCATAGTATATTAAGTGTATAATAGCATTATGTCTAAAAATATACATATGCTAATTTAAAATATTTTATTGCTAACCAGCATCTGGACCTTCAGCAAATCAATCATTTTGCTGGTGGAAGGTTCTACCTCCTTGTTGATGAAAATGCAGTATCTACAAAGCCCAAAAAAGTGAAGTGCACTAAAATAAGGTATGCCTCTATTCTATTTACCCTTCCAAATTCATCAAGCTCTGTACCCTGGAAAGCTAAATTTATATAGATTACCTCAATGGGCACCCTTATATTCTGGCTTCCTGTTGAGTTGGCTCAATGGGAAGTACTGGCAGGAGAACAGAGGTAAAAAGAATGAGGAAATCTGAATAATAAGCCCTTGTAGAAGCCCAGTTCCGAATCCCCAGAACCATGAATATGTTACCTTATTTAGAAAGAAGGGATTTTCAGCTGTGACTAAAATAAGAATTTTTCAGGCAGGGAGATTACTCTCTGATATCCTAGTGGGACTGTTGTCCCCTAGGAGCAAATATACCTGCCAAGAAAGACTTTTTGGGGTTAACTGGACTCAGATTCATAATCAAAGCCCAGCAGCCCTTGCTTCCAAGGGCCTGTCTCACATGGTGCTTTTCAGCACAAAGCCACAGACTGACTGAGCCGCTACCTTCTTGCGCTGTGTTCCTGCCTCATGAGCTGACCTTTATAGGGGTATTATTGGTATCATCTTTCAACCAATAGGCTGAGACTTTCTCAGTCCAATAGGTACTACACAGTTAACTCCTCATTTGCATTTTTACTGACCAATTGGAGAAGCTCTATAACAATTAATTAGAACACATGTTTCCAACCAATCAGGAAATGCTATTTAGATTCTTTATTTGCATATAAATGGATTAATCAGGAACCAGGGTGTGAACTTTCTCTATGAAAGTGGGCCTCCCCTTTGCCTCAGCTCAGCACAGTTTTGGTTCCCACCAGAAGATGTATCTCTCTTGTTTGCAATCTCTTTACCTGAATAAAAAAATGTTTCTCCTTTTTTGCACCTCAGATTGGGAATTCCTATTGCATTAGATTGGTGGCAGTGACCTTTTGTTGACAGGCTCAATGTAATTACATGGTTCTTTATAAGAAGACAGGAGGGTCAAAGTCTGTGATAGAGAGCGAGAGATGCAGGGAAAAATGCAGAGGCCAGAGAGTAATTTGAAGGTGCTATACTGCTGGCTTAGAATTTAAAAGAAGGAGCTACGAGCCAAGGAATGCAAGTGTCTTTTGGAAGCAGGAAAAGGCAAAGAAACAGACTGATGTCTAATGTCTCTAGAAGGAATTCTACCTTGCTGACATCTTGATTTTTTAGCTTAGTAAAGCCCATGTGGGACTTCTGACCTACAGGACTATGAATTAATAAACTTGTGCTATTGTAAGATACTGAGTTTGTAGAGGTTTGTTACAGCAGCAACAGAAATCAACACATAGCATGAGCACAGGATATTCCTTTTCTCAGCTCCCGCCTTGCAAGTTTGCCATCAGCTGAACGAGCCCTTCTGTGGAAAGCCACTACTCCTGTCACAGGGCCCTCTCCATGCAGCTAGGCTCTCTGGGATCCAATAATCACTGCCTGCCCTCTCAGACCTCAGGACCATCCTGCACATCCCTGCTGGTTTCTTTAAATCCTGCCCAAACCAATGTGAAGAACTAAATGATCTAATATCTTAATTAGAGAGTACGATATGTTCCCAGCTGAGATTTTATATGCCTGCAATATGCAACTGGGTCTTGAACAGAGGCTTATCCAGATTCGGTCCTGTCACTTATTATACTATGTACTTTACTTATGTGTTAAGTTACCATTTTATTCAAGTGGTACCATATTTATCTGTTTAAATTCATTCTTTTTACATGCATCCATTGATTGCCAGCTAAATGCCAACTTTTGGGTAAATTACTGGGCATACAATGTTAAGCAAGAGTAGGCAAGGAATTTACAAAGCCAGCTTGCAGTTTTATGGGGGAAAGCAGGCATTGATGAATGAATCACAAATAAGTGTAATAATAATAAAACAATGATGAGTCCTATGAAAGGGAAGTGCTATAATAATATAGAAAAGAAAGATTTCTGAGCCAGGGAGGCCAGGGAAGACTTCCTGGGGAAGTAACATGTAACCGAAGAGCTGGAGGATAAATTAGAGGAGGAGAGCCATATAGCAGGAAAGAACGTGGTGGGTATGAGAACCTAAAAAAAAAAAAAAAAAAAGACTACAGTAGTTGGTGCAGGAAGTGGAAGGGAGATGAGGCTGGAAAATGAAGAAAGGCCAGATAACGGGGCTTAATGAGTTTCGTGATATTCCACAGCATGGGGGAATACTGATCACGTGCACAAGCTTGAGGACAGAGCAGGTGGGCAGCAGTTTCAGGTGTTCAGGATGATCGAATGGGTATCTTGGAAACATCATTCTGGAAGAAAAGTAGAAATCTACTAAGACCAAATCTCCTAAGGGGAAGGGAAGGTATGCTCACAGAAATAAAAGAAAATCAGGAGAGTGCAGTGTTATTGACCCCCTGGGGAGAAAGGGCCATAAGTCTACTTGTTCTGCTGGAATAATGGCTCATTGCAGGTAAGCATATGCCATTCATTTTCATACTATTCTCCCGATACTGACATTTGTCACAGTGATAGGGTCATAGGAAATATTTCAAAATTAATTTGTAAAATACATGTGTCACTGTGTCTACTTACTCTAGCTGATTGATGCATCCTCAGGAACTAAGGAGCATCCTGGCAGCACTAACAAAGCATGTGTATGTATGTAGGTGCTCTCATCCTTCCTTTGTGTAGGTGTTTCTTTTCTATGAGTAGGGTGAAAATGAAATATCAGACTAACACAATATTGAAGAAGAAAAAAGTTGTACCCAACATCAAGACATACTATGTAGTCACAGTAATCAAGATGGTGTTGTATTTGCAAATGAATGATCAAATAGGTGAATGCAACAGACTAGAGAACCCAGAAACCAGTCCACATGAATATAGTTAACTAATCTTTATTAAAGGGTAAACAAGCATATGAAAAGATACTCTATATCCTATGTCATTAGGGAAATGACAATTAAAACAATGAGATACTATAACTACACACCTGTTAGAATGGCCAAAATCCAGAAAACAAAGGAGCACCAAATACTGATGAGAATGTGGTGTGACAAAAACATTCACACATTACTGGTAGGAATGCAAAACAGTATGTTTACGTTGAAAAACAGTCTGGTAGTTTCTTACAAAACTAAACATATTCTTACCATGAAATCCAGAAATTATGCTCCTTGAAAATCTATGTCCACATAGAAAGAAATCTGCACATAGATGTTTAAGCAGCTTTATTCATCATTTCTGAAACTTGGAAGCAACCAAGATGCCCTGCAGTGAGTGAATAAATAAATGAACTGCTGCACATCCAGACAACAGAAGATTTATTATTCACCATCAACAAGAAATGAGTTATCAAGCCATGAAAAACATGGAGGAAAACTTAGATGAAAGAAATAAAAGAAGACAAGCTGAAAAAGCTACATAAAATATGATCCTAACTACATGACATTCTGGAAAAGGCAAAACTATGAAGACAGTAAAAAGACCAGTGGTTGCCTGGGGTTAGGGAGGGTGGTGGAGGAAGGAGCGGGCAGAGGAATTTTAGGGTGGTAAAAAATACTCTGTATGATACTATTATATTGGTAGATACATATTATACATTGTGAAAACTCATGGAATGTACAACATTCAAAGTGAACATCAATGTAAATCGTGGACTTGGAAAGATTATGAGATATCAGTATAGGTTCACACCTGTAACAACTGTACCACTCTTGGGGGGATGTTGATAACAGAGGAATCCATGCTTGTGAAGGGCAGGGTGTAAGTAAGTATAGGAAATCTCTGTACCTTTCTCTCAATTTTGCTGTGAACTTAAAACTTCTCTATAATTACAGCTATAAGAAAATGGAATAATGTAAAAAAATTTTTTTAAAGACTTTATTCATTATTTTTAGAGAGAAGGGTAGAGAAGGAGGAAGAAAGGGAGAGAAACATCAGTGTATGGTTGTCTTTCACCTGCCTCCAGCTGGGGACCTGTCTAGAGACCTGGCTTGCAACCTGGTTCTGTGCCCTGGCTGGGGAATCAAACCAGTGACACTTGGGTTTGCAGGCTGATCCCAATCCACTGAGCCACACCAGCCAGGGCTATGGAATAATGCAAATTTTTAAAAAGGAATATTGTTTAGGACCCAGATCAGAGGGTTGTTTTAAGCAATATCTATAAAGTACTTAGCTCATTGCCAGATACATGGTAAAGGCTTAGTATGTCTTAGGCATAACTATTATTACTTGCCTCAATTGCATATTCATTTTCAAATTGTACAAAGCACAAATAAAATAAATATTTTTCCTACAAAGTCTCACAAACTATGGTGAAGGGTAGTTACATGGTAAAAATTATTTATAAAAAATAAAATATATTAAAGTGGCTTCTAATATTTCCAAAAATATACATCCATCAAAATAATTTGCAACTTTCTGAGCTAGCAATATAAACCCACTTTAATAATAGCAATGTATTTCCCTTAGTCACCACTACAGAATTTGGAAAAAGCTGAGTTGCAATCAGGAGAGTCTGTCCCTATGTTTTTTTTTACTTTTCTTTTTTTGTTTTGTTTTGTTTTGTTTTAAGATTTTATACATTGTTTTTAGAGAGAAAGGCAGGGAGGGAGGCAGAGAGGGAGAGGGACATCAATGTATCGTTGCCTTTCACCCTCCTCCAGCTAAGGACCTGGCTGGAGACCTGGCTTGCAACCTGGTTATGTGCCCTGACTGGGAGTTGAACCAGCAACCTTTGGATTTGCAGGCTGGTGCCTATCCACTGAGCCACCAGCCAGGGCCTTGTCCCTGTGGTTTTTAAGTGTATACTTCTGAATTGTTCTACTGTCCAATTAATGTAATTAGATGAGGGCCTATATGTACTACAATGCTAATGTTATAGCTATACCTGTGAATACTTTATCTAAATCAAAATATTTACTTCCTCATCTATTTTCATAAATTGTTACAATCAGAATAAATCTGTAATCTCTTTCTAGAATTCTAGTTATATGAATATTACATATATCTGCTATAGTTCTTACTCTTTTTATAATTTCTCATTTTTATTCTTTTTGTCTCTCTGTGCTTCATTTTGATAATATTTTCCAGTTTTACTTGTCAGTAGTTTCTAATCTATAATTAATCATATCAGTTGAATTATTTTTAATTTTTTAATTTTAGAATACTTGTTTTATACTATATTTTTAGTTGTCTACTAAAATTCTCAATTTTTCCTTCTATTCCTTTGATCATATTAAGCTAGTTATTTTAAAGTCTGTAATTGATAATTACATTATCTGGATACTCTGTGGGAATATTTATAATTTCTTCTGTTTTTCTTGGTTTTCTAAAAGCATGGCCTGTTTCATCATGTGCTTCATTGCTCAGTGAGTTTACTAGGTCCACAGACTCCTCTGTTGATTGTTTTGTTAGCTTCCAAATATGTTTGGAACAGGCTTACTTAGAAGTTGGCAAAGGTGACAAAGGCAAAACCTGGGCCTGCAGGATAAGAGCCAAGTTAAAAAGCCCCTAAAGAATCTTCCCTCTGCCATGATAGTAAGTCAACAATGCATTCCAGGGGAATGGCAGGGATTGATGTCACTCTCAAAGACTTAACTAATGCAGAAGTAGTAGCCTGCATTTTATTTACCAATCTGGCTAGTACAAAAAGCAAATGAATCATGGTAAATAACAGTAGCCTACAGCAAAATTGGCCAGGTGATAGATAGTCCCAGTTGCAACAGTTATGGTAGATGCAGTCTCTCTTATAGAGCAAATTAACACATTTATTTACATTATATTTGGCTACTGTTCTGGTGAATATTTTCTTGTTTATAATCACTAAGAGAAAAAATTAAAATGAGTTTGCATTACTTGAGACAGACAAAAATATATATATTTCTCATTTTGTCTAAACACTACATTATTTTTCTTGTTCTTTGTCATAATATTGTGTGAAGGAACAAGGACTATCTGGACATATGAATAAATATAATCCATTTAGTGTGTATAATGCATTAATTTACCATATTGATGATAATACATAATTGATCCTGATGACCAAGAAGTGGCAAAAGTGCTGAATACATTGCACTCTGAAAAGGGAGAAGCACTAAAAATATTTATGGGCCTGGGACAGCAGTGAAGACAACTTAAAGAACAAGTTTTGCACCTTGCACCTTTTACCATTTCTTGAAAGCAAAACCTGTGGCAAGTCTCTTTGAGGTTTGGAGGCAGCATTGTTGTACTTGGCAATACTGCCTTGACCTACTTATTGGATAAAGCAGGAGGGCCTGGCTTTGATTGAGACTAAAATAGGCCCCTGTAGCTTAGGATATATAATTCAAAATATTATATGTAGTATAAATACCTGTGGTAGAGAAAGTACCACGTGGAGGCTCTGGAAAATTCCAAAAGAATACCTGCAATGCAGACACTTGGATCCTGGACAAAACCATGCCATCCACAGAAAAGATCTATTCACCATTTGAGAAATAGTTCTTGTTATGTTAAAGAGCTCTGATAAAAGCTGAGTGACCCTAAGACATCAGGTTACCATGTAGCTAGAACTTCTCATTGTAAAGTGAATATTATCAAACCCATTGCTAGACTGAATGTCTGTGCCTTCCCAAATATCATGTATTGAAACCTAATTCCCATTAGAATGCTATTTGAGGGTATGTCCTTGGAGAAGTAATTAGGCCATGAGGGGGAGCCCCCATGAATAGGACTAGTGCCTTTTGAAAGAGAATCCAGAGCTCCCTCTTGCCACCTGCACCATGTGGGGACACAGCAAGAAGATGGCTATCTAGGAACCAAAAGGTATTCCTCACCAAACACCAAATTTGCTGGAAACCTGATCTTGGACTTCCAATCTCCAGAACAGTGAGAAATAAACTTCTGTTGTTTATAAAATACCCAATTTATAATATTCTGCTACAGCATTCTAGACAAGATTAAAATACCCACCATGTCACAGGATGAGGGAAGCAGAAAATGTTTGGAATAATCTATCATGATACAAAAGACTTATACTTAGAATTGCAATCAAGCAGACCCAGAGATGACAAGAAAATTGTGAAAACAGGAGATCAGGATCCCCCATATCCCTTACCACTTTTGCACTATCACCTTTCCCTCAGCTCACATGTACGGCCCTAAGGCAGTTTCTATGTGATGAGCTGAAAGGGAGAAAAAGCCGAAAATTAGTTCACAGATAGATTAATTTTGCATGAACCACTGTTGAACTCCCCCATTTGGGAGTACACTGAAAAACCACAGTGAGAAGAAACCCTCCAAAGGGCTAAGTTTTAGAAAGTGATCCATATCATCCACTTTGTCTGGAGAAAGAAGTGCCCAAAGATATACTGAGATCCTTGGGAAGTAGCAAATGCCCTAGATAGCTGATCAAGAGCCTGAAAGGAAAAATATTAAAAGGTTGTAGGAAAAGCATATGGATGGAACTCTGAGAAGGTTGCCAAGTGGGAGAATTCTTCCAAGAGAGACTATCCTACAGAGAAAAGTCACTAAACAAGCAAGTTGCTGGATGTGTTCACTTGCTTTATCCCATTCTTCCACTCCTCTTCTTCAAGAGAACTGCCCCAATCAATCCCATGAACAAGGTTCTCCATCTCTCATCCTGCAGGTAGGGAACCTGACCTAGGACAGTGGGAGGTAAAACTATCTTGCCATCAAATAAAGACAAAAAACTAGTCCTCTAGGACTGAAATTTGAGTAATGAAAATATTCTCTGAGAATCTAAAACCATAGGCCATATGTTTTTTCAAACTGAATATATATACTAGCTTTGTGGTCCAGAAAAATCACATTAAAAAAACCTGAAATAAACTTCAAAAATTAACTTTATGCTCTCCAGATTGGTAATATATGCCAATGTGCCTTTATCCTTTCAGATGCAAAACCAAATTCTCTGTGAAAGGATAAATGGTTAGCATAGGTTTAATGTTTTTCCCATATTTAAAGCCAGATGCTATAACTTCATGATCCACAAAAACAAGTGAAAAAACAAGCTACCATGTGTGCGAGTCAGCAGAAAAAATTAGCAACATAATTATACATCTGAGGATACATAGGTGCATAACATCCAGTCATGTTATTTAAAATATTGATGGTTAAATAGCCAAAAATAAAACTATAAATAAATAATAAATACTTGAAAAATATTTTAAAACCTAACCCAAATAATACTTCTAATTACCTTTACCTAAATAACTCCATCTCCATTTTTGCAATTAAAGTCTCAGTGGAGGTGGATACCAGTAAACTGACTCTGAAGTTTATATGGACTACAAAGACACAGAATAGCCAACACAATACTGAAGGAGAAGTAAGTCAGAGGACTGATGTTATCTAAGTTTAAGATTTATTATAGGCCCTGGCTGGTAGCACAGTGGATAAGGTGCTGGCCTGTGAACCCAAAGGTCGCTGGTTCGATTTCCCAGCCAGGGCACATAACCAGGTTGCAAGCCAGGTCTCCAGCCAGATCTGTGGCTGGAGGCAGGTGAAAGACAACCATACATTGATGTTTCTCTCCCTCTCTCCCTCTCTCCCTCCCTCCCTTCCCTTCTCTCTAAAAATAATGAATAAAATCTTTAAAAAAAAAAAGATTTATTATAAGGCTGCAGTAGTCAAGACAGTATGATGTTGGTGAAAGAATAGACAAATATACCAATATAACAATACATGGAACACCAAAAGAGATCCACACAAATAGTCAATAAACCTTTGACAAAAGAGAAATCCAATATTAAAAATGATAGTCTTTTCAACAAATGGTGCTGCAACACTGGACATCCACATACAAAAATAATAATAACCTAGACCTGACTTTACAACCACAACCCCCCCCCAAATTAATTCAAAATGGATCATTGACTCAAATGTAAAATGTATAACCAAAAAAGAAAAATTTTAAATAACATAGGTGAAAATATGTGACCTTGGGTTTGGTGATGAGTTGGTAAATACAACAACAAAAGTATGATCTATGAAAGAGAAATTCATGTTAAACTATATTAAAATTTTAAAATTCTGCTCAAGAAAACACTGTAAATGAAATTAAAAGTCAAGACATAGACTGAGAGAAAATAATTGTAAACTCTTATCTAAAAAGAACTTGTATTCAAAATACAAAATAACTCTTCACTATACATTGATGTCTCTTCTCCCTCTCTGACTCTCTTCCTTCCTCTTTCTTTAAAAATAATAAATAAAATTTTGAAAAAAAAATCTTTTCAAACTCAACAATATAAAACCAAATAGCCCAATTAAAAATGGGCAAAAGATATGAGCAGGAATCTCATTAAAGAAGATATACAAGGTGCAAATAAGCAATTAAAAATTAAAGATTTTTAATTGACTTTACTGGTATGACATTGGTTTATAAAATTATATAGGTTTCAGGTGTAGAATTCTATAATGCATCATCTATATATTGTACAGTGTGTTCGTTCACCAGCCCAAGCCAAGCCTCCTCCTATCACCATTTATCCCCTCTGCCCCTCTTCTACATCACCCAGACAACCTTCCTCCCTGGTAATCTGTTGTCTCTGTGTCTATGAGTTTTTTCTTAATCCTTTCGCCTTTTTCACTAAGACCCCAATCCTCCTCTCTTCTGATAGCTGTCAGTATGTTCTCTGTATCTATGAATCTGTTTCTATTTTGTTAGTTTATTTTGTTCATTGGATTCCACATATAAGTGAAGTCATATGGTACTTCTCTTTCTCTGACTAGCTTATTTTCCCTAGCATAATGTACTCCAAGTCCATCCTTGCTGTCCAAAGGGAAAGATTTCCTTCTTTGGTACTGCAGAGAGTATCCATTGTTTAAATGTACCATAGCTTTTTTATGCATTCACCTACTGATCAAAATCATATGTCATGAGGGATACGAGTACATATCTATTAGGATGGTAAAAATCCCAAACATAAACAACATCAAATGCTGATGAGGATATGTAGCAGCAGCAAATCCCATTCATTGCTGGTGGGCATGCAAAATGGTACAGTCATTGTGGAAGTAAGCTTAGCTGTTTCTTACAAAGCTAAGCATAGTTTTATTTTACAACCTAACACCATTTTGGTATCTACCCAAATGAGCTGAAAACTTATGTCCTCACAAAAACCTGTGCATGAATGTTTATACCAGCTGTACATATAGATGCCACAACTTGAGAGCAAACAATATGTACTTTAATAGGCCAATGGATGAACAAATAGTGGTAAATGCACACAATGAAATATAACTATGTAATAATAAAAAGAAATGAGTTATATAGCCATGAAAAAAACAAGGAGAAAGCTTATTTGTATATTGCTGGTAAAAGCAGCCTGTCTGAAAAGGCTACCTCACTCACTTGATATAAAAATGATCACAGTTTTGATATACAAAATATTGTATATGTTATATATTTTAAAATATCCCTGACAAAAATAAGAAATAGCCTCACACAAAGAAAACCCTGTAGTTAGTGAAAAAATATCAGAAGAGCTTTATGATAACTGAAATTATGTCCTTTTAAATTATGTTATAATAAGATTCTGCAATTTTTCCAGGTTGATTCAATTGAAAGGCAAAATAATAAAAAAGAATGGTTACTTAGTAGGTCTAAATCTAAATAATTCTAAGCAAACAACAGTACATATTGATTCATTCTGAAAATAGAAGAATATAATCATTATATGAACTTACAGATTTAATACAGTTTCAAATAATATAGAAAAAATGGACTATTGAAAGAATCTTGAAGTGCAATAAAATTTAAGAATTTATGTTGAGAAATTTAATAATCAAATAAAACCAAACTTGATAAAGGACTAATACAACTGATAAGCCTTTATATTAAATGTATCAATAACTAAAAAAATATTGGCTTTGTAGTTTATCCTGGCTAATAAATTATAATAAAATTCTGAGTATATACACATGACCAAAGGGAGCATGAAGTTGGAAAAGGGAATGGGATGTGAAAAATGAATGAGCAAAGTGTTTATTAAAGTGACAGGCTCTAAAATGGGTTATAAGGCATTAAAAACCAATTTGAAATGTAAGTAAAAGAATTTTATTTAGGGCTTTGATATGAGTTGATTCCCTTGAGGAAAATCATAATTATACAAAAGAAATAAAACAAATATAAATTATAAATCAATATTTTCTATATAAAAATGGAATTCAACTATATTATGTTATGGTTTAGATTTCTTTATATTTTATATTGGTTTTGTAAATTAAAACATAGTGAAGGAAAAAATGCAGAGAAGATGCTGCTTGCTCTGTGATTAAAAAATGTGAGTTCTAGGTAGGCAAGAAGCACAGGTACAATAACTGCAAGTAACCCAATACTTCATGGTTTGCAGAAGTAATTAAAGAAATAATACTCATAACTAAAAAAAATAAAGTGTTGACTGAGTTGTTACTATTCATGGTCTTCAGAAAACATTGTAGCAAAGCAACAAATATAAACAAACATGCAAATTTCATGTTGAAAATAGACTTCTGACTACTAGTGAGATGAATGGCAGGCTAAACACTAGAGGCTTTTTATTGAACTATCTATACAGTGGGGAGGGGAAAGAGAATCTGCATCTTACAGGGAAGAATTTCTTTCGTTTTTAAAATTGAGTTTATTGGGATAGCATTGGTTTTCAAAACCATACATATTTCAAGTGTAGAACTCAATAAAAAACCATCTGCATGCTGCATCATATTTTTATCAAGTACATTGATTGATCTCATAGAAATACCTAAAACAAAAAATATATGTAACATATACATGCATACATATTCTGAACTTAACTAGACAGGAAGATCTGGTATAGAAATATTAAAATTCAGGAGCTGTTCTAGTCAAGTAAAGATTATCAATAAGTGGTAATGTTATAAATTTGCACCCAGGGAGCACTCAGAAGAATGGAGTATGATATTTGTAAAATATCCACTGTTTTTTAAAAGAGTTTATTTATTTACTTTTTTATAGAGAAGGGTAATGGAAGGAGGAAGAGAGGAAGGGAAACATTAATGTGCAAGAGACAGATGGTTGTCTCACACACCCCCACCTGAGACCTAGCCCCCCACCCAGACATGTTCCCCGATTGGGAATCAAATGGGTGATATTTTGGTTTGCAGGACGATGCCCAACCCACTGAGCCATATCAGTCAGGTCAAAATACCTATTGTTTTAAATGTTTGAATATAGATGTTATGAGCTTAGGTTAAAAATGATAAAATACTTTCCAAATGTATAAATGTAAGAAAGACTTGAAATACAGGATAAAATATCAACTCATAATAGTCTCCTATATCTTCTTTCATGTAATCATAAAAAACACTTAAATGTATGTTTTTTTCAAAAGTGAAGATGGTGAGTAGGAAGAGGAGTCTCATAGAATAGACAAGTAGTAAATAAGTTTGTCTTATGTTTAAAGGGATAGAACATAATGGGCTGGCTAGCTCTTATATCTAAAGAGGTGAGGAAGTAAAAAAAGAAAAGAAAAGAAAAAGGACAGCAGGGTACAACTGTCCATCAATGAAAATACTTTCTTTGTTAGCTGTGTAAACAAGATTCCAGGAAGAGCCAAGAAAAGGCCTGTTCATGTCTTGTACACAGCATGAGGCTACATAGAGGCATCAGTCCTGAAAAGGGATGAATTCTGAAAATAAATAAATAAATAAATAAAGTTAAGCTGCAGAATTCTGATTGGGAGAAGAAAATGTTGGGGAAAAGTAAGACTATCAGATCTAGAAACTATAGTAATCCATGGATCATGAGAACAATTTTCTGTTTTAAAAGAGAGTCTTTTATCTAATTTTTAATCAGTAGTTCCCTGGGTTCTTATCATCAGTGAGAGTAAAAGCAGTGGATTCCACCTAAAGCAAATACTTCCAAAGGAAGAACAGAGGTGGAATGGAAAATGAATGAGAAGGAAGAAATTATAAATTGGGGTTTCTTTCTGCTGATGGTGTTTTAGTTTGTTGAATTATTGGTTACTAATTGCAATCTAGGAAACATTTTGGGGTATAATGATATCATTCTGGATATCTGGATGCTAATGCTGGATATTATCTTTTAAATATAAATGAACATAGAGACCCGATGATGGTAAGTCAAATTGGAAAGCAAAGTTGAACTTGGGACTTATTTTATAAAACAAATGTAAACTAGTATCTGGTACACACTGATAATCATGCTGTTTATAATATGCAGACAAAAAAGGTGGTAGGTTTACATTTTGTGGGAAATGGGAAATGTGTATTTTATGACATATGTGAACTAAAATGTTTAAGAAAAGAGTGGGTTGCAAATTTATTCAAAAAGAAAAATGTTGCAGCTTAAGGAGAAAATCCTTGATATTCAAAATATGTAGATGCTAAAATTAGAAGTATATAAGATATTTTCATTTTCTAATGTCAAAGGCCCAAAGTTCAGAAAACAAAATGAATACATTAGACTTTGGCAGCCTCAGCAAAATAGCAGTAATAAATTAAAATAAAACTAAAACTAAAATGTTTAAAAATTCCTCAAAGTTTATAGAAGCCATTAGGCAACATAAATTGCTATAAACTCTGTTGAAAATTTCAAAATAGTGACTTGATTACTGGGTAAATATTGATGTTCAGTAAATTACTTTTTGACAAATTGGTTATTTGGCAAACTTGCTTTCTGAGGATGAATATTTTTCTTCCCCAGAAGGTTAAGGCCATATTGTCAGATTCTCTCACCAAGCTCTAGCCACACTAAAGCATGTCCCTTCAACACATTATGATACTTTCATAAATGAGCATTTTGGGATAGTATTTTATTTGGATAAGCACTCTTTCACTCCCCTTCCTTATTTGCCTAACGAAATTCTATTTATCAGCAATATGTGAGCTCCAGAAGACATCCTCTTAACCTCAGAATAGATAATACAGACACAGACCTGATCTGTAGTATTCCACTTGCTGACTTGTCCTTGCTGTTCTGTCATTTAACATAAGAACAACATGCACTGGACAAGGAGACAGCAAGAAATGCTTACAGCAGAACTGCCAACAATCTGCATCCTGTAGTCAAGTTCAGCAAAGTCAGAGCCTACCCAGAGATTTATGAATGAAAAATCATAACAGTTTGGTTTTAAATCTGTTAATTTGGGGTAGGTTATTATACCACATTATTGTGGAGAAAACCAATTACTATAATGATCATACCCTAAATATACTGAAATAAGTCTTTTTTAAAAAAATATTTTATTTATTTACTTTTAGAGAGAGGAAAAGGGAGGGATAAAGAAAGTGAGAGAAACAACGTGAAAAAGAAATATCAATTGGTTGTTTCTCTCACATCCCAACCAAGGGACCTGCCCATAACCCATATATATGCCCTGATGGGAAATCAAACCAGTATCCTTTTGGTTTGTGGGATAATGAGCAACTCACTGAGCCACAATAGTCAGGGCCTAAAATAATTCTTGACTGAATGAATAAACACATGAAAAATGGAAATGACAAAAACTATATACAACAGCTTAACAGTTAAATAAAAATGACTCATTCTTTTGAAGATAATTATGCAGCTATTTAAAATACTGCTTCCAATTTTTAAACTTACAATTCCAGTTTTTAAAACATAATAACTTTTTTGGAAGGATTGAGCCAAAAAGGAAAGGAACTCATGGATATGGACAACAGTGTAATGATTTTCGGTGGGAGGGGTTTGTTGGAGGTGAAAGAGGGTATAAGGGAATAAATGATCCTGGAGAAAACACAATAAAAATAAACTATTAAAACTTAATAACATTTTTGGAAAATAATAAATATAGCTCAGACATACATACACATACATACACAAGGTTTGTCTGTAAAATGTCCAGCCATTGTTAGTATAATGAGAATGGTTTGTACAACACTGATGTAACCTGGCAATCAAGGAGAGTGGACTGGAATGTGCATGTATGAACAGTGACAACTTCACTGTACTAGTCAGTGGGGCTATAGATGCCATTGAGTGAGCCTTTGTACCTTATGGACATGGCATTCAAAATAACTGAAAGAGTAGAGCAATCTATATCAGATTTTGCATTAAACTTAAACATTCTTCACAGGAACTATTCAGATGATTCAGAAGGTCACAGCTATGGACAACTGGTGACTGGCAACTTCATCAAGACAATATACCCAATCACACAACATGTCTTGTGCAGAGGCTTTTTTGCAAAACATCAAATCACTCAGATGACTCATCTCCCCTACAGCCCAGATTTGGTGACCTGTGACTGACTTCTGGCTTTTCCAAAAACTAAAATCACCTTTGAAAGGGAAGAGAGTTTAGATGGTTGATGAGATTCAGAAAAATATGACAGGGCAGCTGATGATGATTGCAAGAACTGTGTGAGGTCCCAAGGTGCATACTTTGAAGTGGACTGAGGCATCATTGTCCTATGTACAATGTTTCTTGTACCTTGTATCTTGTTTAATAAATGCCTCTATTTTTCATATTTCATATTATATGGATGGATACCTTCTGGACAGACCTCAAGAGAGATAAATATAAATCACATTCCAAAGAAGCCATATTTTTAAAAGTATGAAAAATAGATTCACACGCACCACAAAATTATTAATATTCCAAAGAGGTATATATAGATATAGATAAAGAAATAGATACAAAAACAGAAGTAATGGGATCACATTGTATGTTATTTTAAATTAACATAATATACTTTTACTTGAATGTAGCAGATAGATTGTAAAGTGAAACTGAAGGAAATACTAAAGCATAAACTGTTTTCTAAAAATGAAATCCTCTTATTTAGAAAAGTTATTATAAAATATAAGAGGACAAAATCATGCTTTCACATTACATATTTCAAATGTGAATAGTACATATTGACTTCCTTTTATAAATTACCAGGTAATTGGCACTCACTGTCATTAAAAAATTTACCATCTCAATTTTTATTAGCTTCATGATCATCAATATTTATTGCACTTACTTTCCATATTATGACCTTTTCTCACAGTTGTTTAGACTAAAGTAAACCCTTTGTTCACAGTCCTTTTCTCAGATTTCATCACTGAGTTCTTTATTTAAAGTCATCTCTCATCAGAATTTCCTTGGAAAGGACTCATGAGTGCATCATTACATGAGTTATTTCATGATTGAGAAGGTGTATCAGTTGTTTCTGAGCCTGAATGATACATAGCTTAAAATAATTTATTTCTGTTGTGAGTTATATTTTCATTCAATTGTCTTATATCATTGAATAAATCAGCTAAAAAATCTAGATGAGTCCATATAAAAGTAGCTCTGGAAAATATACATGCAAGAAGAGTTAAGAAAACCTGAAAAGGCAATCAAGGGTCTAGCTTTACCACATATTAAATATTATTCAGCCAGAATAATTAAATGTGGTATTGGCTCAAGAAAGCCTTGAAATTTCAAAGGAATAAAATAGAAATCCAGAGATAGTACTCAATACATTGGGAATTTAAAATATGACAAAGTTGATACTTCACATTTATATTAAAAATTAATTATTCTGCAAATGGTGTTGGTACTATGTCTTTCTGGGGGAAAAGGGATTTATATCATACTTTATTACAAGCTTAGTGTCAGATATCAAATAACCCAAATTCCAAGGAGAAGCCATAAAGTAAAAGTTAGAAAATTTAGTGCATAAAAATGTGTGACTGAAAAAAGTACAGTAAGCAAAGTCAAAAAACACATGACATGCTTGAATGATATGTAGTTATATCACAGACACTCAGTAAATTACTTCAGTATATAATATATCCACCAAATCAATAAGAAAAAGACCAACAGCCCAACTGAAACATGGAAAATGTATAGGAGTTCACAGAAATAGAAAAGTAATTGGCCCACATATGTGAAGAGATATTCAACCTCACTCATCAAAAAATAAATATAAATTAAAACCACAATGAAGAAACATTTTTTAAAAAATCAATTAGGTCAGAAAGAAAGCAGTTTCTTTTTTGTAGATTATGATGTAAAGGGTGTGGGTAAAGAGGTAGCATTATGTTTTCTAGATTATTATGTAAAGTATCATTATATTTTGCTGGTAGAAATGTAAACTTGTATAGCAACTGTGGAGAGCAATTTGATATCATCTATAAAAACTGAATTCGCATAACTTGTTCTAGGAATCCAATTTCTAGGAATAAATCCTAGTATACGTCTTACATATGCTCTGTTGTGATTTGTAAAGTATGCATTGTAGCCTTATGTATCATAATAAAATATGGAAAATAAAAATTTCCATCAAAGAATACTAATTCATGGCATTACTATACCATGGTATATCATAGAGCTGTGAAAAAATATTAAGCAGCCCTATAAAGGCTAAAATGGAATCATCTGCAAGGTAACTTGTTCTATTTTTATTTTATTTTTTTATTGAAGTTATTGGGGTGATATTGGTTAATAAAAGGGGAGGGCTGGTTGAAAAGGTGAAGTGATTAAGAAAAAAAAAGGCATACGTAGAAAACAGTATGATGATTGACAAAGGGAGGGGGGTGGGAGAGGTGGAAGAGGGCAAAGAGGGAACAAATGGTGGCAGAAACTTGACTTTGGGTAGGGAGTGCACAATGCAGCATGCAGATTATGTATTATAGAGTGAAACAGAATAGAGAGCCTAGGAACAAATCTACACATTTATGGTGAATTAATATTTGACAAAGGTGGCGAGAACATACAAATGGGATAAAGACAATCTATGTAACAAATGGTATTGAGAAAATTGGATAGAAACATGCAAAACAAAAAATGAAACTAGACTACCTTCTTTTACCATACACATCAAAGGAAACCATCAATAAAATGATAAAGACAACTCTCTGAATGGAAGAACTTATCTGACAATGATATATCTGATAAGGGGTTGTAACAGGGTGGGGCAGGAATCCCCAGGGTTCTCACACAAATTCTGGAAGTGTTCTGTGTTTCCTTAAACCTAAGCCGTGCCATCATTAAAGTCCTAGAAGGGCAGAGAGGGAGGAAGAAAGGAAGAGAAACATCAATGTACAGTGGGTTGCCTTTCACCTGCCTCCTGCTACGGACCTAGCTGGAGACCTGGCTGGAGACCTGGGTATGTGCCCTGACTGGGAAATTGAACCAGCGACCCTTGGGTTCTGGTATCAGAGGAACTCATACTTTGACTAGAAATAGCACTGCTCCAAACACAGCCCTCGTTCTCATGAAATAAGGATAAGCTCTGTAATTGGGTGGTGCATGCATAGTTACAAATCAATCAGATTCAGGCAGGCAGGAAATCACTTCTATGGCTTGCTTTAATATGTTTAGCAAATTTACACTCTCCTTATACTTGCGATTTACAATCATAAATGGGGCTAATCTGACTGCATGCTTCAGTATCATCTATATTGTACATTAAAAACCAGACCTAGAAGGGTGCTCACCCATCCAAACACAAGTTCAGGCAAATGGTGGCATTGGTCTTCTGACTTCATGTATTTTAATGAAATAATTGTTATTATTTTGGAAGATTCCAAAATCATTTAGTAATAAGTTTAACAGCTAACTATATCATTCCTACAGGATTATATTCCTTTGCCAATGTACTTTTTATTCTTTTTACTTTTTAAAATGATATTCTAAGAAGTTTCAGTGTTTAGCATTCAAAAAAACAAAACAAAACATTTCTCATGTAAAATATGTTTACACCCTTATCTTTCTTACTAGGGGAAAGCACTATCTACTATCTACAGAATCCACAAACCAGCCATAACTACTATTTAAAATATCATTTATTTTCTGATCTGGGACCAGTTTATTAGTATTGAATCATGCTCTGGTTGACAAAATATTCTTTTAAGAACCACAATGCCATACATGGGATACACAAGTGAAAACAAGAAATGAACTAACAAGACAAACAAACAAGCAGAAACTCATATGCACAGACAAGGCTAATGGTGGTTACCAGAGGGAAGAGAGGGTAAAAATGGATCAAGCATATGGTGATGAAAGATGATTGTATTTGGGTGGTTGGGACAGAATGCAATATAAATATCATGTATAATAGAAATGTGCCTTTGAAGCCTATATAATCTTATTTACCAATGTCACGCCAATAAAGTTAATAAAAAACAGTAATAACCTCTAGTACATTAGGGCTTTAAAAATCTATTTCTGCTATTCATTTAAAATAATATGAAATCTTCAACCACAGGAATCAGTAAATGATAAAAAGAGGTAAATATATATAATAAAAGAACAAAGACTGGCTGGTGTGGCTCAATGGATTGACATCAGACTGCGAACCTAAAAGTTCATTGGTTTGATTTCCAGTCAGGGCACATAACCAGGTTGCAAGCCAGGTCTCCAGCCAGGTCCGTAGCTGGAGGCAGGTGAAAGGCAACCATACATTGATGCTTCTTTCCCTGCCCTTCTCTCTGAAAATAATAAGTAAAATCTTAAAAAATAAAGAACAAAGAAATGCATTATAGAAATAAAATGTTCACAATTAGTTTATATTATTGTGGAGGCTTTAATATTATAAAATAAAAATCCAGTGGATGCTGCACTTTTCACATATCAGCTTTCAAAAGTGGGGAAACCAATCCACCCTCTAATCGGGATGATGTAAAGAAGACTTTCTATAGAACAGTTATTTTACTGTAATTCTAGAGGATATAATTAAACAAATATTCCAAAGAGACTTGAAAATCACTGTTGGGTGTGTGCATACATATGTGCAAACCTGTCTCAAATACTCAGTCTGTCTCACAGGTTCATCACACTCTCTTGCCTCCTTCTTGCTCAGCCCTACAGCATCATCTCATTCAGCGCAGAGTTGTGCCAAAGTCTCCTTGATGCGAAAGCTCTTCTCAACTAACTCTCATCTACCTCAAGTAAATATTTGCTCAAATGTCACCTCATCCAACATCCATGAGAACATAAATACTCTTTTTATTATGGTATTTTCAATACCCAAAGTGGTACCTGACAAACAAAAGACGCTCCAAACATTGTATCCATTTAATAAACAGGAAATTGAGTAGAATTTGTTCAACTAATTACGAGAAAATACTTGATGAGAAGTGATTTTAAAAACCCTCAAAAGTTAAACTTATTTTTTCATTGAAAATTTGTCATATTCCAGAAATGTAACTTACAATGGGAACTCTGACACACAGGTTTATGATTGAGACAAAAATGACAATTCCGTTAAGTAGATGTTTTCCTATTCCATTTGATGACTGATGATTTGGTCTGGCAAAAATCATTGTAAGAAAGCTTTCATATGAGACATTTAGATGCTGGAAACATGCCAAGCCTATTAGGCAGGTAGTAGAATCTAGTGTAATATAGTGCTTTAGAGGGTAATCTGGAATCTGACTGTTCTTTCTAAATTTTAGATCTGACACTTAGAAGCTGTAGAATCTCAGGACCAACTTACTTAACTTCTTAAACTAGTTTGCATATCATAGTAACAATACTTACTTCACAGATGTATAACTAAGATTTGATTTTTTTTTAACCAACACAAAACACTTAACACTGCTCAGCCCATGAAAAGGGCTCAATAGATGCAAGTTTCTATTAGATTGTGTTTGTTTCTTAAATTAGGGACTATGTCTTTTGATGAGCAAATAATTATTAGGTGTCATCCAGGTCTTACTCAGTGAACACTTCACAAGTGCTTGCCTATCATACAAACTTGCATGAATAATAAACAGAGAAATCATGAAAGTACATATATACTATATTTTTTCATTTCTTGACTGGGCATTCCCAAATATCAGAGAGAGGTCTTTGTATTGCTGTATCCTTAGCATCTCCTGACATAATGCCTAGCATAGAGTAGATACTCAATAGATAATTATTGGATCAAAAAATACATGATGTCTCTTATATAAGTTCCATTCATGTAAAGCCATGTTCCAAACAAGGAAAGGATGCTTCTCCCTCCAGAAAACAGTGCTTTGGCTCCTATCTCCTAAAAGTGACTAACAATGTCTTTTTTTTCTTCCAGCTATCCAGTTTGGCTTATTCTTGCCCTTTAGAAATGCTTCTCAAGTCCTGTTCTCCTCTGACAATTACGACTCTTCCCAGTATCTTAACTCTCCATGAAAATATGACAAAATGTAGTCAATTTTTTTTTTTTTTTTTTTTTTGAAGAAGGAACAATTTTTTTTCATCCCTTTGGTTTTGTGTTTCCCATAAGAAGGTAGCCCAGGTCAGTGTAATTTGGTATGTATCATGATGGGTCATGTAGAAACTATAACTTCTCATAGAGGACCTGTTGCCCATAGAAATCAGGCTCTTCCACAGGATCACAAGGAAAGCATTTTAAAGACCCATGGACAGATGACAGGAAATTGTGATGTGGCAAGGTTTATTCAGGTGAGAATCTGCCCCAGGGTTCCATCTCCATCTGTTCTGCCATGGAAAAAGTCCAATCATGTCTTCAGCAAGGCCAAAACAAAGGTTAATGTCCATAGTTTCTGTTTCATATTAAAGTTTAGTCCCTTGAAGCCCATGCAGTCTGCCTCAGGCCCTGGTAGCTCCTAGGCCCACATGGTTGTGTGCTCCCAGCCAAGAGAGGACATGCAGATGCACTGGGCAAGTGTGGACGCGTGCGCGCGCGTGCGCGCACACACACACACACACACACACACACAGCTTCTTTGTTCCTCTGAGGTTATAACCCGAGCCTTTTCAAAATAACCTGTCAACTTCCCAAGGTTTCAATGGGTTCATACGCCCTAGTTAGACTGACAGAACTGTATGGTCAATTTCTTCTCTCTGTGCCCTACAACAATCCAGTACCTAAGAGTGGAAAGTAGTCCTTCAAAGATTTTCTGTGCTCAGAGAATTGTTTCCTCAGTGGCAGTCCCCCTGAAGTGTGTGAATGAGTCAATAAATACTATAGTTTCCTAGCTAAAAAAGCAGGCTTATGCTCTCTAGTTTATTAAGCTCATTGTTTAATTCCCTTTGTTCTCTTTCTTCTTAAAAACTAGTTGAATACCTATAATAACAGACTCTCTTATACAGTGCCTTGGATAACATGGAGTTTAGTATCACTTGCCTTAAGGACAGTGTTTTTATCTTGTTTGACTTCTAAGAATTGACTCAGTCTATAACCTATACCTAGAGTAAATGATTTTTGATTGTTGAATCACTACTTCAAAATGTCAAACACAAAACTAGAGAGAAATTTTCTATAATTTTTATGAATAGAATACATTTAGAAAGAACACACTTTTGAATGGCAATGTTGCAAGGAAGAGGAAGAATAAACTGTATTTAGAATAGCCTTGATTTATCAATGAAATAGAGAAAAACAAATTGTTTCAATTTTGGGAAAATAGGAGTTATTTATAGTTTTGTATTCTAACTGAACTCATAAGAAAAATCTATCTTGAGGTTCAATAAGTAGTTGATAACTCAAGACCAGACTTTGTTCCTTATTAATTTAGAAAACAAAATCGTAGTCTAATTACCATGAGAAGAGTGAAAAAAAATTATGTATTGAAATGTAAATATTCCATTTCTCTTTTAGTCCTTTCTTCCCTTAACTTTCCTCTATCCCTCAGGAAAATGGACCTTACTACCCCATTCTCTCCAACTTCATATCCAAACTGCCTAGCTAGAAAAGGACCTAAAAGAATTAGTGGAGAGAAACAAGACTAAAGAAGCAGCAGGAAAATTAAGACAATCAAGACACAATAATCTTTATGAGTTGAGAGTCAGGTAGGTTTTTCTTTTTCTTTTTTTAGAGGAAGGGTGGTGAAGGATTCTGCAGATAAGAGGCCTTTTAGAACCTTAGACTATGATAAAGTAAAAAGAGGATTAAAAATAATTTTTGAAAGTATTTCTGTGAGACATGAACTCCATTAAATTTAGAATAATTTCAGAGAAGTTCAATTGGTGTCACATTGCAATTATCTTTTTTAATGTCCTATGTTTGTTTGTTTGGGTTGGTTTAATTATGTGAAAACTAAGGTGGATCACTTAGGTGGATCACTTAGGATCATGTGGATCACTAAGGTGACAATTAGAAAATTACTTAAAGTACTGAAAATATAAGTTACTAGAGAGAAAGGATTCTAACACTTATTAAGCCTAAATTATGATATTGCTATTCTGTTTATGAGCAGGTATTTTTGTACTAATGTTCAAAGTCACACTGTGATTTTTTTTTTTTTTAAATAACCGGAAGTTCAGAGAGATTAGTTAGCCCACACCAAAGAGATTCACACAGAGATATTTCATTCTGAATTTTATGAGCTTTCTTATTATGTCTGGAAAATTTTGTATAAGTAACAGAAATTGGTATACCAGTGAAACAAACTAATTACAAACCCTAATAAGATATAAAAAAACAAAAATATTTCCATTGTATTTGTTAAAAATATTTGGATTGAAGCCCTGGCTGGTAGCACAGTGGATAAGGTGCCGGCCTGCGAACCCAAAGGTCGCAGGTTCGATTCCCCAGCCAGGGCACATAACCAGGTTACAAACCAGGTCTCCAGTCAGGTCTGTGGTTGGAGGCAGGTGAAAGGCAACCATACATTGGTAAAAAGAAATATATACATATATATATATAATTTTTTGATTGAAAATAACACTTTTTCAAAATAAAATTGGAAGTTTTATTTGCTGAGTTGGGGTTTACTCATTACTATTAAGCAAACTATTTCAGAAAATGCCCATTTCAGGATAACTCTTTTTACAAATTATATAACTGCTTGATATCACTCCCACTGTGCTAGTCCATGATGTACTTTATCATATTATAATGTTATAAAAATAATCTCCTTTCATTTTTTCCCAGATACCTGTAATTGATCCAGATATCAGTTAATGTATTTAAAATTAAACTGGCAAGTGGAAAATTAATGGCAAGGCGTTCTTTCCTTAATCTGCTTGCCTCTTGGCTACCCTAATTAAATTTGTCTAGTCTGAAAATCTCTAGTAGTAAATGTTCTTATTATTCTGAAATACTATAAACATTTTCATTGAAATGTTATTCAATTTAACAATAGAGTGTTTAGGAGGTATCCTCCACCATATAAATAAATTTGAAATGTATTATCAGGTTCCAAATCAGTGTATACATTATGAAATCATATGATTTGTTTGTCTCTGTTACTGTCCAACATAATTATATTAATTTATACTATACAGACACTAAATCATAATAAGGAGAGGTCATGAGGTGAATTCAGTTTTATGAAGCTTTTGTATGTAATAGCAGTCAATTTTGTTGTCAAATGTGCAAATGATTAAGGAAATAAGACTATATGAGGAAGAAAATTCAATATAAATACAAATGCTGATCCTGTATGCAATCGATCAGATCTTGAAAAGTTAAACATTTATAATTGTAAATTAATTTCAAAATAGCCAAATATAATGTATCTATTCATCCTGATTTGGAGGCACATATGAAGAAAATACAAAGAAAATTGGTTGAACCTACAGAGAAGTTTCTCAACAGTAGAGTTATTTAAACTCCAATGCAGTTCTGGAAAGATTTTAAAATAAAAATATATTTCCTGTCTGAAATTGTTTCAACATGGTTTATCACCATGCAAATTGTGTTCTGTAACTGCTGTATCCTATCATATCATACACATACGAGAACAAAAAGGGCAAAAGACATAAACCCTGCCTTCATAAAACTTCAGTCTAATTGGTAGATGCATAAAATAATCACTAGAATAAAATGGAAACACAAGGCAAATAAGTAAATATATATTAAAACTTATAGGCAGAAGTAATTACCAGTGGAGGAGGAGTGAAAGATACAACTAAAATTAAAATGGAAATTGTATATGAGATGAGTATATAAAAGGAGAGAAATGGAGTGAAAGGTGCGGGTCATGTAGAAGAGAATGGAATTAGGAAAACACACAACATGACACAGTAACATGCCAGATATTGTTTGGGGTAGAGAATTTACATATGAGAATAGCTGGGAATAAAATTTAATAAGTAGTTTGGGTCCAACCTCTAAAGTCCTAGAATGCCAGGTTAAGAAGTTTATGACCAGCCCTGGCTGGTAGCGCAGTGGGTAAGGTGCCGGCCTGCGAACCCAAAGGTCGCTGGTTCGATTCCCCAGCCAGGGCACATAATCAGGTTGAAAGCCAGGTCTCCAGTCAGGTCCGTGGCCGGAGGCAGGTGAAAGGCAACCATACATTGATGTTTCTCTCCCTCTCTGCCTCTCTCCCTTCCTCTCTCTCTGGAAATAATAAATAAAATGTAAAAGAAAAAAAAAAAGAAGTTTATGACCAAAGTGATGTTTTACAAACATTAATTTGATAAAACTTGACATTGTATTGGGAAATGTAGGTGGCTAGGAAAGTTAAGAAGAAAAAGAATCAGGAAAAAACCCAAATATTATTTAGGAAATGATGGTAAATATGGTAGTTTGCCTACGTCAGCACTTGTTTCCAATCTCCTTTTCTGTAGCTTTTCTTAACTGTAAAGGATGGTGATTTTAAAAAGTACATCCTTTGACATAGGAGAAATCATATGACAATCCTGGCCAATGAGACAAAAAAAGAGTTCTATTAGGATATCTGCAAAACCGTGGCTCTCCACATGCAGCTGCCACTCTCCTGTTTCTTTCCTTTTTTACCTTCCTACCAGCAACACAGACGTAATGGCAGCAATATGGTGCCTGCATTTGAAAAAGGCCGCGAGCCTTTCAATAGGGCCACGAGCTCTATTTATGTGATTTTTTAAAAAATATCTTTTCTTTGGTTAAACCACTCTAAGCCAAACAAGCTAACTCAGAAGCTATTAGAAACAACCTACCCCAGCCAGGGCACATAACCAGGTTGCAAGCCAGGTCTCCAGCCAGGTCCTTAGCTGGAGGCAGGTGAAAGGCAATTGTACATTGATGTCTCTCTCCCTCTCTGCCTCCCTTCCTCTTTCTCTGAAAATAATAAATAAAACTTAAAAAAAAAAAAAAAAAGAAAGAAAGAAAGAAAGAAAGAAAGAAAACAACCCAAGTGGGTTATGAAGAAACTTCAAACCCGTTATAGGAGAGGATATGAAAATACCAGTGTGATTGATTGTAGGACGTTTGACTGAGAAGAAATCCAAAGTTAATCCATAACACCCTTATCTGGAGGACCAGAAGAATAAAGATACTGTGAGTGGTAATTGTATTTTCCTATTTTAATGAAGTCAAACAGGTTTTCAGGATCTTTACAAGCATATGATTTTATGACAAGAGAAAGCTATTAAAATACTACATGTAATTATACTGAATATTATAAAAAGGAAGTATTTTTTTTAATCTCCTGCCCTGAAGGACCTCAAATCAGTATTGTCAACACATTCACTGGACCCAGGAATTAATTTTTTGCATTCTACTGTCCATTTTTTTTGTACTTCTACCAAAATCCAAGCCATCATTATTCTCACCTGAGCTCTGGTAAGAGCCTGCTGACTGGCCCTCCAACACCCCCTTGGGTTGCCTTCCATTCAGTCTGTTTTGCACAGAGCAAATGTCATTTTTTCCCAACTGTAGATCTAATTACAGATGGTTAAAACACTTCAAGGGCCCTGGCTGGTAGCTCAGTGGATAGGTGCCGACCTATGAACACAAAGGTTGCTGGTTCGATTCCCAGCCAGTGCACATAACCAGGTTGCAAGCCATCTCCAGCCATGTCCATAGCTGGAGGCAGGTGAAAAGCAACTATACATTGATGTTTCTGTTTCTCTCCCTCTCTGCCTCCCTCCCTTACCCTCTTTGAAAATAATAAATAAAATCTTTAAAAAAAAATAATTCAAGGGCTTCCTTTTGTCCTTTAAGTTCTTTGCCCTTTAAGAACTAACTTTTTAACATTTGTTTCCAAGGCACCCTGTGATCTGATCCCCCAGCTGCTCATATTACAGAAAGCTCCTTCTCTGAGCTCTAAAAAAATTATTTTTTTAAATGGTTTTCTCTCAGGTCGTTAGAATGCTCTGTCCTCCTTCCTTTGTATATTTGCACATACAGCCCCTTTGTAAAACTCTTCTAACCACACCTTCTGCCTCTCGTGCTTCTCCTTCTGCTGTCAGCTCTATGTTTATTTCAATGGAGAAGTGATACTTGACCTTCCTGCTAAATCAAATTCCTGTTATTTTATAATCTTAGGGCCCCAGTACACTGCTCCTCTTCTTCCTTCATAGCACTTAGCTCAGCATAAAGTTCACAATTATTTATGTTATTCCTGTGATTAATAGCTATCTACAAAACTTGAATGTCGAGGGTCTTGCAAAGTATATTAGCCTGTCTTACAAATAAGAAGCTAACCAATATTCATGCAGTGATTGATTATTCTGAATCAATTTCATTAAAAAGAAGATCCACAAGCCCAGGGACAATGTCCATTTTGATTCAGTGTTATAGCATCAAAAATAAATGAATAAATGTATGATCAAGATAAGAAAGACAAGGTAGGATAGGTACTTTCTACCTTGAAAAGTTCTGGAGATGATGACAGTGATGGTTGCTTAACAATATTAATGTAACTAATGCCACAAAACTGTAAACCTAAAATGGATAAAATATTTATGTTAGGTATATCTTACTGTAATAAAAAAAAATCAGAAAAGTAATATAGTAACCCAGCTGATTTGAGCTGCATCTGCTATATATTAGTTGCATTAGTTGGTATGACTTTGGACATAGCCTTAAGCCTCTTACCTGTTGCTGCTTCATAAAAGGGAAGCATTATTCCCTACCTCACAGGATCTGAGCATGGTAAGAATCTGACAAGTAGTGGACATTCTAGTAGTATGAAATTTTGGATTTATAAATATTGAGTAGATCTCCCAGAGATACTCCAATAGGTACACTATTGTTTCTGTTATTGCCTTAAGGAAAATAAATATTAGAGGAAGAAGGCACTTGCACAAATCAATAATAGTAATAAAAATTAAGAAGAGAGTTTCATGTTGTTGCTTCTTAAAGCACAGCAGTATCATTTCATTTCAGGTTTGAAGTAAAAACTACCAAATGCTTAATCCAAGTTTCCAGTAATATTTAGCTTTAGTTATAGAAATAAAACTCATGTCTGTCAATTTTTGGCAATCATCTGATCTAAGTTAGCTTCCATACTGTATAGAGAGGATTTGTCTGATTGGAAAATTCAGTATCTGCATCAAATGATAATGCAACTAAATTTTGTCCTGATAGTTGAGGCTGTCATTTTACCTTATTAGGAGCAGAGTAAAAATTTTGTTTTTTGAAAAATATATACCTGCATATATTTTTATTAAACTTGAAAAAAAATTGGTTCAATTTTTTGAAGCCATGATCTATGTGGCAGCTTTAAAACAGCCAAGATCTGAATCTAGGATGTTAGCTCACATTTCATTTACAAATATTCTCACTGGTTGAAGGGCAAGGGAGGGATGTAGATGTCGATTTGAAAGGTACACAATGCACATCTGGCTAAAGCTGTTTCATGGCTGAATAAAAATGTGAATAAACTCACCCCATATGGTATCATTCACCATCATTAGTTTAGGTGGACTTTTAAGAAAAATAAATTGCTAAGAAAAGAGTAACATGGCACTCTTATTATTTCAGTTACAGTATTAACCAAAATCAGAGAGAATGCAATCTGCATCAATTCTATAATCATTTTTGCACATCTGAAATTACTGTATACCCACAAGGGGCATACTAATTTGTTAAGAGCATATAAGGTTCTATTTTCTTATTAGTTTTGCTAAGTCAAACTCAAAATTAAAAACTAAAAACAATCTCAAAATTCCAGTGTTTGAATAGCACTTTTAATTAATGGGGAAATTAGCAGAGGGAATTAATGTGCTATTTTGCAACTCTTAAAGAATTGTAGGGAATACATCAATTAAGCAAAAAGAAAACAGTCTTGATAAAATAACTATCCAATCATCATTTGTATCATCATCACTCTTTAGTGATGACAGATTCTACTGTAGCAAGAAAGAAATTGTCAGAAATACTAATGCAAGAGACATAAAATCAAGCAGGACCCCAGAACCTCTCAATTCATGGACATGCAATGCCCAAGGACAGAGATGTATGCTTGGAGATAAGGTCAGGCAGTACTTCACTCCACATGGGTTAACTCAGGTCAGAGTTTGGGAGGCAAAGGCCCTGCTGGTATCCAAGAATGTGAACTTGATTGCTCCCCTTGTTCTCTGCATATCTCCACTGCAAATACATAGTGGCAATAGGAAGGCAGCTCAGAATTAGGGGACAAAAATTCCAGCTAGATATTGCCATAATGCATCCGAGAGAGAGAGAGAGAGAGAGAGAGAGAGAGAGAGAGAGAGAGAGAGAGAGAGAGAGAAAGACTGAAAGAAGATATGGAAATAAGGGAAAACTGGGATGGGGTGAGTTGATGTAGTAAGAGGATACTATGAATTCAGTTGAATATAGTAGTAGTATTAATAGGAAGAATAATAATAAACAAACTTTAAAGCCAAGAGAAACCAAGTGTCTGTGTCTACCATGTGGTAGTGGCTGTGTTCAATGACAAGAATATACATGAAACAGGACTACTGACTTTAAAAGCCTAAATACAAGCACAAATGATGAGAAGATTCTGAATACTATCAGAGGCAGAAGAAGAATGTTTAACTCTATCAGAAAGGTAAGAAAAGGCTTCCTAGAGGAGAGAATTCCTGAACTGGATCCCAGAAGATGAGGATAATTTATCCGAATAAATAAGAGTAAGCAAAAAAGGTAATAAAATAAAATAGGTAAAGTTATATGACTTCAAATAATTCCTACTAATGTTTGAAGTTTGAATTAAGAAGTGGAGGCTGAGTTAGAAGCAGCTTACACTTGTGTTGCTACATGACACAGGCTGAACTTCACATGGTAAAAACAGTAAAGGCAGTTCACCATGGTCTTTCTGCAACCCTCGCTAAGTGCACCAGATTGCAAGGCTTACCCACTTCCAGATACGGAGTCACACAGGCACATTAGTAGGTCAAAATGACATCATATCTACTGTACAACTGCTCACATCTCACAAAAAGAAGAGGCTTTGGTTTGTTTGCTGCTTGAGACAAAGTGTGATGCCTTTTGTCCTAGAAGTACTGGATACCTGGGTTTCTCAGCTAAGAAGTAAACGCACTGCACAGGTAGCATTCGTGGAGGGCCATTGTGTCACTCTGCTAAACTTGAGGGCAAAAGAATTGATGCATATATGTTAATGCTCATTCTGTTTGCTGATATGTAGGAAATAATTCCTCTGTTTGGTTCTAGAGTCCTCTCTCAGCATCCAAACTATTGTTGCAACCTAATTTATTAGTTTGAAAGTGGGGGTAATATCTCATGCTCTTCACAGTCCTTGATACTTGATTGCAGTGGAAAGAGAGGATTGAATAGAGCATTGTTCCCCAGCTTTGGAATTACTGACATTTTGGACTGGACTGTTATTGGCTGTGGAGGACTGTCTTGTGTTTTGCAGGATGTTTAATACAGTTGGTAGCTGTACTCTACCAACTAGATGTCCATTGTACCTCTCCATTTTGACAACCAAAATGTCTAAGGTAGTAAGAGAACATTGTGATAGCTACAATAAGCAGTATCATGGATTCCTGCTCAACTATCTCAACCATACGGTCATTATGATTTACTAGTCAAATCCCTACATTTCTATCAATGAGGTTCTCTCTTTGCCATTCTGTCCATGCTCCCTTTATTCTGTAGCTCATCTTGCTTCTGACTGTTAAGTGCCATTACCTTAGCTCTGGTACTTGTTATTTCTTTTTTTTTTTTTTTAATAATTAACCTTATTTTATTTTGTTATATTTTTATTATTTTTCAGTTACATTTGTCCTGTTTTTCACCCATTTCTCTCCCCTGCCCCACCCTCTCACCTCTGCTTCCACAGTCAATCCCCACTTTTTTGTCCACGCCCATTAGTCCTTTATATTTGTTCCTTCCCCTTTTTTCCCCATTATCTCCCACCTCCCTCCCCTCAGGTCACTGTCTATTCCTAATTTCCATGTCTCTGGTTCTGTTCTGCTCATTTGTTTGTTTTGTTCATTAATTTCTACTTACAGGTGAGATCATATAGTATTTATTATTCACTTCCTGGCTTATTTATTGCACTTAGCACAATACTCTCCAGTTCCATCCATGCTGTCGCAAAAGGTAGGAATTCCTTTTTTCTTCCTGCTGCATAGTATTCCATTGTGTAAATGTACCACAGCAGGCTCTAATTCTCCTTCTCTTCAGTCCTGTCTCATGGGAGAGAAACTCCATCTCAATAGACTTTAACAACTTTTATATTCTGAATTACATGGGGTATAGTATTGTTAAAATCTATTCTATGCTAGATTATCCTGGCCCTTATCTATCAGGTCTTCTGACCTTTTAGCAAATAATATTATTATGTAGTGGGGATAGTACTTCTCTACTCATGTCATTACCTTTATGCTGAATCCAGTGTTCCCTGATAATATTTAAACTTCAGTTATTGGCTTGGAAGCAATGAAGATATTCAAGAACAGACGAACAGATTTAGAGCAATAAAAGCATTACATGTGAAAACTTAGCCCCAGATAATGTCTTTCCATGGTATCCAGACGTTGGTAAGGATCCTTTATGCTGTTCCACAGGATTCATGAGAATCTATGAATTCAATATTCTCAAGGTATCCAACCATATATCCTTACCTCAGGACTCAGGGCTTCATTAGTTTCTAATCAAGATATGGATTCCAGCACAGGAAACTTTCCAGTACTAAATTCAACTGTCTTGGATACTCTGGTTTCCTTACTAATGGTACTTGGGCCTGATTTTTCTACAATATATTCTCTGGCTCCATGAAATAAGATTATGATTATTCTTAGAGTTGACAGGTTAGCTGAGCCTTTCATTTTCTTTTTTGAACATTTCAATGGTAATTAACAGCCACTGAACTTCAAATCTTACCCTTACATTGCTCAATGTCTAGAGATATTGTATGAACTATGGAATCTCCTCTATATATTTCATCTCAGTTCTCTATAAGTAACAGTCTTAGTAATTTTGATGTGACAGTATGCCAGGAACAATCATTATCCCAAGGACAACCAGGAATAAGATGTTTGCTAACATCTGGCCATTAATGATTTAAAAATTTTTTGGAATTGTTTGTTTTTTTATATCTATGGAAACAGGCTAAACTTGAACCATTCTGTGTCAATTTTGTCTGAGGACTGATGATTGTAGAAATCAAAAGCCACAGTGAATTATAAGGTGGACCACCAAGAAGGTTTGGCAAAATGTAGGTGGCCAAGCATTTGTCAGTTAATTCTTAAATCTCTTACATATATTGGGCATATATAAAGTTGAGGAAGGAATTCTGGAGAGAGTTCATGGAAAGGATACTTTGGAAAAATTCCCTTTCTCACACTTGGAAAGAAATCAGAGATTTCTGCCCGCCACCTAAAAAGAGGTAAGAAGATCATTTGAAGAGTATTATATGTGTTGTGCAGTAGGAGGGACTCAAGGGACTAATGTCCAACTTCCACACATGACAATATCTAAAAGCAAAAGTGAACTGGTTTACTAGTTCAGTGGTGGGGCAAAGGAGAGATGGCTGTGTAAGTGACCTACATTTTTAGAGTTTGTCAGGGTAGATCAGAAATGTTTTCTGTGGACAGATGAGGTCCACACACACCAGAAAGGACCAGCATGGAATGATATTAAATCCTACCTGCTAGAGAGGTAGATAAGATTTGGGACAGAGAAAATGTAATCAAGGATTTCTGGTGCATGCAGGAGGAGAAAGCTATGAGTCAGAAAGCATTGTATTAAGGGGACCTGTGGAAGAGAGGTTCCTAACAAGCATGCTCATTAAAGAGGAGGACTTATACATTGTCTGAGTCCAGGGAGCATGCAACAGTTTCAGACAAGCCTATGACAGTTTCAGACAAGTTAGAACTTTCCAGTCTCCCTTAATTCCCTCTTTTCACTTTTCCAGTTCTGAGGTCTCAGAAACTGGAGTCAACAAATAACATAAGGAAAGGGGTAGGGATAGAAAAAATGTCAATGATGATCACTTTTCTATGAAGAGGCAGTGTAGAGTCCTACCTTTGATTCACATTGAAGGAGTTGAGTGTTACATGGGACTAGGCATTTTTTTTTTTTTAATTTTATTGTTGTTGTATTACATCCATCCCCTTTTTGCTCCCCTCTGTCCCCATCCCCACCCACCCATTCCCCCCAAAGTCAATCCCACCTGTTGTCCATGTCCATGGTTCCTTTATACTAGGTTCTTGTCTAAGCTGCTCCCCTTCTTTGCATCTACCTCCCCACTCCCCCCAAACCCGTTCCCCCTGACCACTGAAGGCCTATTCCTTGTATTCATATACTTGGTTCTGTTTTGCTTGTTGTTAGTTTTCCTCATTATTGTCCCATAATGGACTGGGCATTTTAAAAGTACAGAAGCAAGGCTGCTCTGTGACTTGAGAGGACCACATAAAGGACATTCATATTTCTTTGCTTCTCACAATTTTAGTGTCTAATGACATCCAACTCATTACCAAATACTTTTTCTGATGCTGACAACTTTCCTCACCTTTGAGATGGACAGGCTAGTATCAAAAGGCAGTTGTTATTTATCCACTTCACCTCCCCTCCCCCAATAAGTAGCTCTCATTTAATGAATGGCTGGTAATGAAGGAAAATGATCCCAGCTCATTAGCCTGTCACATAGGATAGCCTCAAGTTGTATGTTATGTGGTTACTCTGTTTCCCACTAGGATGGAACTCCAGGTGTCTTTTGCAGTTAGCTGTTCTGTAAGACATCATCTGTTGGCTTCCTTTCCTATTCCATCTCATTTTCCTATTCTTCTATCAGTGCTTCAGGGAATCGACTTGGAAATATCTATTTTCATTAAATCTATGTCTCTTAGCCTACTTCTTGGGAAAGCCAACTTATAACAGCTGGTACCAGAAGTAGTCTTAGTAGATAACTATCAGGATAGCATTTGTGGTTGCAAATATATATATATATACATATATATATATATATATATGATTACATATATATATATGTAATCATAGAAAAATAGAACCAAAAAAAAAGAAAGTACAAAAAACCAAGAGAGAAATATGCCTGATTAGCCCAATATCCATAGACAACCAACAATATACCATTTTGATTTATTTCTATCCAGTTGTTCTTTGTTCTGTACATATTGTTCTTTAGATGTTATGGTAATACTTTCTATACAGTTTCCCATTTGGGATTGTTTTCCCTTAATGCTGTCATGTTTCATATGATTCTAACCACTTCACATCAGGATTAATAGGGATAAACTGGGCCCCTAGGGCAATGGAACACAATATATGTAGTTTACTCATTGACATTTTAAAATATTTAATTGATTTCAAATTTCAACCATTGTGAATATTAATAACATAAATACTTTTTCCCCTTACACTTCTTCCTACGTCTAGAATCTACTTGCAGAAGAATAATTACTGGCTTAGAAGGAAACTCTCAAGATTCAAAGCCATCTCACTGGTCTAACGCAGGACGATGCCTCAGAGCGGTTTTGTCCTGGCAGAATAACCACTGAAAAAGCTGAAAGAAGCTCAGACTATACAGAGGTCAAGGGCCCAGTCTAGGAGCCACTGCAAAGACTTTTGAAAAGATAAGCAGGCGCAAGGCCCCTCACACCTGACAGGCACCTTCATTAGATAATTTTAGCTAAAATAATCATACTCCTTTGTAGAACTGACGACTGAAATAATACTAGAGACTCCATTTTTTAGTTTAAGAAGGTGGCAAAATCCTTAAGGGCTTACAGGTCATATAGCCCACATAAAGAAGTCAATTGTACTCAGTAGGGCTGCAGCAAGTTGTGCCCCATCTAAGATGATAAATCACTGCTAACTTATCAGATTTACAAATATGAATACAGCATAACCAGTTAAATATGAATTTCAGATAAAATGATATTTTTAAATTATAAGTATGTCCCAAATATTGCTTGGGACTTACTTTTATTAAAACATCATTTGTTGCTCACTGAAATTCTAGTTTAACTGGATATCTTGTATGTTATCTGACAACTGTAGCTTCACCCAGCTGTTGCCATCCAGGAGACAAGCCTAGGATGGCTAGATCTTCAACTTGCTCAAGAGCTATCAGAAATCTGGAATTTCTTGTGAAATTTTATTTTAAAAATTTTAGCAATTAGTTATAAATGTTTCAAACATACATCTGGAGGCCAGACAATGGCAGTAGGCCATCCATTTGGGACCTCTGATATTAGACTGTGATCTAGAATACAGAATAAAACATGTCTTCCATTGGAAGAAACACTTTTAATGCATATTAATCATATCTCCTTTGTGTCACTGATTTTCTGACAGCAGATACAGACAGGGGAAAGAAGGAAAAAACATGTGGCCACAATTCCTTCAGAAGAAGTTGGAAAAGAGAGGAAAAGGTTGGCGGACTGTTGGAGAAAAGAGACTCTGAATACCACATATAAATTCTTTCTACTTGGCTGCCTTAAATAAAACCAGTCTTGTGGTTTAGAAAAGTTAGGATTTGCCCTCAAAATTCACATGTTTCATTAACCATAGTCAGGTCAAGAATTTTAGGATAATATTAAGGAAAACACAAAATTTTCTTTTTTTTAAATCCCACATAAAGGAGTTTCCAAGTCCTGGCTGGTGGCATAGTGGATAAGGTGCCAGCCTGTGAACCCAAAGGTCATTGGTTCGATTCCCAGCCAGGGCACATAACCAGGTTGCAAACCAGGTCTCCAGCCACATCCATAGCTAGAGGCATATGAAAGGCAACCATACATTGATATCTCTCTCCCTTTCTGCCTCTCTCAATTCCCTACTCTCTCTAAAAATAATAAATAAAATCTTTTTTAAAAAGTTTCCAAAGAAAACAATGAAAAGTTATTCAACATTTACCAGAACAAAGCAAACTATAGCTTCTTTTTAAACCCCTATTTGTTAAGTATGAATGTTTAAGTTACGGTATTAAAATTGAGATAATTTTAATTGAAAAATGTATATCTCTACTATGTACACATGATTTCCTTGAAAGTGTGTAAGTTTCAACTTAACTAATTTAAAATAAAAGAATGGCTTTCCAATCAGTTGCGGGAAAGAGACATTTAGAGAATTACCATGAGGCACATCACAAGAAACACCATTAAAAATGATGAATACAGGTAACTGAACATTTTGCTTCTGCTAAATTGAATCCAGTGGATAGGTGAAAGAGCTTTTATTTACTTAGTGCCCAGTGTTGATGCATCCATATAAATCGTCTGGCATGTGTAGTATTATGAGTCAAACAATTTGGTCCTTTAAAAATAATTGTAGATGCAGAGTTACCTAGATGTAATTTCCAGAGTTCTATATTCAGCATACAGAATTCAACTCTGAAATAGGAGTAACAGTGTACACTCCTTAGCAAGAAGGAATGGGGTTTCTAACTCTCCTTACCTGGGTTCTAAGCTTTTGGTTTAAAGCTGAATACCAGATTTCTTAGTGAGTTGTTAAATTAATCAATGACTGAATATAAGTATGCATATAATTATCATTCGATCAGGGCTAAATTCAAAATCTTTAACCTTACATGTGGTGTTAGTACTGATCAATCAAAATTGATACCAGCCCAATCAGAAGAGATGTTTGCTATAAACAAACAAAAATTTCTTTATCAGTACATCAGCACAGTCTGCATACAGAAGGAAGTGCTTTAGGAGGAAGAAAAAAATTACACCAGACTCTGCCTTCTAAAATTCTCTACCATCATTGATGTTTATATCAGAAGGCAACCTCTCTGATCATCACTGAATTCACCAGCTCACAGCAATAAGGCCCAAGGAAGACAAAATTAGGAAACATCAGAGAGTGGAGCACCACAGCTACCCATAACACCTACTACTTCCATGTAGTTTCAAAAACCGGTGCAATTATTCCCCGGTGATGGCTGTGTCACATTCCAATGTAACTTTGTGGCACCTCTTATCCACAGAGCATTGTTTCACTTCCCTTTGAATTTAAGCTGGCCTTAGATTTGCTGTGACCAATAATGGAAATGGTGTGCCAATTCTGAGCATTGGTCCCAAGAGGCATGCATGCTTTCAAGCTCTTTCTTTGAAACTTGCTGCCACCATGCAAACAAGCCTGAGCTGGCTGCTGAATGGTGACAGCACATGGTCCAGTTACCCTGTTGTGCTAATCAACCTAACTACCAGCTGACTAGAGACACATAAAGAAGTGCAGCCAAGACCCATCCTGGCCATACACTTGTGAGGTAGGTACCATAGTTGTTTTAAGTCACATATATTTGGAGTGGTTCATTGTGCAGCAACAGATAAGTGAAGTTGGCCTGGCGATTTGAGGAAAAAATTATTCAGACAAGATTACAGATACACTACATGGTTCAAGTTTTACCCACGTATCAGGAATGCTTGAGAAATGCAAAGGCAGTCCTCATTTTCAGTGCTGCGGCTAACAATAAAAAGTAAAAAAGTGGTTGTTTAAATATAAAGGAATTGGGGGCAAAAATTGTTTTTGTGTCATATTACAGTAATAAAGGGAGAAATAATTAGAGTAAATAGCCTCTATATTATATTGCTTATTGGTGGTACAAATAAAAATAGGCAAAAATAATACTCGTAGAAAGCACAGTTTCACTAAAGGTCTTAATGTATTATGGAAAAGCCTTCTGAAACGGAAATAAACCTGATAAAAAGGTATTTCTTGAAAAATATTTCTTAATAAACATGTACCCAAAATGTCACTTTAAATGCCAATTTACTAAGGATCACTAGGGGAAAAGGCTGACCTTTCTCTTTATTTAAATGGAAATACCTGTGTCCACATAGTACTTTTGATTTAAATGTCATTGATTTTCAACAAATGATAACAGGAATGCTGGTATTGAACATATAGATATATTTCTAGATGCCAAGGCATTACAAGATGAGAGTGGGGAAGTTGTCACTGAGAGGTAAACACTACATAAGCTGAAGGTTAATGAGAAGCCTGAACTTCAGAAAAGATCATAGTGACTGTTATTTCAGAAGAATTACAAATGAAATGGACATTGCTGATTCATAATACCCTAAAATCCTGACAAGAAGGCCAACTAGCATCAGCTGTTAGCTTCCTCCTCTAAAATCAGCCTGGGAGAAACTGCAATTAAAATAGAAGCATAGATCTAAGAAACTAAATTTTGAAAATGAGAAGCCCTTGAGAATTACTACTAAAGAATGAAACAAAAAATATCCTGAACTAGTGTACATGTGTACATGTGTGCATGTGTGTAGGGTCTCAGGAGTGGTAAGAATAGTGGAAAAGCCTGTGACAAAGTGACCCTACATTGTTGTAGAAGTAGAGGCTAAAATGGAATATTTAAACTATGTTTTTACTAATCTCCCAGACCTCTTGAGACAATCACAGACTGTGTCATTCATAGATAATCAACAGTAATAGTGGAACAAGAGAACTATCAGGCAGCCTGAAAACTGGTTCAGGGGTGAGGAGCTAGTGAAAACAGGTGCAGGTTGCCCTGCCTGGCCTCGGCAGTCACTCCACAAGTGGTCCTCCCAGTGGAGAGCCAGTGGATTAAAAAATGTTGAGTTTTTTTCTTCATGACAATCCCTAACAAAATGAGTTACCTGAAGTGATGGTGGCAAAAAGAAGCAGTTCTAAGGTGTTCTGTGGATGTGGGGCATTTGGACTCATATAACCAATTACCTACTAGACATTCCCCTTAGACTACTTCATCACGTAACTTACCTCAAAATAGAATATCTTCTCCTTACAATCTACTCCTCTTTTTTTTTTTTTTTTTTTAATCAGTGGATGGAACTATTACCCATATAGCCATCCAAGCCAGAAACTTGAAAATCATCCCAGACTCTTACAATCATGTCAATTTTTCCTGCTAATATCCATTTTCTCCATTCTCATTGTCATTGCCCCACACATGCAATTTTAAGTTATATAGTACTATATACAGTATATAATTTATATAGTGCCAACTCTATTGTCCCTAACTCTATTAACATCAGAGTGAACTTCCTAAAACAAAAATCTTATCACACAGCAGGATAACACCTTAACTATCAATCTCATTTTCAGACTTGATGGTCAGTCATAAAGCATTCCACACAGATAAGATATACAATATTTTTAAAGATATCCAGAAAGAAAAAAAATACTTGCTTATGCTAGTCCTTAACCATCTATGTTCTAAAGGTTTATTTTCCCCCTCATTAAAATTATGCCCTTTGTCATATTATTTCAAGGTCTTTCTATTATTGCAGTTTATAATGTTAACAATAATAATTTTCATGAATTATTCTGAATTTTCCAGTATATGATTTAATTATTTGTTAATTTTTCTAATGTATTGCCTGGATAACTACCCTCTCCCCATTTCATGCACCAGCCATCTTCTAGTGGAAGAACATAGGAAATCATCAAGGAAGACCTCTCCTACCTTTAGCAGTTGTTTTCTTCCTTTGGCAGTGGTGACTGCTCAGCCACCAAAAGAAGTCTCAAGTCCTCTAAATAGGATGATGCATTCTCCCCACTGAAGGAGGGAGACTGAGCAGGCTTCCTTTTATGTTGTCTCTTCAGTTTTCCTAACAACATTAAACATGTTGGCACAGCTGCATGTGTACTGTTTGTTAAACATATAGGATAATATCTATGGCTCTAAGGAGTAGAAAGGGAAAAGTAAAATTCTAATTAATTTTGACTTCAGAGTCCCAGATTGAAAGTTCTTAAGGAGTTACCTAGAAATGCCCTTATAGGCATTCCCTGGATATTAATTTCCTTTATTTATACTAAGCTGAGGATTCCTTATCCATGAATCTTTTTCTAGGAGTCCCAATGTCCACATCTTCTCAATCTTGCGCTAAGAAATCACACTTCTAACCAAAAATAGCATCTTGCTCCCTATACCCATTCCCACATATACTCTGTATCTATGCTCAAATCTGTGACATTCTGCCTGGGACTCCTCAAGGCTAGATAGAAGTCCTTTAGAAAAATAGCAGGTAGGGGAGCTCAGGCACTCCAACTTCTATGGTCAAATCTGGAATTGGCTCCTCTAGTTTGGACTTTTGACATCTTCACTAATATAAGATGAAACTCATCTAGCTCTTGGGCTATTGAACCTGTTAGATTAAATACAGATCTTTCCTTAAATCAGGCAAAATTTTGGAGCCAGAATGGTATTAAGGCACATCTATCTCTCTTCTTTTTTACCATCCATGGCCCCCTACTGTGCACTTGATCATATGATTTCTTTTCTAGTTCTCCTTAAGTTCAAGCAATATAAAAAAGGAAATAGATTGCTTATAATGGCTTCTTCTTTGGAAGTGCTTAAGATTGATCATTCGAAGGAAACCATAACTAACTCTTCTCAATACATTTATGTTTGCCCCTCTTTCTCAATGTCTAGGCTATTGCACCTGTCCAATAAAGTTCTTATTTTCTCTTAATCAATATATTATAATATGTTATTATCTAACAATGCCTAACATATAACTCCCTAAATACATAAGGACTGCATGAATAAATAACTGAATAAAGAAACACAGTTTATTGTGAACATGCATGACTGTTACAGAAAAAGTCTTGACTCTTGAATTGTGGTACATTTTACCTGTTAAACTTTTATACCCAGATAAACTGACTGTTTGCCATTTGATGAAATACAGAACATCAGAAATTGGCATTTGAGTATGACCACAAAACAAAATCTTGGAACTGGTACCCTCAAACAATGCCTTGGCTAACAAAATGACTTTGATTAAAACAGTATTTAAAAGATATTGACACCAGCTCAGTTTATCCAGCTGTTCTTCTAGGTCTGTATGTAAGGACCACAGAGCACTGTAGTTGCACCCCGAGGGAGAGGCAAGCCAGCTAATCATCCCTGATCTCTAGCTTTCTCATTGCATCCTCAGCTCCTAAAGCTAGTGACTGAAATCCCTAAATATTCCATAGTATGGTAATTAAATCTTACTTAACTAAAATTCTGACCTATCTCTATCTTGCCAACTAAAACTATTCTGCTTATACTTGTCTTCACTCTCCCATAAGGATTTATTTTTAAATCATTCAGTCAATTCCTACTATGCAGTATATTTTATTTTTTATTGTTTATAAGCATCCATTGTTTGCTAGCATTTCCTGACCATTTTAAGGAATGAGCTAGATGGCAAAATACATAATAATAAATTATGGAAAATGTAAGAAAACACCATTAAACACTTAAAAAGCTACATACTTTTTAGTTTAAAAAAAAAACAAAAAAAGAACCAGGCAGGAATAAGAGAAATAGAATGTTCATGAGTAGAAGAAAGAGCAGAGAGCAGAGCAGGATGGCCAATAGAGATGCAATCACTGATGTCCTCAATTCCATGTCTCAGACTCTAAGTTGCACCTTTAACTCTACTCTTGATAATACATACAAATAATATTGACACAGAGCACATGAAAATATATCTGAGTTAACCAGGAAATGCTCCTAAATAAATAAATTAAAAGCATAGTACAATATTGTTTTCCTTCTATATTTTTGAGTTTTATATTTTGTTTTATTTTGACACAATAGCCAGCAAATGTTGGATAAACATTATACATTCTGATCATGTTCCTGCATCAGGGTGCACCTAATATTGCTGGTGCATTGGTCATAATAATACTTGGGATTATTTAGTTGACCATAATAATACATGGTCAAATAAACTGACCGAGGAATCCAGGAGGCTCTTCATGTCACCATCCAATATTGCCGAGGTTACAGGAATGATGAGAATCAGGAAATTTTAGTTTATAAAACAAAAGGGAAAACAGCTGTAGAAGATGAGATCCAAACAGACAAATTTGTCTAAGGAAGAAACATATGTTGTTCAAATTTATTTCCTGTTTCTTCCTGTCAATGATGTAATTCTCTGAACTCAGGCATTAAGCCCAGATGGTTCATCCAAAAGGATATCTGTGTCCAGATACCTCATCTCAATCAATTTTGGAAAAATTCTATTTTTTTTTATTATTGATTTCCAATCTTAATTGGCTTTACTCTCAAATCTTGAATTTCAAAAAGAGCATTTTTAAAGGTTTAATAAAAAAAAAACATATCCAGCCCAATTCAAGCAAGAAATTAATTTAAAACATAAAAATCATATCTAAGTAGTGAGAACTGTTCTTGGTAGCATTCACAGGGAAATTAATTCTATAATTAGGATTACAAGTGAATAACACATTACTTCATCTAAAACTGAGGTAAAATGCATTTATAAAACAAAAGATGATTTAAAAATAAATATAATGGTAATCAATTCAATTTAAGAAATTTAAAAAAATAAAACAAAATAAGGGCATAAGTAAATAAAAATAGACAAAAACTATTTAAATATTAGCAAAACCAAAGATGAAATCTTTGAAAAATTAATAAGCCACATGTCTGACAAAATCAAAGATGTAAAAATAAATCAAATAAACAAAATCAAACAGAGGGATGGATAAACAATCACAGATACAACAGAGATATAATTATAAGTAGCTAGCTATACACTAATAAATAAGAACATTTGCCTTAAGTTCATTTAAGCAAAATACAATAATGCAAATTGGCTTAATAAGAAATAGGATCTTAAACATACCACTAATTTTTTAACATATTGAAATATTAATCCAAGACTCTCTCATAAAAAAATCTTTTAAAAATAATAGTGAAAATCTTTTTTACTAGTGAGTTATATGCAACACTACTATTCACATACCTAGTAATTAATTTGATATAATGCCAGCAATTTTCACCTGATTTTTGTGGAGAAGTGTATACACTACCTCAGAATAGTGTTTTTATATGCATGAAGTAAATACACAGTCAGTGATTCTCACAGTAATATGGTAACATAGATTTTATGTCAGTTGTGGCAAATCTTTGCAAAGCAAGGACTGTGTACAAAATTGTAAACAGCTTACAAAGTACAGTTATTAAGTAATAAATAAATGTGCATCTTACTTCTTCACTAATACAGTAAATCATTAATAAGGGCTAGAAGTTATTCTTATATCTGCTATAATTTCAAAAAGGTGATGAGCATCAATGTTGTTTTAAGATATCAGCAACAACTGAAAAGTAATATAAAACTTTATCTAAATTCCATTATAGAGCAGTAACTGTTAATGTTACTGTGTTGTACTGTATATATTTATAGTTGGATAAAGTGCTAAAATTCAGTTTCAGGTTACTGAAAATAAATATCTACTTTTTCCACATCTAAATTTTCAGATACCCTGACTTCTATCCATGGAACCATTGGTTTATAGACCTCAGATATAAAATATCAAAAGGCAAATGCCTTAAGCTTTTGTACTTCAGTTTCCTGATCTATAAAATGAGATTAACAGTGGAACATACCATGCTATATTATTGAAAGAAACAAATTAACATAACTAAATTAATTAGAAGAACGGATGTAAATAAATATTTGCTGCTGCTGTTAATGTTGTGAATTTTTTAATAGACAGTTAACTCTTACCTAATAAAATACAGAAAGAGATAAACAATGCCAATCTGATTTAATAAGGCTAGTGCAATTACTTAAAACCTGATAAGGACAATATACAAAAGCAATCAGAGTTTCATTTCACTTGTGAACATAGAAACAAGAACTCTAAATGTATTTATAAATAACAGATCATGTGTACAGTGTAAGTCAACATCAGAACATTTACCAATGATATTCACCAAATTAATAGAGTCAAAGGTGAAAATCATATAATTTCCTCCACAGACAAACACAAAAAAGGAATTGTTGCCAAACTGTAGCACTTATTTTTTAAAAATCTTAGTAAGCTAGAAATGAAAGGAAACCTCTTTAATTCAGAAAGACCCATAAATATTAGATTTGATAGAGATTACATATATGAAAGCCTGTTAAGATCAAGAATTATCAAGGGTGGTTAGTATCACCAGTTTTGTTTATCAGATTCTGGCCAATGAAATAATTCACAATATAATGAACAATGCATACAAGGAATAGTAAGGGAAAGTCCATCTCCATAGAAAAATCAGCAGAATAAGTAGAAAGACCATTAGAATCAATAAGGAATTTCAGTATATTTTCTGTAACCAAGATAACTATTTAAAAGCAATTGAATTATTATATTAAAAATAATCAAATATAAAATATAATAAAATACAAATAGAACTGCTTTATTCGTGATAACAAAAACTAAAGAATTATATTAACAAAATGCAAAATCTCTAGCAATCATTTCATCAAAAATACTGAGACCATTCTAATGGGCATTAAAGAAGATTAGGAGAGAGTCTGTGCTATTGCTTTGGAATATTTAATATAAAAATAGAATCATCTTCTAATTACTCAATAAGTATAGGTCAATTTACTTGTAATTTGCTTTTTAAAGGATTTAATTTATACATTCTAAAATTTGTATTAAAAATAAAAATGCATGAATATCTAAGTATACCTTTTGGGAAAAAATGTATAGCAAAAATGGACCAGATAGCTAACAAACTTTAAATCAATAGTATAAAAACAACATGATACAAGTGAAAGAACAGATCAAGTGATCAATGAAACCAAATGTAAAACCAGACAGACTTAAGTATTAATGGATACTTAATACTGGAGAAAGGTGAGTGTTTTATTCTACCTATCATGCTTCATTTTGAATAAAAAGAAAAAAAGGCACTTGTGGAAAAGACGGTAAAACAAAAATAGCTGTCTGGAAATGTGGTAGCAGCATTGAGTGCAAGTTTGTTAATCGTTTTGAATCCCTACATTAAAAGAGATACTAGAACAAAACCAAAAGCCAAAGGAAACATTTGCAACAAAATTATGTAAAAAGGCAACCAAAGAACATATGTGCATAGATGCAAATCCCATGGAAACAGGCAACATGGTAAAGATCGAGGTAGGGGTGCAGGGGATTGATGGAGAGAGTAAAGGCAGAAAATGAGAAAAATATGTAATAGTGTAAACAATGGGAAAAAAGAAGGTATCTCCACAAACCCCTAAATACAAGAGGGTGGAGTTAAACTACCAACTGCCAAATGATCTCCATGGTTTTATAATCCTGAGCAACACCAAGCCGACAGGGTCTAGTACCATGTTTGAGCAATAAAGCTATAAAAAGAAAATCACAAGCAGATGATTACTCTAAAAGCTAGGACAGTGACTACTTTTGGCGGGAGGGAGGGCATTATTACTGGAATGAGAATTCTGAAGGAGTTCCTGGGGTGGCCGGAAATGTTCTATTTCTTAAATTGGGTGGTGTTTGATTTATAAATAATTCCAAATATTGATAACTGCTGCCATTTATGAATAGTTGTATTCTTTGTACTTTTCAATTGCATTAAAATTCCTCCAAAAAGTACAATAAAATATAGTGGTAGATAAACATCAAAATACGAAGAATCTGGCATATATGTTTCTCATACCCCAAGCTAAATGCCAGAAACCCATTGTCATTCGTTTCCCCAATCCTAGACTCAAGAATAGGTTCTGAGCTTCTTTGATAATATCTATGTCACTTTTTTCATAAATAATATTCTGGAAGTTCCCAATAAATTTTAAAATAAATATCAATAATTCACTAATGTCATAGGTAAATGATACATGATGGATAGCACACAAAAATTTTGTAATTAGCTATTATAATAAAAGTAACAGATTTTATGTTCCTTCCCCCTTTGTCGAATATTAGTTGACCATAGAGTCCTGGGTTAATTTCTGGGCTCTCTATTCTGTTCCATTGATCTATATGTCTATTCTTATGCCAGTACCAGATAGTTTTGATGATAGTAGCCGTGTAGTATTGTTTGAAGTCCAGTATTGTGATTCCTCCTATCTTGTTCTTCTTTCTCAAGATTGCTGTGGCTCCATATAAATTTTTGAAGTATTTTTTCTATTTCTGTGAAGTCTGTCATTGGTATTTTAATTGGGATTTCATTGAATCTATAGATTGCTTTGGGTAGTATGGATATTTTAATGATGTTAATTCTTCCCATCCATGAACATGGTATATGTTTCCATTTATTTGTATTTTCCTTGATTTTTTTCTTCATTGTTCTGTAGTTTTCTGAGTACAGATCTTTACCTCCTTAGTTAAGTTTATTCCTAGGTACTTTATTTTTCTTGTTAATATGGAGTAAAAACAGTCTCTTCAACAAGTGGTGTTGGGAGAACTGGACAGCAACATGCAAAAAGATAAAACTAGACCACCAACTTACACCATACACCAGAATAAACTCAAGATGGATAAAGGATTTAAACAGAAGCAGTGCCACCATAAAGGTCCTGGAGAAAAATATAGGCAGTAAATTTTCAGATATCCTACGCAAAAATATGTCTACTGATACTTCACCAAGGGCAAAGGAAATCAAAGAATGAATCAACAAATGGGACTATATCAAATTGAAAAGTTTCTGTTCAGCTAAAGAAAATATCAGCAAAATTCAAAGGGAACCAACTGTATGGGAAAACATAATTGCCAATGATACCTCAGACAAGGGTCTGATCTCCAAAATATATAAAGAACTAATGTGACTC
>PVIW01001822.1:0-87235 GCA_004026585.1 Noctilio leporinus | reverse complement strand
AGACCTGAACAGACAACTCAATGAGGAAGATATACAAAGGGCCTAGAGGCATACGAAAGAATGCTCAACATCGCTAGTCATCAGAGAGATGCAAATTAAAACTGCATTAAGATACCACCTCACATCTGTCAGAATGGCAATCATCAACAAATCAACAAACAACTGTTGGCAAGGATGTGGGGCAAAGGGAACCCTCATGCACTGTTGGTGGGAATGCAGACTGGTGCAGCCACTATGGAAAACAGTATGGAGTTTCCTCAAAAAACTAAAAATGGAACTGCCTTTTGATCCAGCCATTCCACTACTTGGACTATACCCAAAGAATCCTGAAACACCAATTCATAAGAACCTATGTACCCCTATGTTCATAGCAGCACTATTTACAATAGCCAAGTGCTGGAAACAGCCTAAATGCCCATCAGTGGATGATTGGATCAAAAAACTTTGGTACGTTTACACAATGGAATACTACACAGCAGAAAGAAAGAAGGAACTCCTAACCTTTGCAACAACATGGATGGAACTAGCAAGTATTGTGCTTGCCAGTCAGTGAAGGACAAATACCATATAATCTCACCCATTACAGGAGAATAATGAGCAAAACTGACAACAAGCAAAACAGAACCAGATATATGAATACAATGAATAGGCCTTCAGTGGGCAGGGGGAAGTGGATTGGGGGCAGGGGGGAGGAAGAGGCAAGAAAGGGGAGCAGTTTAGACAAGAACCTAGTATGAAGGAACCATGGACATGGACAACAGGTGGGATTGACTCTGGAGGAGAATGGGTGCGTGGGTAAGAGGACAGAGGGGAGCAAAAAGGGGATGGTTGTAATACAACAATAAAATTAAATTTTAAAAAAAGTAACACATTTTATTCTATTTAAATCTTGCATAAAACTTATATTAAATATGTTCATTATGTTCTGTGTTTTAAAATTAATTTCACATGTATTATTATATTAGATCTTTTCAACATTTCTAAGAATTAATTCAGGTACATTTAATACTTTTTTTTTTTTTTTTCACTCTAACCTGAGAAGGTTAATTAACTTTCCCAAGGTTACACAGTGAGTTTGTGGAATAAAATTCAAACTCAAGTCTTAGATTTCTGTGTCTAGTGGTTTTGTTACTTATATTACAGCATTGATTTTTCTGGCTTTGGAGCGTAGTCCAACATCTTTGGCAATTAAACCCATAGGTTTAACCTCATTAACTTAATATTCTATGTTAATTAAACTAAGAGACAAGCATGATCAAACACTGAATTCTATCAGCCAAATGTAAAGAATTCTTGGAAACCTGCTTTAAAACTCATCAGAGATCCCTAGGCAACCAAAGGAAATGAACGTAATGAATGGAGAGCTTATTTTGTTTGTCATCCACTAATGACCCTCACAAAGTCTGAAGTAATTTCAGAGAAAGAGATTTCCTTAGAAACCCTAGGATGGCAGGCTCATTGCAATTGGAATTTACCAAGAACATTGGCATAGATAATGAAAAGTCAACTTGGCTAGGGACAGAATGTTTGAAAGTTCCATGCCCCAGAACTTGGCCATGCAAATGCTGGGTGCCTGCTATTGGCATATGTTAACATATGTCAGTGAGTTTATTACATTAGCTTATCATGACTATTCACTTTGACTTTTTGTTCCTTTTTGAAAAAGGAATATTCACTATTCCTTTTTGTAAGGAATAAAATAAAATTCATGTATGAGAACATGGACACGAATTATGACACCTCCATTAATCAAGCCATCCTAATTTTAACTTTCCTCTTTAACAAAAAAGTATAAATCAGAAATATATTATGTATTCAGTGGCTATGAAACATAATTACTGCATCATTTCTGCAAGGACTTACAAACCAAACATCTCTGCAAAACTACTGAATCCTCACCAGGAAGGCTGGGAAAAACATCAAATCAACAAATAAATTCAATAAATATTTATTAATCTTATATTACCAGGCATTGGAATAGGTACTACATATACAAAAGTAAGCCTGAGACAAGGTTTCTTTGCCCTCAATCAGCTATCAGTTTAGGAAGAAAAAAACACAGGTAGGTGCATTTTTGCCTGTGCTCTCATATAATCCATTATCTACATCTTACGTGACCCACAACCCTGCAGTAACTCATGCTCTAAGGATGTAAATGAGGTTATGTCAACTCTATAGTAGAGTGGGAGAAATAAAAAAAGAATGTTTAAAAACAAACTTTCTAACCCTGGCTGGTATCTCAGTGGATTGGCATCAGCCTGCAAACCCAAAGGTCACTGGTTTGATTCCCAGCCAGGGCACATAACCAGGTTGCAAGCCAGGTCTCCAGCCAGGTCCGTAGCTGGAGACAGGTGAAAGGCAAGCATACATTCTTTCTTCCTCCCTCCCTGCCCTTCTCTCTAAAAATAATGAACAAAATCTTTAACTAAATAAATAAAAATTAACTTTCTGTTGGTTCTTGAATTTCATGTTAGCTGCCGCAAACAATTTAAAACTTGTATTGTCTCCTGGCAACTGAAAATACATGCTGTTTTTTAAGACAAATTCTTTTTTTTTTTTTCTGTCCAAACACTTAGAGTTCTTATATTGCAAGCAACAGAAATTAATTCAGAGTAAATTAGGTAAAAATAAAATTAATTAATTGAAAGGATATGATGATATCAAACATAAGGAAATTGAAAGAACAGATTAGAAAACACAGGAACCAAATTGGATCTGGATAGCTACATAGCAGAAACTCATGAACAGTCCCTGCAACAAGCTCTATCTACTCAAAAGCAAATAAATAAATGAAGTCCTAACCATGTGTTAAAAGCAGAACATATAAAATATATGCAAAAGAGGCATATCATAAATTTATCCACTATAATAATTGCAAAACAAATACTCATGTAACAGCCACTCTGATGAAGAACTAAAAAATTAACAGTACTCCTAGAAGCCTTAAATATGTCCTCTCTTATTACAACCCAATGATTTCTCCCTAGAGGAAACAACAATTTTGATTTTGTGAAAATAATTTTTTTGCTACTGCTAAACTATGTGAGGTTCAAAAAAAGTGAAATGTCCACTCTTATTACCTAGTTTTTCTCATTATGATCAAGTTCAAATTTGAAAATTAATGAATGATGAGAGGGATGGATCGGGGAGAGGGAAAGAGCAGAAATAGAAAAATAAAGAGAAAAGATTGACTTATCCAGGTTGACCTAGTTTGGGCAACATCTCAATCCTTGACTAATAGTCCCAATAGAGACTAGATAAAATTAGGAGAAAAATAACACCTAAAGCACCAGAAGGATGCTAATACCAGGAGAACTGTGAACTGATGCTGGTCAGGCAAAAATGATAATTGTACTATATCCATGAATTTTTTATCAATGCCACTACAAAAAAATTTCTATATAGAAAAAGATTTCCAAATGTCAGAAAACTCTTCAGTTTGGAAGCATATTTCTTGACTCAATTAAAAGTTAAATCTTGTCTCTTAACATTTTTTTATAGTGCCATCTGCCATCTGATTATATCTTCTTCACTTTTTCTATATCATAGAAGTCATTGAAGTTCTTGCCCAAATTCTACCTCTGCTGAGAAGACAGCTAAAGCCCTTGTAATTATTTTCCTAAGAAGGAAGCAAGGAAGGAAGGAAGGAAAGAAGGAAGGGAGGGAGAAAGAAAGGGAGGAAAGAAGGGAGGGAGGAAGGAAGGAAGGGAAGAAGGAAGGAAGGAAGGGAGGAAGGAAGGGAAGAAGGAAGGAAGGAAGGAAGGAAGGAAGGAAGGAAGGAAGGAAGCAAGGAAGGAAGGAAGGAAAGGAAGGAAGGAAGGAAGGAAGGAAGGAAGGAAGGAAGGAAGGAAGGACGCCTCATAGGCTAGAACCAAGTTCACAGAGACAAAAGCCAAGAGCAACAAGGAACAATGTTTTACAGAATGATTCCTAGGGAGGAGAACTGAGCCCTGATCAATAAGCACTCCCTGTCCTCAGAGCCCTGATAGTTTGTGATCATTGGGTTCCAATGATTGCTATGTTCTCTTTCTTCCTTTTTTTGAATGGGAACATTTATTGCATTTGCATCTTCTTGATTCACTGGTCTGTGTTATGTATGTGAGAGGAAAATAACTTGTTTCTTCAGGCCACTAGTATTGGATTAAAAGAAGCCCCACCCAGAATTCGTCATCCACATCCAGACCTGATTCTGTTGAAGAGCTCCCTGGCTTCTTAATTGGTGCTATGACTGGATGAAGCCATAGATGTTTAAGTGATGAGTATACTTTATGTAAGAGAAAGATATAAATCACTGAGGTTGGAACATGATAGATTACTACTAAAATGGATCCCAGTGAATCACACCTTCCTGTAATAATACTCTTGCAAGACCCCCTCCCTCAGAGGGTTGGTTTTGCCAATGGGTCATCAGCAAGTATAATGCAAGCAGAGGCTTCATAAGGATTTGCACACAGGGTTTGAGCCCTTGAAATGTTGTTGACCCCATGTGAGGAAGCCCAGCCTAGCCTTCTGAAGTAAGAAAGACCACATGTAGAGACCATAAGGCATTTTAGCAATTTTAACTGAGGCCACCCCCAGGCAGTTTTTCAGCTATGTGCAGCACCAGAGAGAGCCAGGTAATGGAACAGAAAAATGACCCAGCCACAGGTTAGGGACTATGTTCATTTTTCTGTAACCCTTATCATTTCTCACTAATACTGAGAAATAGTAGACACCTACTTAGTACTGGCTCATTGATTAACTGACTCTTCCATATCAGTTGTTATTCTTCCAGGGATACTTTAATTATTAATAGTTTATATATCCCTAAGTATATAGCATACTAAAAGGGTCTTTAAAAAGAATAGAAATTTTGCTACTTATCCCTGCTCATAGTACTATTAAACAGACTTTTAGTTTTGAATCCTTTTATTTTTATAATGTTATAATGTAGTAGTGAAAATTTAAAAATTTTATAGTTTAAATAAAGTCTGAAATAACTGAACCTTCTATAGTCATGTTTGATGCTTGAGATATAGCATAGAAGCATGGATTTGTCTGAAGAATGCTTTCCTCTGGCTGGGAAGCAAGGAAAAGAGGATGAACGAAGTCTCTGTTTTAAGCGCCACAGATTTCCAGTTGGTGATGAAGTTCATCATCACCAGACCAGTATGATAAGAAATGTTAAAAGGACTTCTTTAAGAAGGAAAAAAATTAAATCTAATAAGAAAATAGCACAAAGAGAAATATTCTTGTTGAGAAAGGCAAACACATCATAAAAACAGTGGATCAACTAACATTAAAGCTAGCACAAAGGTTAAAAGGGAAAGGTAGAATTGTCATGTGTAATTTACAACAGTAAATTAAGGGATAAGGGATATATACAAACACACACAAAGAAGTAAAAAATAATGGCAAAGACATAAACATGCAGAGGTAGTGATTTTAGAATGTATCCGAACTTAAGTGAACATCACCTTAAAATAGATTGCTATAAACAGAGATTTGTATATATAAAGCACATGGTAACCATAAAGCAAAATATCCACCAGAGATTTACAGGGAAAAAAAGATAAAGAATCCAGGCACAATACAACAGAAAATCGTCAACATGTAAGAGAAGACAGCAAAGGCTTAAGAAAAGAGCAGGGGGAAAAAACCATAAAAACAATCATAAAACAATTAATAAAATGGCAGTAACTATATACTTATCAGTAGTTACTTTAAATTTCAAAGTATTAAATGCTCCAATCAAAAGATGAATGGATAAAGAAGTGGTACATGTATACAATGGAATGTTACTGGTCCATTAAAAAGAATGAAATGTTGTCATTTGCAACAACATGGATGGACCTAGAGGGAGGGAATTACGTGAAGTGAAATAAATTAGAGAAAAACAGATACCATGATTTCACTTATATTGTTATATAAAAATAAATAAATAAGCAAACAAAACAGAAACCAACTCATGATAAAGGGAACAAACTGATGATTATAAAATGGGAGCAGTGTAGGGAATGGGGGAAAATGGTAACGGGATTAAGAAGTACAAATTGGCAGTTGTCAAATAGACATGGGGCTGCAAAGTACAGCACAGGGAATAAAGTCCATAATAGTGCAGTAACTACATAGAGTGTCAGATGGGTGCAAGATGTATCAGGGGGATCACTTTGTAAGTTATACAAATGTCTAACTACAATGCTGGCTCCTGAAATTAATATAATACTGAACATCAACTGTAATTGAAAACTAAAAAAAAAATTGAAAATCAGCTATGGATAAATAGTATAATGTAGCAACTCTAGAAATTATGAAAATAAATTTAATTAATAATAAATGACACAAACTCCTATATTATTCCTTTGGTCAATTTCCAGAGTCTTGAAAATGTTTTTGACAATCTGTTCCATTTAATCATTGCTTTTTGTAGAGTTTTGCTGAGTTCCTCACTTGGACAGTTTAGAAGTTCTTCTCCCCTATTTCTTCTATTTTAAGAGTCCTTATTATTTTTTAATTATTTTCTAGGTGACCTGTTATGATTCATTTACATAGATTTGTCTATATTACAACAAATGCTACTATTCGTCATTGTTTCTTTTCTTTTACTTCCCTATCTTTAGGATACTATTCTGGTTCATTTGCTTTGTTTGTTTTGTTTATACATTTTCTCAAGTATATTCCTCAGATAGTGTGCATGAATAATGTGCTCTATATCCATAGTCTTGCCAATAAGCAGTGTGTTGTGTTACACATGGATACATTATTCACCAGGGAACTTTAACTTCTGTGAGTGATAGGGAACAGTGGCTATACATCCTGTGCAAGCAAGCAAAGGAGCTTGCTATGAGTCTCTTACAGAATCATGAGCAGAAAAAAAAGCTGCATCAAACCTGAAAAGAGATGAGAAAAATCTTGTTTACTGAGGCAGGAATATCTTAGGAAGTGAATTAAATAATATATAAAGATAAATTTCCATCAATAAATCAAGATCCCAAGGCCATCAGCTTACAGGAACAAGCCTAGATTCATACGGTGAGTATTATGAAACACCTGGATTAAGAAATTGACATAAAAATTACATTGGCATTAGTAAAAATGCCAGGATTCAAATAGAAGTGTATCCAATATTCATGTCAGTGGAGAGTGTTTTATCCATGCCACTCAGGGATTTTTAAAGAAAGAAAATATCCAAGGAAATATGAGTTCATAGATAATTATAAAACATAAGCAAGTTCATTGCCAAAAATATAGCCATAAGATTTTATAAAATGAAAAATTCACCTTCAAAAAAATTAGAGCCAATAGAAGAGTCTGAAAGGGTATGAAAAATAAGTACATTTAATGTTTTAAAAGATATATGAAGTCATTAACTTCATAATACAATAAAAATATGAAATAACAGCCCAATTTGGAAAAACCTTTATAAAAATATAGTAATAGATATAAAAATTGCTCCATACAGATTGACTATAGATGAGATATTACTGAAGGGATATTAATACATTAAAATGGATATTTCAAAAAATCACCCTCTCATAGATACATAAAAGACATGTGAAATACCCTGAAGAATATACAGCACTACTACAGACTTCATTCCCAAACTTCAAATTTACATATTCATCTGCCTCCTTCCTCAACATGTACACCTGGATGTCTAGTTGGCATTCCAAACATTCCAAACCCAATCTGTCTTAAATTGAACTGATTCTTCCACCAAAAACTGTTCTATTCACCAGCTTTCTCATCTCAGTTGATGTCAATTCTATCCTTCCAGTTGCTTGGTCAAGTACCTTGATGTGATCTTGAGTTCTATTGATTTTCATATCTTAAATTCTATATATCATCAACTTGTTCACTATAGTTTAAACTATAGTCAATATATGAATACTTATCATCCTCTCCACTAATACCTCTGAACCACCATTACCTCTCACCTGTGCTGACGGGTTACCAAAGTCTCCTATCTGGTCTTCTTGCAATACCACTGTTGCAGTAGCAAAGTGGTTTCTTTAGAGCATAATTAATATTATGTCACTCTTATGCTCAAAACTTGATAAATTATTTCCATTGAAGTAAAAACTAAAATTTTAACATTGACCTTTCAGGGACTATATAATCTGCTATTGTACACACACTGCCACCTCTCTTAATTTATCTACCTTTTTCTCCTTGCTGCTTCATCATTCACTCTGTTCCACACATAAGAAAATTCTTGCAATTCCTCGGTAACATTATGTATACTATGCCCTTAGGAATTTCTCTCAAGCTGTTTCTTCTTTCTGAAATATTTCTTCTCCAAATAGCCATAAGGTTAATTCCCTGACCTAATGCAAGTAACTGTTGCAATGCCATCTTTTCTATAAGTCAGCCTTGATTATGCTCCTCTCTCATGCCAAGAACAATGGGCAACCAGATTAAACAATAAATCTATCATAAATTTTATATTTTATACAAAAAAGTTTAATAGATTGATAATCAATGGTGACACAATAAAACATTAAATTGAAAAAGCTACTTTATTTTAATCAACTACATGAGTTACTTAAGACACATATAATACTATATTATAGAAACCACAAAATTATAAAAGGCATGATTAACATATTTTGGGTGCAAAAACTTGAGCCAAACTAATTCAGGTTCAGCATGCATGGTGAGCTGATTGGGGTGAGATTTGTGGAGGACTATGAGCCTGGTCACCTACAGATGTTTCAACTTGAATGCCAGTAGAAACCAGACTCACTGGCAAACTAAACATGTGTACTGGGCAGGGTTTAACACACAGAAAGTGGTAAGGCCTGTGGCAAACAAGAAAGTATATGACTAGTAAAGAAAATCCAATATATTAGCCCTGAGCTATTCTTCCGCATGGGATACAATTCCTTACTTAGTTCCCTTAAAAAGTGGTAAGTCAACTAACCTACTGTTTCTGTGTTCCTGTTGTAGTTTTATTATTACTTAAGATAACTTTTTTTAGTGGGGAGGCATTTAGACATCATTTAATAGCTGGTTTCCAAAAGAGTTAACATTCCTGATTCAGTGCCAAATGTTCTAACTGGTAGAGTTACTTAGGTATTCTTAGAGTATAATCTATTCTAAAAATAAATTTAAAGCTCGGGCTTGATCAGGCATTTGGAAATCCAAGTCCTTGTAGGCTTCAACTGTGATTTTGCTTGTGTGCAACCTAGACCCTTGTGGAAAGAGATTCCTGTAAGTGACATATAGATCTCTGGCCATATGGCTTGCACATGCATTTTCTGCATGCATGACTAATTCAAGGGCATGAGAAAACATATGCAAACGTTATTGGGCATAGAAATTTAGACATTCCTTTGAAATGCTGACCTTTAAATGTTTAACACCTGTAGTATACAGGGTATGATAACATCTCACAAAACTACAAAACTTCATTGGAAATATAAGTACAAATGGTCATCGTTTTCATCCTCATTCTCTCTGCACAAGGCAGGGATCTTAACTAGATGTGTTTGAAATGGGAATATTTGTCCATTTCAATTATTTTTTTCAAAGTAAACAAGATAGTTAACTTAAATTGCCATCAGAAATAAAATATTCATCATCTTGAAATTTTCACAAGATAAACTATAAAAAACAACATATAGTATCTCAAGATAAAAACTTATGCAACCAAAATAAAATAAATGCTATCAATTCTCAGTTTTCTGCTCTAAGGTTATGATAATCTAAAAGTATACTATCCTAAAATAATATATAATTCTTTTTAAAATTTATTTATACTTTTAGATGGGGGAAGGGAGAGAGGCAGAGAGGGAGAGAGACATAAATGTATGGTTGCCTTTCACCTGCCTCCAGCTACAGACCTGGCTGGATACCTGACTTGCACCTAGTTCTGTGCCCTGGCTCAGAATCAAACCAGCAACCTTTGGGTTCACAGGCTGGCACCTTATCCACTGTGCCACCAGCCAGGGATTATAATGTTTTTTTATTCATCTAACCTACAATAGCAAAGTAAGGAAAACAGCTGTGAAAATAGAAACTCTGTGGTAGTACAGCTATAATTTATTTTCAGATTTTATTCATTATTTTTAGAGAGAAGGGAAGGGATGGAGGAAGAAGGGGAGAGAAATATCAATGTATGGTTGCCTTTCACCTGCCTCCAGCTATGGACCCAGCTGGAGACCAGGTTATGTGCCCTGAATGGGGAACTGAACCAGTGACTTTTGGGTCTGTAGTTGAGTGCCTATCCACTGAGTACAGCTATAATTTTAATAATTTTAATTTTAATTAAAATTAGTGTACAGCCCTGGCTCATGTGGCTCAGTGGATTGAGCACCAGCCTATGAACCAAAGGGTCACCAGTTCAACTCACAGTTAGGACACATGCCAGGGTTGCCAACCAGGTCTCTAGCCAGGTCCCCGGCTGCAGGTACATGAAATGCAACCATACATTGAAAAAGAATTAGTGCAACCAGTTGGGATAAATCATTTTAATTCTCTGAATCTCTGTTTATTCATGTTTAAATGATGATACCTTACAGGTTGTTATAAGCATGAAATGAGATGATGTAAATCAACAGGCTTTGTAAATTATGAGGTGTTGTATATCAGCTAGCTTAAAGTGGATCTAGATCAACCTGGGACTGAAACTTGATTTTTCCACTTACTTGTTATATAGCCATGAACAGGTTATCCAGTAATTTAAGTTGTGAGGGTGATAAGAGTGTTTCCATAGCATATTACAGTCCCTCCCAATGTTTTATATTGTGTGCATTAGATGATAACTTAAGAGGTAGTTAGGAGTATGATAGACAATACCACCTAGTTGAACTTTACTGACAAATTTATATGGATAATTAGATGATCCATGTGTCAATAACAATAACTAAGACTGGTCAATGTTTTCTGAGGAGGTATTCTGTACAAAGAATTTAACAAGTATACAATGTAAGTCAGATGATTCTTACAATATTCCCACTAGGAAGTACATAATAAGGTTAGCTCTATTTAATATATAATAAAAATGATGCTCAGGAAGATTAAGTGACATGCAGAAGTCACAAAGTAAGTAGAATTAGTACAACTGGAAATACAAAGAAGAGGCTTGAGCATCTTCTGATTGTATAACATTTAACTATCAATATATATTGACAATTGTCATGGCAAAAAAGGATCCATTGTATTCTTTTACCGTGGCCATCATAAATGCTCACTTTGGCAGTATGTAAAGTGTGTGCATGTGTGTGCATGTGTGTAGCATGTCCTCTTAGAATCCACACTTTAATAAAACTGCTATGAAAATTTACATAAATTAAATCTCACAGAATCAATGGTATGATATATGCAGAGTATGCAGAATAATCTTCATAATATCAATAGAGAATACAAAAATAGGGAATAGACTCAACACTCATGAGGGAAGAAATTTAGTAAAAAGGCCATAGTGAAGGATAGTAAAGAACCTAAATGTGAGCTACTATTATCCTATCTCAGGCCATTGGCATACCTCATGAATGCATCATAAAGTTCTTACCTTGAGCCCAAACATGACAATGGAATAATTCTTAACATAGTTCTTTAGATAGCTATTAACAATTGGTTGGTGAAAATTTATTTGTTATCCATAGCCTAGATTCTCAACTGTACTTGTGCATTAGAATCACTTAGAAAATTTCTTTAAAAATATGAATATACTGGCTCTGGGTGCAATCCAGTCATCTGTAATTTTTTAAAGTTCCCAGGTATTATAGTATGCATCTATATTTTTTAAATTTCCAAGGTGTTCTAATACAATCAAGTTGAGAAATTCTGGCTAAGGTTGTACTAAATATAGTTTTTAATATGTTAAAAGGGCAACAGACAAAGAATGAATTGATATAGATCTTTCAGAAAGTAGTACAATTAAAAATAATTAACTATGAAATTCAAGCTATAAATATTTTAATATTTTACCATAAATCTCTATTTTTATTCCTAATGAAAGAAGACTATAGTTAAAATATTTAATGGGCTTAATGGGGAAAACAAGGGCAAGTCTTCCTTTTCACCAAACGTTTGATAATATGCCTAAAGCACGACAGGGCATTAAGTAACAGGGAGAATATAGATGAGATGATGTCTGCAAACCAAGGGGACACAGAAAGGACAATTTCCTTTTCAACAAATTTCAAAGTAATATTTTAACCACAGAGAGATCCTTTTCATTTGGGCTTATGTGAATTTCATCCATTTCATATAAATGGTGCTAATTTTTCTTTAAAAATTATTGCTTCATGTTCTTTAAAGTTCTTTTTAGTACTGTGACTTTAATAAATAAAAAACATTGCAAAATCTTGAACCTCTTAGTTAACATGTCTTCCTTAAATTAATGAATACCAACAGCAATAGACAAATGTAGTGTATATTCACCAACTGTGAGCTGAGACTAGCAACACTTAACATTCCAGTCTTACTACTCTACTAATAAAAATCATTAGACTTGACATTTGTGCCAGTGACAAATTACAAGAGTATCTTCAGGACACTCAATGGTCTTTGCTGAGACCATAGTCAAGTTGCCGGCTTCCACTGACATTCTCCAACAATTTGGCAAAGCCTTTGAGTTACAAATCAGCAGGTTTCATCTCAAACATCTGTGGACATTTAAGTACACCGGAAAATTGGCAAAATTATCCTAAGGGATAAAAGACACTTGAGAGTGATATCAGTCATCCATCATCTCTTACAATCAGTCCAGCAGAGCAACAGATTTAGAAAATTGGTGCTGGGCTTGCTCTCTTTTCTCCTCATTCTTGCCAAACTGGCCTTTCCCCTTACTCTCAAGTGCCGCACAAGGTGTTTTCAGGGTGGAAATTGTTCACACAAGCATTCATTGTGGCTGATGGATGGTCACAGCAAACCATGAAAAAATGCCCCCAGTGACCCCTCATCAGACATGTCACACAGCTGCTCTAAACCAAACCAAGAATGTGACAGTAAGACAAGTTATAATAGGCAAATAAGAAGAAAGTAAATGGAGAAGGCATAAGAGAGAAAATTATACCAAGTGAAGATGAATTATCAAACCATGAATTATTTAATTTTACTTGCTTTGCTAACTTTATACTGACATTTAGCCCACAATTTTATCACTAACTGTTCAGGGTTTATGCCAACTCCTCCACTGTCAATAAAGTAAATTAAAATATTGTGTGAAAATGATCATTGATTAAATACAGTGAATAAATAATAGTATAAGACTTGGTTTCTAAACTTCTTTATTTCTCTCTTAAAACAGTATATCTAAGATTTAAAAAATCTTGATATGTGGTTTAGAGACTTTTGTGAGCTACCAAGACTTTTAGGAAGTATAATCAAGATTAAAACTATATTCATGATATACTAAGATCTCATCCCATCCTTTCATAAAGATATGGTAGGTTTTTTCCAGTGGCTACCTGATATACCCAAAGTTATCTGAAAGATGACTAAAATACTTCTCTTGTTTCCAGTTACATATCTGTATGAGACTGGAATTTCTTCACAGACTTTAACTAAAACAAGTTACAACACTGCAGAAACATACCTGATAATAAAGCTTTTTTTCTATTAAGTCAGACATTAAAAGTATTAGCAAAATCTAAAGCAATGATACCACTTCTGATATCTTTTTGAAAAGTTATTTTTTATAAAAATGTATTAATTATATAAATAAGTGTTGGGTTTATTATTATATAATTTAAAATGAATATCGAGCTCTGGCTGGTGGCACAGAGGATAAGGTGCCGGCCTGCAAACTCAAAGATTGCTGGTTCGATTCCCAGCCAGGGCCCAGAACCAGGTTGCAAGCCAGGTCCTTAGCTGGAGGCAGGTGAGAGGCAACCATACATTGATGTCTCTCTCCCTCTCTTCCTCTCTCTCTTCCCCTCTCTCTAAAAATAATAAATAAAATCTTTTAAAAATAAAAATACATTAAAAATAAAACAAAATGAATATTGAATAAATATTTTAAATCTCTCAAATTTTATCTTTACTACAGTAAATATAAATAGATATAACCCACATAAACAAGAGTTTCTTGAGGTCCTCAATAATTTAATGCATCCTGAGACAAAAGGTTTGAGATTTGCTTTTTTAGACTATCCTTAAATGTCATCAATGAATCTTGTTAATATCTTGCCACATTTGTGATTATTCTTTCTTAAAAAGATAATTGGACACCTACCACTCAAATCTTGCAGTGCTAGAAAATGAAGAGCTGCTAAAACAAGTAAATGGCAAAACAAGCAAGAAAATAATGAGAGGGGTATGGAAAAGAACACTGGAACCAACTGAAAGAGCTCCAAATGGCCAAAACTGGCACAATCTGTGCAATAAAATAAAGTAGTATGGAATTATAATCCAAAGTATAAAATAAATATTCCATGAGTCTACACTGGTAAAGAAATGCTTGACTAAAGAAATGGGGAAAGGAACAAATATCCTGTGCAGAAGACTTCAAATAATTTAGATGCATGCTTCTCTCTGAAGAAAGACTTCCTTTCCATAAGTATGGAAAGGGAGAAAAAAGAGTAAATTTACAATGGAGAAACCTGACAAACAATGCCTTAGCCAAGAAATGCAATGTATCCATGTTAACATCAGCAGTGATGAGACATGTTGATGTAACCTTGATATATGATGAAGATGCACTTTATCCCCTAAAAATCCATACTCCCAATTTGGTCATGAGGAAACTATCAAACAAATTCCAATGGAGGGTACTCTACAAAACACCTGACTAATCTTCAAAACTGTCAAAATAATCAAAACAAGGAAAATCTGAGAAAATGTCAGTCCCAAGAAGCCTAGGGAGACATGACATCTAAATATAATGCGGCACTCAGGATGAGATCCTGGAATAGAAAAAGGACATTAAGTAAAAAGTAAAGAAACAAAAAGAATGAAAAAAATGAAAGAAAGAAAAAGGGAGAAAGGGAAGAAAAGGAGGAAGGAAGGAAGGAAGGAAGGGGGAAGGAAGGAAGAGGGAAAGAAGGAAGGAAAGGAAAGGAAAGGAAGAAAGAAAAGAGAAAAAGAAAGAAAGAAAGAAAAGAGAAATAGAAAGAAAGAAAAGAGAAAAAAAGAAAGAGAAAGGAAGAAGAAAGAAAGAAAGGAGGAAAGAAAGAAAGAAAGAAAGAAAGAAAGAGAAAGAAAGGAGGAAAGAAAAGAAAGAAAGAAAGAAAAGAAAGAAAGAAAGAAAGAAAGAAAGAAAGAAAGAAAGAAAGAAAGAAAGAAAGAAAGAAAGAAAGAGAAAGAAAGAAAGAAAGAAAGAAAGAAAGAAAGAAAGAAAGAAAGAAAGAAAGAAAGAAAGAGAAAAAAGAAAAAGAAAAAGAAAGAAAGAAAGAAAGAAAAGGAAAGAGAATGGCTTCGGTTAGTAGTAATATATTAATATTGGTTCATTAGTTGTGACAAATGTACCAAATTAATGTAAAATGTTAGTATTAGGGGAAACTAGATACAGGGTTAATGGAAACTCTCTACTATTTGCTCAGCTTTCTTTCTGAAAATCTAGAAAATGTCCTTAAATATAAAGCTTATACTACAATATTAAGTTAAGGTGAATATATTACATTTTTGGTCAAGCTCTAAGATGACAAACAGAAGAGGAACAATTTTTAAGGAGATTTTATATCAGTGTTTCTCAAAATGTTGTCCTACGAATTCTTGCATGAAATCTGCTAAAGTAGTCCAACATACAGGTTCTGGAACCACCCCTGCCAGGTCAGATGGAAATAGACACTGTGGAAAGCAGAGCCTGAAAATAATAATTTAAACAAATCTGAAATCCACTGGCTAATGAAACATGCTATATTGGAAACAAAGCTCACTTTTGGTATATTTTATTATATGAAAATAACAAAAATTACCTGACCAAATGAAAAAGAAATAGTTGGTCAAACAAGAGCCTTTTCAAAGAACTAGAACATATAACTTAAGCTTTATATATTTTACTTATTTGTAATCAGATTAATTATTATTTTCTACAACATGACTCAGAGATTTCCAAAATATATTTTTCTCAGTACTAACCTAATAGATAAGTGATTCATTTTATAACTTAAGGAGGTCACAATGTTCTCATTACTACATATCAAATTAGACCATCACCCTAAAATTAGCCAGGCTTCATCTTAGTCAAAGAATACCAGGGAAGAATTGATTTTACCTAATTTTGATTCAATTTAAAATTTATAATGTGAGTAAAGAGCTGCTTTATCAAACTTTTAAAAGTCAAGTTAATTTGCCCTTGTCACAGGTGTTTCTGTAAAAACAATTTATGCTATTAGTAAATAAATAAAATTTTAAGAGGAAGTAAGATTTCACTATAATGAAATAACCAGAAAAAAGAAGGTGTTATCAGAGTGGTTGAAGGAGATAATTAACAGAGAGCAAGTCCCTTTCCTTTGAAGTCCTTCATAGTCATTCTTAAAATGTCTAACAGCATCCATCCTTCACAGAACATTCACTAACAAATTACAGAGCACACACTACAGGCAGAGGTTAAGATTACTTTTTTCTGGTATCATTTGATTCATAAAAATGAAACTTAAGAAGTTGTATATTTTTTTATCTTCTATCATCTTTGAAGCTTTTGAAACCATATCAAAAGAAAAATATAGTAAGATATTCCTTTGTACTTTTCTTGCTTTCTGAAAATGTTTATTTCTCAATTTACAGAAATAAAAATAAAATTTTAAATATATGATGAACTTTAATAATAATGTAAAATAATTGTGAGATTACAGCAGTTTTAAAAACCCACTTGTTAGCACTTCTGTTCCAATCCTACATCTTATCTTTTAATATCTGTAATTCAGGTATCACCCAGACACTACGTAGAGAGAAATGTTCAAACTACTATGGCTGCCAGAACATATGGTGAAAAGATCTTTGACTAGATTACTTCCATCATCACTATTCATAATGAAAAGTGCCAACATGCTATTTGTGTATGTAAAAATTATAGCTTTAGAATTATTTAGATATTTTAAATATTTAGAACTCTATTATAAGAACTAGAAACAATGACATATTCAAGATAAGGGGTATATTAATAATATATACAGTGAATAGCAGTATTATTTACCAAATAAGATGTTTAAGAAGTGTACTTTGCTATAACTTAATTTGTTTTCTAAGCATCTATGCCATTGAGTAGCAATAATTTAGTTATTTCAGTGCCTTTCCTCATATTTTCTGTGTTAGCTGCTAAATTCTTTAGGGCTTATATAATAACAGGTTATGAAGCATGTGAGTAGAAATCTGGGTATTTTCAATTATCATCTATATATATATTACCTTGTAGTCAGCTAGATGTTTGTGTTCCGAGTAGTCTTCTACTTTCAGGTTCTCCACGTCACTGTCATAGCACCCTTGTCTTGAAAGCAAAGTATTTGCAGTTTTATTTGCTCCCTGTGTCATAACCACACAGCTCTTGGCCACTCAGAATAATATTTCTGCTGATTCCTTCACTCTGCAGGGACACATGGGTATTGGGTAGGGCTGGCCCATTTGCCTGGATACCCCACACACACTCACAGGTTCTGTACCATGCTGGGGTTCAGAGAAATTGGGGAGCCTTTTATTTTCTAAGATCTGAGTAGAAAAGGCACAGGATCATCCCCTTCTCAAAGTTCACCAAGTACACCTAGGGTGGAGGAGGTTTCTGTCTCTTAATTTGGCAGTTAAAGGTGGAAAATAAAAAAAGAAATTAACAACAGAGAGCGAGAGAGAGAGCGAGAGAGAGAGAGAGAGAGAGAGAGAAAGAGAGAGAAAGAGAGAGAACTATATCTGGCCTTTTTCCAGGAATCCACCAGAGACTTAAGAACTTTTTCCCTTCTATTTTCTTGCTACCACTTCCCAGTCCTGATATTCTTTATGTAGTCAGTAGGATACAGGAACACCTGGCTCTTATTACTTTGTATCTTTCCAAAATTTTTGTGTCATAGTTGATACTCTAATTCAAAAATTAAAAACTTGACTTTCACTCTCTGCTTTCCCTGAAACAAAACTGCCTAGACACATTGGATGTCTAGTGGTAGAGCTGCTGGAACAAGGGCAGGTGACAGAGCAATTTGGGAGCATCAGAGGAAGGAGAAAGGTGAATACATTAATATTACAAATATTAGTCTGCCAAGTGTGTATGTGTATATCCTAGGAAATAAGTCTTCTGTATTTCTGTACTTTTGGTTCTTACTAAAGCACAACTGATGTTCCTGGAAAGGTTATAAAATTGAGAGGAAATATCAGAATAGAAAATTTTCAAGAAATGCATCTATTTCTAGTACAGATTATTTTTCCATTCAGGCCAGCTTATTCAAAACAGATACTCATGCTGGATAAGATTGAACTGACTGCCTCCTCAGCACTAAAAATATATAAACTGAAATTGAGACATTTGCCTGTGTGTTATTTATTAGGAAATATTGTCTTGATAAATACGAAAGAACAATATATAAATGTTCTATGTATAATCAAACATTTTTAGAAAGGAAATATTTATGTATACATTTCCATTAAAAAATACTTCAAATTTATATCTTAGTCTGAGAAAGACTTTTTTTTTTTTTACTGAAAAGCCAAAAGAGATTCCTTCCCTACCTCCAAATTCATTTTCAATTCTTTAATGACATACATATTCCTTCTGGGAAGAAATACACATAAGTGATTTGAATTATGGTTGGATGCTATAATTTATATTTTATCCAAACCCACAAAGATTATTCACAATGTGCTCAACCCACATAAAATGGAGTAATCAAAGAATAAATGCAATGGTAAAGAAAAATAAAAATTAGGATCAATGTGTTGTTTGAAATTGAGCAGCAATTTGTGAAAGAAGTTATTAAAAACAGGTTTTAGATGAATATACTACTCTAGTCCTAAGATGAGAAGTCTCAAGGTTCATCATACAAACAAAAATTGTCTATTCCTAGTTCTATTCAGCAATAAATTGAAGTCACATCTCAGTCACATCTGAAGGCATAAAGATGAGACAAAATCAAAATAAAGGCAGGTCTATAGAGAAGAAAAACTCATGGGAAGTCCCTGAGTCCCATATCATTTTGATAAAAATCAACTGAAGAGAATTGCAAAACAAACAAACAAAGCCTATATTCCAGAAAAGTACCCTCGAACAAGAATGGTTTCTTTCCTTGGAAATTAATATTCATAAACTAAAAGTGCTTTCCATTAAAAAGTGTTTATTCTTTCATATATGAGATTTGCATGCTAGAAATCTATTTTTATGGCATTGATAACTATCAGTGACCCTTATTTGATATACATGTATGTATATCAAATGCTATTAATTTGCTGTGACTCTGCAAATTCTCCAAATTTCTTCCCTATCTATCTCAGATCCATCAGGCCAATTAGTGTTTTTTGTTTTATTTTAATTATCTTTGCTGCAGTGCCAAAATGTTAATCACCTATGAAACAAACCATTATAATTCATATACATATATTAGTTTACGAAAAAAGTTTAAGTATCCTGAGTCTTATTTTTCTTTAAAAATAGTCCATTCTGGCTGGTGTGGCTCAGTGGATTGAATACCAGCCTGCAAACCAAAGAGTTGCTGGTTCATTTACCAGTCAGGGCACTGCCTGGGTTACAAGCCAGGTCTCCAGCCAGATCCCCAGTTGGAGGCACATGAAAGGCAACCATACAGTGATGGTTCTCTCCCTCTCTTCTCCTCTCTAAAAATAATAAATAAAATCTTTAAAAAAAAGAAAGAAAGAAAAGAAAAATCTAGCCCTTACATTTTACAAAAGCAATATTAATCTCACTTTTCTTCTCTGCATGAAAGATGATATAATAGATTCACCATGTACACCTCAAAGATTTTTACACAACTTTGTTAGACCACGTTATCCTTTCTAAGCTTTAAAGCAAATTTTCTAATTTTCATTACTCATAAATTAACAATAATTCTATGTGGTATAGCTGTTAAATTGGGTTTTAGGCAGACTGCTCTTGAGAAGTCCAACCTTTTCACTCTGTATATACAACCCTCCGATCTAATTGGCCCACTGAGAAAACAGTTCTTTTAATCCTCATCTTCCCCTCCCCCCAGCATTAGGCATGATTGTAAAGGATATAAATCTATCTGACAATAACTCTGTAAAAATGTACAACTTAGCCCTAAAAAGTATTGCCTTCTAGTGGTTGTCTCCCTTTCTGCTAGGTTGACATAAATTGCCTCCTGACAAGGGCAGGATCAATTAAGCTGATGATAGTAGAATTGTGTGAGAACACTGAGACCTACCTCCACCATAATGCCGGTGCTTTCATTATACAGACCCCATGACTCCACAAATGAATAGAGACACACAACCTCTATTAAAGTCACTTGTCACTAGTATTGGGCTACGTTAGAGAAAGGAATGCACCATATATTCTCTTTGAAAGAGAAAATGCTGACACCACACTGAGCTGAGAACAATGAAAGCAACATGAACAAGGACAGGAAAAAAAGACAGAATAATAAAGACTCTGAAAAACAGGCAGAATACACTTTTGGCATACAAGCATCTCTGGAACCTGAATGAAAGTACCATTTTTATTCTAATTTCATTTAAAAAGTACATGAAAATTTTATTGGGCCTATTTCTTAATATATGAAATGTTGAGCTTGATCAAAGCTGTCACTGTTGAGAAGAATCAGCAGTAAGATCCTAGCTTTTATCCATAATTAAAGCTGCATTTAAAAATCAATTTTTATTTGGAAGCTTACAAATGAGATTTTATCTGTCATTATATCTATATCTTGGTTATCAAGAATGTTTGTTTTATATACATTTCCATGTTTTGCAACTTCAAACATGACTGTGTCTAGCTTTAAATAATGGTCTATCTTTTTTTTTTTACAAAGATTTTATTATTTTTTAGAGAGAGGGGTAGGGAGAGAGGCAGAGAGGGAGAGACACCTCCGTGTATGGTTGCTTTTCACCTGCCTCCAGCTATGGACCTGGCTGGAGACCTGGCTTGCAACCTGGTTCTGTGCCCTGACTGGGAATTGAACAAGTGACCCTTGGGTTCACAGGACAGCTCCTCATCCACTGTGCCATCAGCCATGGCAATAATGGTCTATCTTATAGGGAAATTTACTAGCTGGAAAAACATTTCCAAAGTATTATACAATTCATTATTCAGAAAACAGTTTTGGCATTCCTACTAACTTTCTATAGCTGCTCCAGCCTAGCATACATGTTCATTCCCTGGGGTCCTCTGTAATTTCCTTGAGACTTGAAGTCCCTCTCTGTAGTGTAGGTTGTAAGAACTACTTCTCATACAAATCTGAAAACTTAATTCAGTTGCCATTGTTTTGCCTCAGGTTATGTGATCAATAAAATAATAATGCTTGCTAATTGGCCCCAATATTTTCTTGATTTTAATACTTTGGGAAAAATTACTTATCATAACTAACTTGAAATGCTTTATTACAATATAGAAATAGGTTTTTTTTTAAAGAAAATAGGCTGCTATTAAATAGCTAGTCAAAAATAAAATCCAGAAAAGAAATCTAAGCATTCCTCAGTATTAGATTTTGTGCATAGAATTAGATCACTAATTTAAAAGAGCTAGTCAATCTTTTTAACACATAGTAATTTTCTTGGTAAATTTAAGAGGTCTAATCTAAGCATTATTAGCCAAGAAAGTTATCCCTAGAAGAGCTTTCAAATCTTCAGTTTCCTACCAGGAAGTTTTATTAAGAATGATTGCTATAAGGTGGTAGGATTAATATCCATTTGAATGACTATATCCTATACTGATCCCTGAATTCATACTTTCCCCAACAGATATAGCACAATTCCAAGAAAAGGGTATATTGGTTTGGACTCATCACAAATCAGGCACTAAAATAGGTAGTATATTTTGGAGTCGCCTCAGAAAGCACTATGAGGACGTAGGAAAGTGAACAAGGAAGGAGGAAACAATAAGCATGCCTTCTTGGGTTTGATCCCATCCTTGTTGGATCTCAGAGATCCTCTCAAGAGACTGAGGGCAGGCACAAATTCTATATACAGAAATGTTTTCTGAAGTCTAACAGCAGTTCTGATATCTTCATAGAAACTCAAATAGTTGATTGCCTTCTCCCAGTAGGCATTGACTGTTCCCTACTCTTATCCCTACCTTGGTGACTTAGCTAGTCCCATTTCTACATCTTCTACTACTTCCTGTCTGACTGAAGTTTCTGAACTTGAGCTTCATTCATCCTAGTATAGGTCATTCTGAGCAACAATAGGCCATTCATCCTCAAAAGATGACAATTTTAGGTTGACTCTACCCTGGGTCAAAAGTAAGAGAGATAATGAGGTATAGATTATGTCACCTTTTCCATTAGAAAAGCACCTACATATGAAATAGGTATTATGGAGCCTTCCAGGGGAAGACTTTTGAACTGACAAGCACCTGGCTTGACTATTTTAATCATGGATGTCAATAACTTTTCTTCCACATGTAAGCCATGATACATGATGTGTGCACAGTCTCGCATTCTCTCAGCAGCTTTCATAGCTCCTCATACAATGCCTCATATTCTGTACTCAGGAGCCACTCAATAAATATTGTAGGCTGACTCATGGACTCTAGAAATTCCAAGAAAAAGATGATAGTGTTCATAGCCGGCAAATACTGACTCTAAGCACCTACCCAGGGGAACCCATTGATTCAGCAGGTCATAACTAAATAATGCTGGTTTACACAGCCATCCCAGTACAGAATATTATCAATCCAAATTGCAAATACTAGCTTTGTCATCAACAACCAGTTTCTTGCCAGGCCACGCCTGTGCACTTATGAAATACTAGGAATAAGCAATGAAAATCCATGAGAGAAAACAGACCGAAGAGGCATAGATATCCCAAACCTAAATACAGATTTTCTTTTTTTTTTTAAAGATTTCATTCATTATTTTAGAGAGAGGGGAAGGCAGGGAAGAAAAAGGGAGAAAAATATCAATTTATGGTTGCATGACTCCAGCTGGGGACCTGGCTGGAGACCTGGTCTGCAACCCAGGTATGTGCCCTGACTGGGAATTAAAAAGGTGACCTTTTGGTTCGCAGGCCAGTGCTCAATCCACTGAACCACACCAGCTAGGGCTAGTTTTATTTCTTTAAGTCACTTTAATATATCAGTCACTGAACAAAGTATTCAGGACTGTAGGCAAGAGTAATTCAGAACACAATTTTGGAACTAGAGACTGTTAACAAGTGAAATCCTCCTAGCCTACTCTTAGATCTGCAGGGGATCTTGGAGAGCAAGGTTCAGATTTCAGGGAGACCATTTCTGGCCTAGTGGTGAAGAAAAACCTGTACAGAGCCTTCAGGAGATCTGGCATGCTTTATTTCAAGTGATAGCAGGCTAACGACCAGGAGGCCAGGGACTCCTTAGCAGGGTTAACAGGCCTATGCAAGATTCCCATCCTGGACCAGGAGAACGCTAGTTTACAGCAGTGGCTCACCTATAGACCTATTAGAACAAGGAAGGCTGTATTAGAACAAAGAGGCAGTATACCCAAAGACAACACCTGTGAGTCCTTCAGGGCCACCCTATTGGTTGCCCCTGGGCTCAGTGTTCCAGGACACCAGGGTAAGATTAGCTTCAAGGCTAGCTAGTGGGCAGACCACAGTGGAAGGGCCAGCCACATACAGAGAGGAACAGGTGACCAGCCTCCCAATCTCACAGCTACCAAAATTTTTCTTGTTCTTTACTCCAAATCCTGTCAGAGAGCTTGAAAAGAAAACAAAATGTCTGGGAAATTTCATAGTCTTACCTGTACTTTTTTAGTATTCTATTTAGCCAAGGGTTCTACATTGACAACACTTCCAATTATTTTGAAGGTTTTTCTTGATTTCTTTTTTTTTTAACAGAATAAGCCTTTTAATTATTTTTATTACTCAAAAAAGCTTCATTTTTATTCTTGATTTCTTTTGTATTAAATTTTAAAATTATTTTTGTTTAGTTTATTTGTAAAATATACTCCATTGGGGTATAAACCCACAGGCATACAATGAGCTTTTTCTGATTACATGAGCTAATTTGTCACCTTTATGGCTCTTGTTTTGGCTAATAAAGTAAACAAATATATCCTAATGTATCATGTATAGGTAACCAGGTCAGGAGCTAAGAATGGCTCAAGGAGAGGGTAAAGGGTGGGGCCACACTCTTGAGGAAAAAGTTCAGAGGAGTAAGATAATCAGTTCTACATTGAGTATATGGGAGATTTTTAAGAAACCATCAAAGGCCCTTAGATGCAAACTAGACATTCTCCAAAATTCATTTTCCAGATGACCCTAAGTTGCATGAAAGGGGAACTCCTGAGCACTCAAGATATACCTAGAAACCTGCCCACTGATATTTCCTAGTTCCAGTCCTCTGCTCTTTGCTCTAACATCCCTCACTCATGGTGAATACTGGGGGCATGTATAAGTGATGGAAGGAAGGAAGGAATCTACCTTACATACATGATTTTCAAAAATATCTTACTCATATTAATTATTTTATTCTTACAACATTTTAAGGAAGATAAGTTACTCAGAGTTTAAAAGGAACTGGACTAGCTGGCATGTGTAAATGACAGTTATTAAATGTTAGGATCAAGTCTACAATGTAATTTATTTGCCCATTTCTTCTCTCATCACACCAAACTGCACCTCTATGCTCCTGCAGTGATTCATCTACCTATATGACAGCAACTTTCAAATCCCTTACTTAAGCACAGACCTTTGCTTCATTCACCAGGCCTATAAATTCAGCTCCTAGCTGAAGGTCTCCTTCTTGATGTCCAATAGACAGGTGAGGCCAAGTTAACCATGAAACTCACTATCTTCCCAATTAACTTGACCTTTCCCTACCTGTTTTACAATAAATCATGTGAAACAGAATCATAGATGTTATTCTCTTTTTGGGGAGGTCTTTATTTTTTATTGTTTACATTATTACAGTTGTCCTTACTTTTACTCTTTTTCCTACCCCCGCCCAGCCCTGGCTCTGCCCCCACCCCATCACCACGCTGCTGGCTGAGTCTATGGGTCATACATACATGCTCTTTAGCTAATTCCTTTGTCTTCTTTCTTCCAGTTACTCCACTCCTCTCCCCGCTGACAGCTGTCAGTCTGTTCCATATACCTCTGTTTCTATTTGCTCATTAGTTTATTTTATTCTTTAAATTAAAACCGCAACAAGACAGGTATCATATGTTCTCACCCATTACGGGACAATAATGAGAAAAACTAACAACAAGCAAAACAGAACCAAGTATATGAATACAAGGAATAGGCCTGCAGTGGTCAGGGGGAAAGGGGTTGGGGGGAGGGGGGAGGCAGAGGCAAAGAAGGGGAGCAGCTTAGACAAGAACCTAGTATAAAGGAACCATGGACATGGACAACAGGTGGGATTGACTTTGTGGGGAAAGGGTGGGTGGGGAGGGGGACAGAAGGGAGCAAAAAAGGGATGGATGTAATACAACAACAATAAAATTTAAAAAAAAAAAAAAAAACCGCAACAAGATATCACTTCACATCTGCCAGAATGGCCATCATCAATAAATCAACAAACCACAAATGCCAGTGAGGGTGTGCAGAGAGGGGAACCCTAGCACACTGTTAGTGGGAATGCAGGCTAGCAGCCACTACAGAAAACAGTATTGAGTTTTCTCAAAAAATTAAAAATGGAACTGCCTTTTGACCCAGTGATTCCACTTCTGGTAATATATCTTAACAATCCTAAAACATATTTTCTTCCTCCTTAGTCCACCATATCTAGTCCCTGAACCCTCCTTTCTTAATATTCCCTCCATTCCTAGTGTCAGCATTATGGTTCTGATCTGCATTCTCTCCTAGTATTATGAGATAATAATCTATTATAAGCACATGTGACCCTCAAACCCATGTCCTGTGACCAACTAAGCCTTTTGATAACCTCTTACAAAAAACAAATGTAGCATAAAATTGGTATCTAAATATTAAATCTATCTACCTTATATGATATTTAATGTTGCATTTGTTATATTAAAAGATTTTTGTTGTTCTTAATACTTTTTTTTAAAGATTTTATTTCATTATTTTTAGAAAGAGGGGAAGGGAGAGAGGCAGAGAGGGAGAGAGACATTAATGTATGGTTGTGTTTCACCTGCCTCCAGCCACAGACCTGACTGGAGACCTGGTCTGCAACCTGGTTATGTGCCCTGGCTGGGGAATCGAACCTGCGACCTTTGGGTTCACAGGCCGGCACCCTAACCACTGTGCTTCCAGCCAGGGCTGTTCTTAATACTTTTTAAGAAAGTGAACCAACAAACAGATAACTATTTTTTTCATTAACATTCAGTAAATAAAACTTAGTTCCTAGGAAAGAGTATAAAGTCATTTTTTAAAACATTCTGCTCAAAAACTTCAAGTTATAAAAAAATTAGTCTTCATAAGGTGTGTAAAACCACCAAACCAAAGTGTTATATATAAGAATAATAAATATTTCTTTCTAAGGTTGTATATCCATTTTTTACTGTATATACAAAGAATTCTATTATTATCTAGTCCATGATAATGACATTTTATTTCTCAGAACTACTTGATTGAATGGTGACACATATTTTGTATGTTTATCACCTATCTACACTAAGACAGTGAAAATGAAAACACTAAAACATAACCAATTGTCTCATGCATAAATAAAAAACATGCATACATCTATATATATATGTGTGTGTGTGTGTGTGTGTGTGTGTGTGTGTGTGTATAAAATTTTCTTATACTCCTCAAAAGATGAGAAAACACTTTCAGGGAAAAAGCACAAAAGACATTTAATTCACAAAACAACTTAGAATACTAAAATAGAGTAAGTTTTTTTTTTTTTTTTTAATGTATGAGATTTGATTATGAATTAGGCACAAATACCACCTTTTAGCATAAATTACACACACATGCACTGGAATATACTTAAACACATACTACACACACATGCAAATTCCCTTCAAACCTTTAATCCTTATAGCTGTGTATCATAGTAGGCACACTGTGTATCTCAGCAACCAGGCTAATTTATGTTCCACAGAAAAACTATGGTAGCCCCTTTTCATTTGCTCAGGGCCCATTTGAACTCCTTGGTTCTTTCATTAAAAGCTTCTTATTCTACTTATCTTTTTTTCACATTCATTATGTTCTGGTTTGTACTCTCATAACTTAAAAATCAAAGAATATGTTCAAATAACTACCTTATTGATGTCCAAGGTAAGTAGTATAGAAAAAGGAGGAGGAACAGGAGAAAGTCCTCTGGAATTTCACTCTGCTAATGCCACATTCTGATTCCACACTTTGACCTAGCCATATGGCCATTAAACAGGTTTTCATGCAATGACGTCTAGGCCACCCCTAAGGTGTTTCTTGGTACTATTCTTTCTCTCGGGAGGATTCCTGCCTGCCATTGGCCTCAAAAGCTCTCCCCCTTCCCTCAACATCTTTGTCAGGGAGACATTCTCTACCATCCTGTGTCCAACTGACCCCATGTTATATTCCCTTATAGTTCCTCTTTTTCCATTATAAGATTTAGCAGAATTATTATTTGTGTGTATAAGATGACATCTATAATGTTGCCATTTGCAATAAACAAAAGGGTACATAAGGAATGGTCCTGTTTTTTACTAGACTTATGTATCACACAGTAAAATGCTTGGCCCAGGGCATGGTAAATGCACAATAATTATTTAAGTAACAGAAGGAGGAAAGAAGTGAGGGAGGGAGGAAGAAAGGGAGGGAGGAAGGAAGGAAGGAAGGAAGTAAAGTGATGAAAACTAAAAAAAAAACAAAAGCCAGAAAGAAAGTAAATAACTTAAAAGGAAGGCAAAGGTAAGAAAATAGAAGAAAGAGAGGAACATAAAACACTGTTATAAGCTGGTTGGGAACAAAAATAAAATAGAATAAAAAGAAAGCATAAAATAGAAACAAAATGATCTCTGGTGACAGTTCAGCCAATCCAATATTTTTCTATGAATATCAACTAGAAAAGCAGACTGAAACAAGATTATGACTGTCACCAATGAAAAATTGCCACACTGATGTCTCCTTGTAATGCATGCATTGGTTTATGGACCCAAACTCCTTGACTCAGCACCACAAATCTGGCTAATGTTTTTATAGAGCAGCATTTGCCCTTTAGGGTTCTGATTTAGCTGACAGATGTGTAAAAACCCTTGTAGCCAGTAACCTTGCTATTGATTACACATCTGTAAGGCTCATAGACTCGTGTTTTTTCTAGCTAAGATCAGCATTACCTTAAGCCCTGGGCCCTGATGCTGAGCTGTCTGTTTTAGAGGGCATGACATAAATTCAAGCTACACCTTGGCCACTTCCACCTTATACCCTTGGTGTTTCTGTAGATTAATATGGAAGATATTGATCTAAAGTCCCTGCTGGGAAATGAATGTCTGTTGGTAAATCTGGGGTTGAGGCCAAAGCTTAGTACCAGTTCTTCTGTGTACATTAGCAAAGCCAAGGCTTGAAGTTGTCAGAGGAAACTCCCAAGTGAATTTAGATAACAAGTATAAGTATTCAGCTGTCAATGAAGCTTGCCCTGATGGCCTTGTTTAAAATGGCAAACTGACCTTTTCCACTGCATTCCCAACCCCCCTTATCCTGCTCTACCTTATTTACTGCCTTATCACCTCCTAACACATCCCATTTGTTATTTATTTGCTGCTTCTTCCACTAAAATATAAGTGAATGAGGTCAGGAATCTCATTTATTTTGTACAATAATGCATTCTAAGCACCTAGAACAGTGCCTAGAATAATAGGCACTTGAGTAATATTTCTTTCAATGATGAATCATTGAATGAATAAATGTGTAAAAGTCAGTATTCTGTATTGGGGGGTGAGGAAGCTTGTAACAGATAAAAACATTGGGATCTTTAACTTTGAAAAATTATGATTTAGTTGAGAAAATAAACATGGACACAGAAAATTGGACAATAACTCCTATGAGATAATAAACATTAATAACTATAACTACATATATTAATAAATACAGCTGGACCATAAGAAAAGCAGTTTCCTGTAGCAGCAATAACACTGGACTTGGAAAGCTGGAGTTGAACCCTGAATCAACCACTAACCAACTATAACTTTACCATTTACCAACTATGAATCAGAAAAGTCACTTAAATTCTCTGAGTGTGATTCCTCTTTAATATTAATGGTTTCCTTATGGGATTCTTGTGAACTGAAACTACAAATGTGAAAGTAACTGGTTAATAATATTGACTCAATAAGTGCCCATTGAGTGAATGTTCTCATTTACAAATAAGGAAAGGCAAGCAGAGTGATTAGTTTACTTCCCTAAGGTCACCCAGTTAATGCCAGATTTGGAATTCAAGCCTCCTGACTCCCACCCCAGTGTTACTGAAATAGAATACAGTGCTAACCCTGCCCCTTCACTTTATTCCCATGAGCAACTCTGTTTCTCACACAAAACAAAAAATTTATCATTTGTTCTAGAAAAGGAGCATCATTTCCCTGAAGCACCCTCATTAGGCTCCAACATGTCTATGCTCTGTCTCCCTTTAATCAGTTTACTTGTGAAGGAGCAGTTTGCTTTATGACCTCTTTGCAGAGCCTGAAGGGTTTATGATCATGTGGTGTCAACAAGGAGCTCTAAGATGCTTTCAGTTCCATTTACTAGCTTCGGAGTCTTCAAATTGTAGGAGACTATTTGTTCTGAAAGGCTGGGGTGTGGCTATTAAACCTGAGCAGCCCTCATGCTTCCTCTATCACTGTCAAGTGTAACAATCGTCTCATGGTCCATTCCACAGTCAAAGCAGCTTTCCTTAAGAAAATAGGGTCAGTATCATGCGATGGGTTTTTAATCATACAACTTAAAACATATTATCTTGTCCTTTCACAAGGCTTCTGACTAGCTAGGTGATTCTGCTTTGGTCAGCCTCAGATTCTTTTTGTAAAGAAGAAATAAAGAGTTCCAAGGAGCTAACAAATCCATTTGCTCCAGCCTAGAAACCTGTAGTACTACAACTGTGATCATGTAAAGGATATGCTATTTCCTTACTTTCAAACTCATCAGAGGTCTCCATCTAGTCATTATGCAAACCAGGTAGCAGCACATTAATCCTAAATGAAGTAATAGAATCCCAAAATAATGATGAGAGGTGGGACAGGAGATGTAATAAAGACAAAACAAGCAAAAGCTCACTCTAACTAGCTCAAGTACAAAATGGTAAGGTTATTGTACAGATATCACTGTGTTTGATCATCTAAGAGGCAGGATATGAAGTAGGATTAAGCAATACTTTCAGTCTCTCGAATGCTATCCATTAACTATCTCTGCCATAATCTGTAAATCTCTTTTTCCTATGATGGTCATTTTTCTTTATTATTTTATTGAATATTTTATTGTTTTTACAGTTGTCCCAATTTTCCCCCTTTGCTCTCCTCCACCCAGTCACCACTACTGTCACAGTCAATTCCCACCCTGTTGTCCATGACCACAGGTCACTCATATGCGTCCTTGATTAGTCCCTTCCCCTTCTTTCCCCCCTTTATTCCCCTCCACCCTCTCCTCTGGTCACTGTCAGTCTGCTCCTTGTTTCTATGCTTCTGGTTCTATTTTGCTTATTTGTTTGGTTCATTAGGTTTCTCTTATAAGTGAGATTATATAGAATTTGTTTTTTGCCCACCCGGTTTATTACACTTAGCATATTATTCTCCAGTGCCATCATGATGTTGTGAAGGATAGGAATTCCTTCTTTCTTTATGCCGAGTGGTGTTACAATGTGTAAATGTACCAGAGGTTTTTGATTCACTAATTTACGGATGGGCACTTGGGCTGTTTCTAGGACTTAGCTATTATAAATAGCACTGCTATGAAAATAGGGGTGCATAAATTCTTTTGAATTGGTGTCTTAGGATTCTTAGGGAATAACCCCAGCAGTGGAATTTCTGGGTCAAAAGGAAGTTCCATTTTTAGTTTTTTGAGGAAATTCCTTACTGTTTTTCATAGTGGCAGCAACAGTCTGCATTCCCACCAACAGTGCAAAAGGGTTCCCTTTTCTCCGTATCGTCACTAGCACTTGTTTGTTAATTTCTTAATGATGGTCATTCTGACAAGGATGAGGTGGTATCTCATTATGGTTTAATTTGCATCTCTGATGACTAGTGATGTTGAGCACCATTTCATAAGTCTATGAGCCCTCGGTCTGTCCTCCTTGGAGAAGTGTTTATTCAGACCCTTTGCCTATTTTATTTAGCTGGATTGTTTGTCCTCCTGGCATTGAATAGTATGTTATTTATATATTGTGTGGATTAAACACTTGTCCAAGGTGTTACTGGCAAATACATTTTCCCATGCAGTTGGTTCCCCATTTCAATGATGGGTTGTTAGCCATACAGAAGATTTTGATTTGATGTAGTCCCATTTGTCCATTTTTTCCCTTTATTTCCCTTATCTTAGGAGATATATTGGTAACAATATTGCTGCATGGGACATCTAAAATATTACTGTATTTTCCTCAGGAATTTCATAATTTTACAACTTATATTTAAGTCTTTTATCCATCTTGAGTTTATTCTGGTGTATAGTATAAGTTGGTGGTCTAGTTTCATTTTTTTTACATGTACCCACCCTGATCTCCAACACCATTTATTGAAGAGGCCATTTTTACTCCATATTATGCACCTGACCCCTTTGTCAAATATTAATTGACCATAGAGACTTGGGTTTATTTCTGGGCTCCCTGTTCCATTGATCTATGTGTCTGTTCTTATGCCAGTACCAGACTATTTTGATTACAGTGGCCTTATAATATAGTTTGATATCAGGTATTATGATCCCTCCTACTTTGTTCTTCTTTTTCAGGTATGGTGAGGCTACTTGAGGTCTTTGTGGTTCCACATAAATTTTTTAAATATTAGTTCTGGATCTGTAAAATATGTCATTGGTATTTTAAAAGGAATTGCATTGAATCTATAGATTCTTTAAGTAGTTTGCACATTTTAATGATGTTCATTCTTCCAATGAGCATGGTATATGCTTCCATTTATTTATAACTTTCTTAGTTTATTTCTTCAATGATCTATAGTGTTCAAAGTACAGGTCTTTTACATCCTTGGTTAAGTTTATTCCTAGGTATTTTATTTTTCTTATTGCTATAGTAAATGAAATTTTTTCCTAATTTCTGTTTCTGATATTTCAATAGCATATAAAAATGCCTTCAATTTCTGAATATTATCCTTTTATCCTGCTAGTTTGCTAAATTCACTTATTAGATCAAGTAGTTTTTTGGTGGAGGCTACAGGGTTTTCCATGTACACTGTCATGTCATTTGCAAATAATGATAGTTTTCCTTTCTCCTTTCCAATTTGGATGCCTAGTTTTCTTTTTTCTTATCTGATAGCTGTGGCTAGAACTCCAATGCTATGTTGGATGAAAGTGGTGGAAGCAGGCACCCTTGTCTTGTTCCTGATCTTAAGGGGAAAGATTTTAGTTTTTGCCTGTTGAGTATGATACTGGCTGCAAGTTTTTTGTATATGTCCTTTACTATATTTGGGAATGCTCCCTCTATTCCCACTTTGCTGAGTGTTTTTATCATAAATGGGTACTGGACATTATCAAATGCTTTTTCAGCATCTATTGATATACCATGTGTTTTTGGCCTTCATTTTGTTTATATGGTATATTATGTTTATTTCTGCAAATATTGTATAATCCCTGGAATGAATTCCACTTGATTATGGTATATGGTCTTTTTAATGTATTGCTGGATCCAGTTTGCCAATATTTTGTTGAGGGTTTTAGCATCTATGTTCATCAGTGATATCGGCTTGTAGTTTTCTTTCTTTGTTGTATCTTTACCTGCTTTTGGAATTAAAATAGTGCTGGCCTCATAGAAAGAGTTTGGGAGTCTTCCTTCTTCTTGAATTTTGTGGAATTGTTTAAGAAACATAGGTATTAATTCTTCCTTAAATGTTTGGTAAAATTCACTTGTGAAGCCATACAGTTCAGGGCTTTTGTGTGCTGGGAGCTTTATGATTACTGCTTCAATTTCATTAGTTGCTATCAGTCTAGTCAGGATTTCTGCTTCTTTTTGATTAGTTTTGGAAGAGTATATGTTTCTAGAAGATTTTCATTTCAATCAGGTTGTCCAATGTCCTGGCAGATAGATTTTTGGTGTAATTTCTTACAGTCTTTTATATTACTGTGGTATTAGTTGTAAATTCTTCTCTTTTGTTTGGATTAAATTGGAGCATTTAATCCATTAACATATAAGGTTATAATTAATTGATAGGTACTTTTTCATTGCCACTTTTTCCCTTTGTACCTTTGTATCTCTCTCTTTTTCTTTATCTTCTTACAAGCAGTTCCTTTAGCATCTCTTGCATTGCTGGTTTGGTGGAAATGTATTCTTTTAGCCTTTTTTTTTTTTTTTTTTGACCAGGGCCTGAGGAAGAGTGTAGCTCATAGTGTCGATAGAAAGGGTCCTACCAGAGCTTTTAGCTTTCCCTTAGGTATATGTGGCCAGCAGGAGACTCCCGAGCTTGGCTTCACTGATTTGCGGAGCTCGTAATCCTGCAGGTGGGTTTTGGGCACACATGCCTATGAGAGGACCTGCCTTGCTGCAGCAAAGCTCATGCATTCAGTTCCTGGCTGTCCAGTCAAGGAGGCAACAGTCCATATCCCAATAAGTACTGCAGTCCACAGGTCTTGGCTCCTGACAGTGGTGGGGTGATTGGCCCTATCAGGGTGGAGGGCATAGAGACACATCCGGCCACCAAGGTGCAGGTACTCTGGAGGCTTCATGAAAAGTATATTTCAAATTCCTCAAAATGGTTTCCGCACCAAACCTGTGCAGCCAGACGTACTGGCTTGGTCAGTGGCTCTGAAGCTGCTCTGCTAGGGGAACCTGGGCCACCTGAGCTCCCTGCAAGCAGGCTCTTCCCACTCACAAACATGCCCTGCACACTCATCAGCATACAAGCTCACTCACACATGCTCTCTCACTTGGTCCCTCTCTGCTGGATGTTCAAGTAGGTTTCTCTGTGGTTTAGCTGCAAGACCAATATTTGTCTCTGGGAGCAAGAGGAAGGAGCTTCCAGCTGCTCTGCAGCCATCTTGCTATCTATTTTTCAGTGTTGTTTTTTGGGGTTTTTTTTTCATTGTTGCTTTTTCTCACAGTTATGTGACTTTCCAGGTCAAATTCCTAATATACACTGGCCCAGGTTTTTGGTGTCTCAGTTCCTACCGTACTAAAAGGTAATCTCCCAAACATCTCCAATTCTTTCTAACCAGACCACGTAGGCTGGGAAACCCAGGGGAAGCAGGTCGAATGGGCCATGGGGTCTGTAGTGGAGGCAGGTTCTGCAAAAAACAATAAAAAGACCCTCCTCATAGGTGAGAAAAACATGTGCTCATTAATTCAGGAATTAATCCACTTCTTCCTATAACTACTTGGCTTAATTCAGCTGAAGCTACTGTCATCACTCCTCTCTATCATTCATTCACCGCATCATCTCTTAACTGGTCTCCCTGCATCCAGAACTTCATCTTCTAAACATTTTCCAGCTACAACCAAGATTTTACTATACCATTTGCCTGCACAGAACTCCAAAATGATTCCGCACTTGTTTTCAGAAAAATACCAAGTCTAAGTCTGTAACATGCCTAAAAATGTAATAAGACTCCCTGTTTCATCCTCATGGTGCTCCCTCCATTCTTGCCCTTCCTCCAAACCACAGTACCGTATAGCCCAGATAGAACAAACACTTCTTGCTCACTAAGTACACCAGGTTTTTTGTTGCCTCCAAGACTGCATATTCTATTTTTCTGCCTGGCATACTCTCCTTCTTCCTTACTCCTACTTATCTAGTGATATTTGTTTCTTAGAATTCAATTCAGATGCAAAATTCTGAAAGAGGCTTTCTCTAACCTCCTGCATCTAAAACAGGCACCCTAAGTGTATTCGTACTCTCGCACACATGCTCATATTTCATTCTCCTGTCACAGGCTGTTTACTATTCTATTACTGTCACTCCTACCACCCTGTCAGTGCCTAGGAGGCAGACCCCTTGTGAAATGCATCGTATCCGCATTCTACCATGGAGCCTGTCACATAGTGGGTATTCAATAAATATTTCCTGATTAACTGAGTAAAAAGGCATAAGACACCCCAAAGACCTCTAGAACCACCTCCCAGTTCTATCTAGCCTTTTCCTGCCAGGTGGTCACTTAGCCACTGATGAATAACCCCCTTGTTCTTTCTACATCATGATGATAACATACAGCAATCCATAGATGTCACAAAGCATAATTCCATATCTTTAAAATCCAAATTCCTCAGACAATACACCAGCTTAACCCATTAAGTTTTCTCCTAAAAAAAAAAAAAAAAAAAAACACCTAAAGCGATTGCAAAATATATTACATTTTTTCCTCTGCAGTATCAATTCTTAGGCTTGTCCCCTAGCACCAGAGTAAATAAAAAGGTCTGGAGTTGGCCTGCTGACAGGCATTTAGATATACACATTGCCGGGGAAATGCTTCTGAGTCCCCAAGTCCCTGCTGTCCATCTAACAGAAACCAGAAAATTAAAGTCATCAACTGAAAATGTAACCCTAGCCTTCTAAATAAATAGCATACCAACATATCCGCATGCAACTCCTAGGAAAGAAATGTGATACCTTACAGTATTTTAAAAAATCAGTTCTATTTTTTTTTTTTCCATCTATCAAATAGAACTGCAAAAAGCTTTTTACTACATTTAGCTTCTACTCATCATTTGGGGAACATCTGGTAGAACTGAATTAGGCCCATAGATAGGGTCCTCCTATAGCCTGCAGGTCCACAGGTTATCCCCCAACCCGAACATGCCTGACACGTTGAAACATGTCTGCAGGGTCAGTGGGTCTCTTGAAAAGCTTGGCAAGAAGACAAAAAGCTGTTTAACTTTTCAGCTGCTGAGGAACACAACCTGATTAACATAAGTGGACTTTTAGTAGTTTATGAAGCAAGGTTCTAACCAGCTTTTAAATATATTAATCTTCTCTTTCGGTTATGCCCAGGAGTCCCAGAAACCAGCCACTTAGCTCCTGTCATTTCATGGCAATCCCTCAGCTAGTTTTTATGTATTTTTTCAGTCACAGCCACCCTCAGGAGGAGCAACTTGTGTGAGTTGAATACTTAAATTCCATCCATGCTAAACTCAAGTTAAGGATTCTACTTAATTGTTAAGTTGAACTTTCAATCATGGTTTTATCTCCCTTTTCCTTTTTTATTTAAAGTTTTGAATTAAATCTCTAAAAAATTATTTTAAAACTCTACATTGCCTTCATTAGGGGCCATTTTACTAAATCCTAACAAGTCCAGATTTTCCTGGTGGGAACGTCCCTCTACCTCACTGCTTTCCCCATATCCATCAAGATTGGTTTTCATTTGTATAGAGCATGTGCTGTAAGTTATGATGTGGCAGCTAACTGGCTGGCTCATGGCACATAGGACTCTTGTTTTGGCCAAAAATAGCAAAAACTAGTATATTATATTCTCTAAGAAGAGGGCTTTGTCCAGGGTGAGCGACCACATTCTAGTCTTGTCTATTTATTCGTTTCAAGATTCTTAAACTAACACCAAACTTGTCCCATGGTGATGAGCCTCCACAAAAAGGTTAATGTACCAAATCGAAATGGAAAGCTACTTACAAAAAAAAGAAAACATATTCATTTTATTTCAATGCAGAAGAGTATGCTTTCTTTCCTCAGACCTTACACCCAAGCAATAGCTTTAGAATGAAATAGGCATGTAATTTGTGTTTGGGTAGCTTTCTCCAGGCAGCTTTGTATTCAGATCAACTTAAGTTATTTTATAGTTTGAGGTCTCAGCAGGTATATCTAACCTCACTGCTTACAAAATCCACTTATATGCCAGTTCCCTCCAAAAACAAGAATCTTGTTAACACAAAGTACTATTGCCATGAAACCTTTCGAGAAAAGCTTCACATTCCCCACATATTCTCAGTGCCACTTATTTCTCCTCCCCTTACAATCCATCAACTACTTTCACTACACTATTGGATTTACTCCAAAATACAGCTCTAATCTTCTAATGACCATTTTCTCAACCTCTTCTAAGCCCTGCTGAAAATGCAGTAAATGCAACCATTATTTTATTTTTGAAATACTCTACCATCTTTGTTTCTGAAATTCTGAGATAAGTATTTTATCCCTCTGACTACTCTTATCTTGTTTTTTGTTTTGTTTTTTTTTTTTTTAATTTTATTGTTGTTGTATTACATCCATCCCTTTTTGCTCCCCTCTGTCCCCCTCCCCACCCACCCATTCCCCCCAAAGTCAATCCCACCTGTTGTCTATGTCCATGGTTCCTTTATACTAGGTTCTTATCTAAACTGCTCCCCTTCCTTGCCTCTGCCCCCCCCCTTCCCCCCAACCCCTTTCCCCCTGACCACTGAAGGCCTATTCGCTGTATTCATATATTTGGTTCTGTTTTGCTTGTTAGTTTTGTTCATTATTGTCCTGTAATGGGTGAGATCATATGATATTTGTCCTACTCTTATCTTGTTAAACTTCTTTCTTGTCTTGATCCTGGACTGGGTGTTGTCCAGGGTTTCTTTCTTAATTCAGGCCTTTTTTTCTGTTCTCTTCTTTCTGCCTCCACCCTTTCCACCTTGTCTCTCCTTCAGTGACCACTTTTATGGTGGTTGTCAGCTCAACTTTTCCAAACTCATGATTCCCACTCCTCACTACCTGCTATTCAGCACCATCTGAGCTGATCCATAGAAGCATCAAATCCAGTGTGTTGAAGAATAAACTGATTATTATGCTCTTTAAATTTGTTCTTACTCCAGTATTTCCCATAACTCTTTTTTTTTTTTTAAGATTTTTATTTTGTTATTTTTAGAGAGAGGGGAAGGGAGAGGGACATCAATGTATGGTTGCCTTTCACCTGCCTCCAGCTAAGGAGCTGGCTGGAGACCCATAACTCTTTATTACACTATCATGCTCCCTCTCACTCCAACTTAAACCAAATGGAAGCAATGTTTCTCTCTTCTGACCCTCTGTTAGAATTCTTGCTGATTCTTTCATTCAACTTCTCATTCTATAATATTTGTTGTACACACTTTTCATGTGCAACCACAATACTATGTATTACAAATACAGTGCTGCCCATAAGATAGGATCTCTGCCCAAATCATAGCATCCAATTCATTACTGCTCTACCTAAAGATTTATATCTGTCTTCATTTTCTTTCATTTATTTTACATTATTGTTGTTCAGTAACAATTGTCCCAATTTCCCCCCCTTGCTCTTCCTTGTCCCACCCACACCCTCATTCCCACAATCAATCCCCACTCTGTTTTTCATTTCCATGGGTCCTTTATATTTGTTCCTTGACTGAACTATATTTGTCTTCTCAATTCCAACTATCAGGAAATCAACTCAGAGAAATAATTATTTCTTACCCATTTTTGTAATAGTTTCCTAACTGACTTCTTTTTGTCAATGTCTTCTCTCTCTGATCCCTCAAGTACATGGCTGTGACATTAATATTTTAAAGAGAAGAAATATACCTATTCAAAAGCCAATGGCTATTCTCCTTTCCTGTATAATAAGTTTAAATAATATTAACATGGCATATCAAATTTTGCCACCCTGTGTAGCTTTTCCATGTTTATTTCTTGCTGTCCATGAACATGGTGGCCCCCCAATAAACATTAGGTACAATTTTACAATTTTCTCCACACATATCACTACCAATGTCCTTTCTCCATTTGTAACTCCCTTTACCATACCCATTGGAGTATTTTCTAGGAACAATTTCTAGAAAAGAACACTGAGTTTAGAAAAATTAGAAGTTTATATTATACAGCAGATATGTCAGTTCTTTGCTTCAGAAAGACTTAACATTTTTATTTTCCAAAGCTGTTCACTTTATAAATATCCTTGAAAAAATAATAGTCATGAAAAGTGGTAACCAATGGCTTTGCTGACATGTGCAGAAACACAGCTTTATAAAGAATCTTTCCCCAGCTTTGCTAGTTCTGAATATCCTTCCAGATGCAGGAAAAAAAATAACATGTTTCAGAGTTTCATGTGATCTCAGCATCTTCCGAACAAAGTCCAGTTAATATATTACAAGCTAATATATTTCTTTTCCAGATATTTATGATATAGTCTCTGTATTTTTTTTTTCAGCTTGACACTTCCACAGCACTGTACTTACTTATGCTCATAACTTTCTCCCAGATCACAGATTCTTGAGTGGTGATTCCTCTAAACACATAGAGGATATATATGTTTTTTAAAAAAGAGAAGGATTTTCCCTAGTTAAGAAAAAATTTTGAAATGACAAGAGGAAGGATAGAAGTGTGCAGGATTATGAAGCAGTGAGAGTATCTTACCTCTGTTAAGGTTTTCCTTAAAGGCCCTTCTCTTCTCTGCCTTGAGAAAATGTGACATACTCTTCTCATTGACTTGATTTTGCAAAGACAACTGAGAAAGAAAGAAAACCATGGAGTTTCTTACACTATCAAAACCTCCCTGTGAGGTAAGAGAACCCAGAAACTGATCCATGTGTGAAGAACCGGAAAAATGGAAATAAACAATAATTGCTTGAAATTTGACCTTGCCACACTATCATCTATGTCAGTGTTTCTCAACCAGAGGCAATTTTGCCTTCTAGGAAACATCTGGCCACGTCTAGAGACAGATTTGGTTGTTACACAGAGGGGTACTACAGTTACCTACTGGACAAAGGCCAAGGATGCAGCTAAAAATCTTACATCACACATGACAGCCCCTTTCAACAAAGATTTAGCCAATCCAAAAAGTTAATAATGCCAAAGAAGTGAGAATCTTGAGCTATGCTGACCAACATAGTTCTATGACTAGGTAACGGTTGCAGCCGCAGCTGACTGACTGCTGTGCCAAGCTAAATCAGAAACCCCAGGCTGCCATTAGGAACCTTTTAAAGTGCACCTCTAATTCACCTCACCAAACAGAATATGTCCATCCTATGCTGCAGTTAAATGGACTTCTTTTTTGGTTACTCCACTCACCCTCCCACATTCTATCTATTCTTTCCTAATTCTCCTAGCCTGATTTTTCTTTTGGTTGCTTGACTAGTAACCCCTCTTCCCCATTGTCAGGTGTCCAAACTTGATTAATTTTCCATCTCTAGTTCAAAAACTTCTTGCACTTAGCCTCCATTATTCTGCATTTTCCTAACTCCATCAAAGGGACAAGATCTCCCCCATGTTGTTGTAGAAATTCTGTAGTTCGCCCTCTTCTTTTATTATAGTCATTTGCTAGGTCTGTCCAGAAAAGGTCCAGCCATAGTTAATATAACAAGAATGGTTTGCATGACATTGATGTAACCTGGCAGCCAAAAGAGTGGACTGGAATGCATATGTGTGAACAATGACTTCACTGTACTAGTCAGTGAGGGTGGTTCAGTGAGCATGTGTACTGTGTGGCTGTCACATTCAAAATGACCGAGTAGAGTGGTGAATCTACATGACATTTTGTATTAAGTTTGAATATTCCTCCACAGAAACTAATCAGATGATTCTGAAATTCGCAGCTATGGGTCCTTGATGATTGGCAGCTTCATCCTGACAACATGCTCATTCACGCATCATGTCTCATACAGTGTTTTTTGGCAAAACATCAAATCATCAAGGTGATTTGGCACCCCTACAGCCCAGATTTGGCCAGAAGACTTCTTCTGGCTTTTTTCAAAGCCAGAAAGAGAAGAGATTTCAGACCATCAATGATATTCAGGAAAATATGATGGGATAGCAGATGGTGATTGGGAACTATGTGAGATCCCAAGGTGCCTAATTTGAAGGGGACTGAGGAGGCACTGTCCTATATACAATGTTTCTTGTATCTTGTATCTTCCTCAATAAATGTCTCTATTTTTCATATTACATGGCTGAATACCTTCTGGACAGACCTTGTATATCTGTTCTCTACTACTAGACTATGAGCTCCTTTTCAGGAATATAATTCATTTCTACGTAATAGTAATAATACTAATAACAACAACAAAAAAAAATACTTATTGAACACTTACTTTGAACCAGATACCATGCTAAACACTTTTCATGGGTTATTTCATTGAATATTTTATTTATCTCCAGGATTAACATTCAAGTAGATAACTGTTACAACACAGTTCTACTGACCAAGTAGAACAAATGTCAGCCACAATCAGTACATCCAAATAAGCGTGTACTAGTGGACCTCAGTCCAGCTTGTATACCACTTTATTCCTCCTCTATTTCCTCATAGGCAATTGAAAGTCAATGAAAATGTGTAAACAAGTTAATCATTGCTGATCTCACTTAACCTTAGCAAGAAACATCTGTCTTCTTCACTTCTGCTTTCCCTGCAAATTAAGGCTAGTGCCAAGTATATAAAAAGTGTTGTAAATATTTATGGAATAAACAAAACAACACTTTAAGATATTGCATATTTGCTATGTGCCATACACAATATTAGCTATTTTTTTTATTTTAAACTAATTATTTTATTTTATATATTTATTTAAAAGATTTTATTTATTTATTTTTTTTTTTTAGAATAAGGGGAAAAGAGAGAGGCAGAGAGGGAGGAAGACATCAATGTATGGCTGACTTTCACCTGCCTCCAGCTATGGGCCTGGCTGGAGACCTGGCTTGCAACCTGGTTATGTGCCCTGGCTGGGAATCAAACTAGTGACCTTTGGGTTCAAAGGCTGGTGCCTTATCCATTGTGCCACCAGCCAGGGCCCTAAGCTATGTTTATTGTATTATTTCACACCAATTCAATGCCACCTTGAAGGTATTATTTCAACATTACAGTTGAAAAAACTAAGACACACAGAAGTTAAACTAACACAGAGTTAATACATTGCTGGAAAGAGATTCAGACCAATTATGTATAACTACTTAGCATGTATGCTGCTCATAAGAAATTCTACCTGATTACAATACTGGTGAGCATTCACACACAAGTGAAGCAGAGGAAGGGTGAGGATGTAGCATTCACATAGAAAGCTATTCAAAGTGTGAGGAAATGATCCTAGTCCCTTAATGATGGACTTTTTTGTTGTTGTTGTCAGTTTTGTTTTTAAATAGTTTGTGGGTGAAAGGTAATGGTGGCTATTACCTTTCTTTTTCTAGCAGTAACAAAAAAGATTCAGATATGAAGCTAAAGTGGGAGACTTAGTTTACACTAGGAACAGAACAAAATTCACAACTTTCTACCAATGAGTTAAAAAAAATAATAATAATAAAAAAATCTGTGATCACCAAAACATTCCACACCAAAATCTTCTAGAATTTTATAGTTTTTAAAAAAGATTTTATTGATTATTTTTAGAAAGAGGGGAAGGGAGGGAGGGAGAGAGGGAAAGAATCATCAATGTATGGTCGCCTTTCACCTGCCTCCAGCTAAGGACCTGGCTGGAGACCTGGCTGGAGACCTGGTTATGTGCCCTGACTAGGAGATGAACCAGTGACATTTGGGTTCACAGGCCAGCACCTTCCCACTGAGACAGCAGTGCTGGTATTTTTTAAAAGATTTTATTTATTTATTGTTTAGAGAAGGGAGAAGGGAGGGGAAAAAAGAGGGAGACAGATATCAATGTGAAAAAGAAACATCAGCCTGTGCCCCAACCCAGGACCAAACCCACAATCCAGGTATGTGCCATGACTGTGAATCAAACTCATGACCTTTGGTTTTGTGGGCATCTGTGGTGTTTTTGTGCTACTAGAAAATCAGTGTGAACAAACATTGATTGGTTTTTACTGTCTGTGATTCCCTAAGACTCCATCCACAAGGGCATGCTGGGAGCATGGGCTTGAATGCCTCCACATTATTTTCTTTCAATGTCTTATTTGAGAATTTCAGGATGAAAACTTTACAGAACAAAGGGAGCCTTCTCAAAAGTACAGCAATTGAGTGCACCTGTGGTTGGTGAGTTGTTTTCATCAACTATTGTTTTCAAGACCACAATAATGTGGTATTTTTTTCACTCTATCCTTTTATGGGTTTTATATTGTAGGATGGCTGTGTATTACATGAAATTTAATCAGGCAGCTATGTTTATGCCATTAAAAGAAAATCCAAACATCTGCTTTGTGGGTGACCTTTGACCAATCCTGTCTTACCATACAGGTGTATACGAAATTTGAAAAAGAAAATTATCTTAGAAGCTAAAAAAGTAGTTGTGGGTGTTTCAACTCTATCCTTTGCTACTTGGATATCAAGCCCTAGTTCTTTCCCATTGCCAACTGGGCAAATCCCCTTCCAAATTATTTTTTATTCCTTTTTTACATAAATAAAAAATTCATTTGTGATGACAGGCGTGTGTGTGTGTGTGTGTGTGTGTGTGTGTGTGTCTGGGTATAGATAGACTTATTCTTAGCTTGTTTGAGTTATTCTTTTTAACTTTAGTTTGTAAGTAAATTTTCAAGAGTACCTTCCCAAAGATAAACCTAGATAGTTATTTTCAGAGTCAGTGGCACTGAATTAACAGAATATATTTCACAAGAATGGATCTCCTGGATTTCTACAGAGAGCCCTCTGGGAAGGTGTCCTGATTGTCCTGCTCTGTCTCTCTATATCTGCTTCTCAAGTATACTGTGGTGTTAGTCAGGATTCTCCGGAGAAAGAGAACCAAGAAAATATGCATATATATGAAAGACAGAGACAGGGAGATTTGTTATAAGGAATTGGCTGTGTGGTTGTGGGGGCTGAGAAGTCCCACAATCTACTGTCTGCAAGCTGGAGACCCAGGGAGACCAGGGGTGCAGCTCCAACCCAGTCTGCAAGCCTGAAACCCAGCAGAACTGGTGGTGTAAATTCCAGTCCAAGTGCATGAGAAAACAAGCAGAGAAAGCAATTTTTCCCTCACTCTGCCTTTGATTCTAACTTGGGCCTGGGGTGATTGGATGAGGCCTACCCACATTAGGGAAAGCATTCTGCTTTACTCAGTCAGTTGATTCAAATGTTAATATCAGCCAGAATGCCTTTACAGACACACCCAGAATAAGCTTTAACCAAACTGTGGGTACCCCATGTCCCAATCAAGTTGATACATAAAAGTAACCATCACAATTATGGGGTTCCAGTCTTTGAAATTCAAGAAAATATGAGCTGAAGGAACATTGATCTAGCCAGATTTTAGTTTTAGAGCAAAGGCTGAAGTTCATGCATTCCTTGAGAAGGTTGTCCATATTTTACTAATCTTATTCCCAGCACATAGCATGGTTCTTGGCATATAACAGGCTTCCACTAAATGAATTAATGTCTCTGTGATGTATAAAGTTTAAGTGAGCATTTATTTTTATTATATTGTGTTAACAAGGAAAGATTATCTATATCACCTTCTTTCACCTCTGTAGCTTTCCAAAAACCAGCATCTATTGCAAATATATGAATTACTATATGGAATTCTATATAGAAGGAACCCAAGATACCAGAAATCCATCCAACAATTATTTTTCATGTAGCACCTAATTAAGTATGTTTAGGGCAAAATAGGTTGATTTCACATTGAGTCTTCAACAGATGTCTCCCTAAGCTACACATGACCTCCTGCATTTCCTGCTTGCCAATTTGCTTATTAGTGTAATAGAAAGTCAATATTATAGAATCATGTGGTTTTGTTTCCTTACTCTTCTCCCTTGGCAGGAAAACTACTCTCTCATTAAGGGTGAATTCAGAGATGCATAAAGGCAACATTTTTACCCAGCTGTTTTCTGAGCTCTTACCAAGAAATAAAAAGAAAATACAAATGAACACAGAACTGAATCGGGATGCAAGTTTACATCTATTATCTGAAACTGCTTTTCCAATAATCTCTAAAGAGAAATCATATTCACTATGTTAATGATGAATGCAAAAATGAGCCCAAGGTTTCTCTTGGCTCCAGACCACTTCTTGGCCTGTCGGAGCCAAGTGAGATATCTGCAGAATGCCTTCCACCAAAGCTTTTTCAAGTGCTGAGGCTAAGAGCAGACCCCAAGGAACTGCAAAAGATAGAGAAGCAATATAAGTGGCCCAGACTGGACAAGTTAAATCTTCCAAATGCTGCCCTGAGGAACTCTAAACTAGCTGTTGATTCTTTTATAGCCCAGTTGGGAAGTCAAGTGGTTAATCTAGCCCACAAAGAGTTATATTATCAACTGCAGGAATCACATTAACAAAATATATTTACTTGATATAAAAGACATAAAATGTATTGGTAAAAAATAATAGTGTAGTCTCTACATGTTATATGTGTGCAGGTACACATTCATACACAGAAATACTCAACTCATAATTCCATAAATAAATTGTCATCATTTTGGAGCTAAAACTTCATTAAACTACAAAATGGAAGCAAGCTATCATATACCTATGAATAACTTCTCAGCCCCCACAACCACACAGCCAATTCCTTATAACAAATCTCCGTCTCTGTCTTTCATGCGTAACTTTCATAAAGAGGCTATCGAAGAAATGTGATTGTTTTCCTGGTTCAGTTCTGATTGGCTTCATATGACTATGCAGTTTCGAATACTTGATAAGACAATTAAGCAAAAGATAGCCAAAAGCAAAGGAAATAACAGAAAATTTTTAAAGACCTAAATAAAAAAGCCTCCCTTCTGGTGTAATCTTATGAATCCGCCTCAAATGCTTACTCATATTTTCAGTGGTATATTGATCATATAAGCACCATCCTCTATCAGCCCCACTGGGAAGCTGTAGTATCATAATGGTAACAGAGAAGTTACTGTTGGTAAGGTACAATGTAATGTCATTTAATAGTTCAGTTTAAAATTGTGGAAAGAAAAACAAAATTATATATGAACATCTTGAGGAGTCATGTTAAACTAAAAAGAAATGGAATTCAACATAATAAAAATAACATAGGCTACTGAGCCTAAAGGAATAAATAGTAATTTGAAAAACTTCAGGCTTTATTCTCCTTCTGTTCTCTTCTCTCCTCTTAGCTAATTGTACCCATTCCCGAGGCTGATTATCTCCAAATTTAAAACTCAAACCTAACGTCCTTTCCCTGAGCTCTAGGCTTGTTTACCATTCTACTTTCTTAGCATCTCCATTTTTATGTGTAATAGGAATCTAACAGTTAATAAGCTGAAAATAAAGAATTTCATTCAAAAAGCTTTCCAACACTGCTTCTCCTTAGATTTCTAGTTTCAGTTATGTCCCATTCACTTCCAATGATCAAGCAAAAACCCTTGATTACTCTCTTTCTAGGAAATCCAACGGGAACCCCTAACAGCTCTATTTTCAAAATAGAGCTCAAAACTAACATTGCACCACATCTATCTTAGTCTATTCTACCAGTATTATTCTCCTCAACTCCTTCTAACTATCCCCTTTGGTTCAGTCTCCACATGAAAATTACAGTGAATTTTTCCAGAAGAAAGTAAGTTCTAGTAGACCATAACCTTGTTTACTGGGAGACAATTTTATCAACCAGCAGGGGACATTTGGTGGTAGAAGAACTCACTTCCATTATTGTCCTGTAACAGTCAAGCTACTGAATTTAATGATATAGAATGTAAAATGAAAAAGCACAAAGTACTTCCATTATCCTCCTTCACCAAACATCAATGGCTCTGTTTAGCACCATGTTCTTTTCTGCATGTGGCCTACTCTTTGGCATGGCTCTCCCATGTGATTTTCTTCTGGCACTAGCTGCTACTTGTTACCTGTAGAAGTCATACTAAACTGTTGTTAGGAACCTGACGGGGCCCATGGTATAGCCATAAGTCTGGAAAAGTATCTGTGCACACTCACGTGGGTGAACTATACTCCACATCATAATTATGTAACCTATGTCAGTATGACACATCTTGATGATAAATATTTCTGAAAAATAGAACTGTAAGTGAAAGAATGTGAAATATTCCAGGAAAATGTTTATCATTTACCTAAGTCCAGTGAAGTGTGAGGTTTACCAGGGCCAGTTGGAATAACACTGAAAGTACATAGGTGTATATAAAGAATGGGTCTCAAATTTTAGTATGCTTTAGAATCACCTGAAGGTCTGAATACAAAAATTACTACACCTCACCCTCAGAGTTTTTAATTCAATCAATATGGGATAGTATAAAATTTTGCAATTTTAACAAGTTCCCAGATCATGCTGCTGATTCTCAGAAATGTCACTTGAGAACTCTTGTTCTATTCTACATGTCAGAAAGTGACTGCCAGTGAAAGGAATTGTCTGATTTCACCTGAAATTATTCTAGCCCATTGGAGACTTCTACATAGTTTAATTTGTGTCATACTTATAGCCCCTCTGAACCACAGGAAACTCATAGCCAACAGAAGCCACTCTGAACTCAGACAATAGACAAATTAAAATATGGACCCTGCAAAAAGGAGACCTGTGTCCCCAGAGACAGAACATCAAATTCACAGGTCAACCTCCCTCATTATCAGTGGCTCATCCATGGATCTTTATTCAACTGATCTGGGGTGGGTCTTTGTATATTTAAAATGTCCCCAAGTGAATTGAATGCACATCCATGATTTAAAACCACTATAGCATGGCATGGTCCGACTTCCTAACTCTTCAAGACTTTTTCCTTTTGGCCACACTAGTGTATCACATTAGCTCTATACATATTACCTGAAGTGCACTGAAAATCACCTAAGGCAGTGGTTCTCAGGCACGGGAAATTTTTGTTCCCTACCCTCCTCATGGGATATTTGGCAACATCTTGAGATATTTTTGATAACCTTGACTCAGAAGTGCTACTGGCATCTAAACTCTGCACAATGCATACAAGAGTTTCCCAAAATGAAAAATTACCCTGTCCAGAATGTCAACAGTGCCGAGGCTGAGGAGCCCTGATCTAAGCATGGGAATGAGCCCCCACCCTGCCACTGCCATTTCTCCTAGAACAGTATGTTTTTAACAGTATATAAAGTAGTAAACTCTGATAGAAGCAACCCCAGATCTTTTGATTTATGGTGATGAATAAACGGAAAAGAAGAAAATCAAGCCAAGTAAAAGTTTGATAACTTAAAACAAATAAGCAATAAAAAAATCTATTACTTTTCTCACATTCTGCACAGAGACAAGGCCTAAGGGTGCAATATTAATACAATTGCTTAAGGTTTCACTTGGTTCCTGGTTTGTTTGTTTTTTAATTCTAAAGACTTCATTTTAAAATTCTATTTGCTAAAACCACTGTCATAGTTAATGGGAAGACATTATTAGTTATAAAGCCTTGTAATATACTCTCCCAGGGGAATGGAAAAGCTTGATATAGTTTACAGGAGTCAAAACAGTTTACAATCTATTTATGACACACTGTTTGGGGTTAAAAATGTTATTTATCAATCATTGGGTTAAATTGATGTGTAAATACTTAATATGAAAAAGAGAACCTCATTTAGGCTTTACTTTATTTATGTTTGTCATTGATTCTTCCATTACTGTTTTTCATCAACCTGTTTTTGCTCATTACTGACAACATGAAATCACATTCTACCTTTTCTCTCAAGATTGGACTTTTTTTTCTCCAAGTGAGTGAAGAGGGAAGGGTGTATCAAAGTAGTATAATGCATTTTATTACCTCTCTGCTGTTTTTAATTACCACTGATGTTGGAAGCATTCTTGTTATTCCTACTGTTTTTACATCAAAAAATTAAATAAGGAAATAAAGTCAAGAGATGCAATTTATTTAACCTAGGAGCTTATTTCAGACAGACAATAGGAGAAAAACTGACATCACTTTCACTGAACCAGGCTAGACAGAAAATGCTTTCTATGCAAATGAAATGGAATGTGAGAGATATGAGAACATGAGTGGCAGGCATCCTGATACACTTACCCTTCGCTGCCTGCTTGGAAGGGAAGAGGCCTGCCCTGACATTATTGCACAACCAGGGGTTTCCAGAGTACACAGACGGGGGACTGGGAGGAGAGGAGAACACAAGGACCAATGTTTGCTCAGTAACTACTGGGCACCCAGAAAAATGAAAGGTCCATTTGACATATAAAAATCTCATTTGAGAAAAAAATAGTCATCATCAACAAGACAAAAAATAGGTCAAGAAAGTTCATCATCATCGACAAGACATCATCAACAAGACAAAAAATAGGTCAAGAAAGTTCAATCAGAAACAGCCAAGTCTTCCTCAGTGCAGACAGGTAACAAACAAAGCAATATATCTGATCTTTCTAAAATCTTTACAGTTTACAAATTCCAAAGCCTACCCCATTTCATCTCCTTATTTCTCATGAGCTGAGCAAGAAAAGATGTTATTCTTCTAATTATAGGGGATGAGGAAAGTTAACCCCACTGGTATGGAGCAATAGCATCTCATCTCAGAATCAACCCCGTTATAAGTGACTGAACTTGGAGACAGGAACTATCTTTTTCCCACCACTCCATGCGTCCTTTGCAAACGTTGTTCTGGCTTGAATTAAGGTTGCTATGTTGTACTATATTATGTGAAAAGAGTTCTAAAATTATATAAATCTAATTTATATAATAACTTTCAGGGCTAGTTATTAAATGTATTGATCATTTCAAGACATGGGCAGAGATGAATCATATTTATTTTTGCTGATGTGTGGCTTGATATAAACTTACCAAAGTTGTAGAAAAGTTTTTACCTCATCTCCTGTCTTCCCATTTCCTTACATGGCTCCTCTTTTCTCAGGCTCCTGCTTTTATCTTCGCCTCCCTATTCTCATTTACTCTACTTTTCTCAATATTATATGTGAGGATGAGAGTATGAATTAATATATTGCTATTTGGGGAGATGGAAATTTAGTAGCATGAGTCTAGAGTTGTAAAATGATTAGATTCTTAGATGCAGAAATCCACTTTATACACTGTACCCTAAGGGAGTGATTCTAACTGAACTCCTGTGTCAGTTCTTAAGGAAGCAGGTGCCAACCATTCCAGTATTAGAAAGACAGGAGCAGGGCCACTGGCGGCTGCCTACTAAAATGGGTGTGGAGACTTGATTTTGTTACTCTTACCTACAAAAATGGGTTACAAGGCTAACAGCAGAGAAGGAGACTGGCAAAAGAAGCAGGCTGTCTGTGGAGTGTGACCTTTTCCCTCCACGTTACTACCATGTAAAGGGACAGAATGGAATATTCCCCCCTTCATAACCTGTCAAGTGCAAGGACCAGAGAGTTTGGGGGCAAGGCAGACTGTTTTCTAACTCATGTCTAAAATCATATTCCTAAGGGGCGTGGCTGGGAACAAAGATGGCAGATGGAGTATTTGCAGGAAAGAAATAGGCTAGAAACCAACCAGTGCCAGCTGTAAGTGAATGTATAATTTATGATTATTGCTCTATATCTGACATATATTTTAATGAGTGGAGTCTCTTATTTGTGATTATAAATGACTTAAGAGATTTTTTGATAAATGAGAGTGATAACATTATTTCTTTATATGGACTGCCCTAGATTTCAGTAGTCACTTAAATTTTCTTCATTATCATCTCCTGTATTTTTCTACATTTCTACATTTTCTAATACTTAAATGTTTGTTTTATACATAGAGTTAAAATTATTAAGAAAATTATTTGTGTGTTCATTTCAAACTAGTGAAAAGATTTTAGTTGTGTTTCAAACTTTTTCTTTCAAAATTTAATAGATTGCTTATATAAATATATAAAAATACAATCATATTTGCTAATTATACAATAATGTATTATTAGCAACAGTTAACAATTCTACATATTAAATCCTCAGAAATTGTTCCTTTTATAACTGAAAATGTGTACCTTTGACCTGCATCTCCCCCATTTCCTCCTTCACAAGCCAAGTTGCTAATAGTAGATCTTAAGCATTCTCACAAGAAAAAAGGAAGAAAGAAAGAAGAAAGAAAGAAAGAATTAAGAGAGAGAAAACTTAATCATGTAGGGCAAGGTATGTGTTAATTATTATTTTGATGTTGGCAATCAAATATATATATATAGATATATCAAATCATCATGTTGTATACCTTAAATATATACAATTATATTTTTAAATTATTCTTCAATAAGAAAAATTCTCTTTATAAACAGATAGATGATAGATATATATAGACAGATAAAATTTCTAAGCACTAAACCCCACCAAATTATTTTTGTTAATTACATGTAACTAGAAGGGATTACAAAGCAAACAACTCTGTCACATCAACTCTATGAGGCTGTTACTACCCACATTTTATAGATGAGAAAACTGCACTTTCCCAAAAACCATGTGGGCTTAAACTCATATATTTACTAAATAGCAAAGTCAAAATTCCAAACCCTTTCCACTGGCCAGGAGTCTGTTTTAAGGAAGAATCACATATGAGATGGCTAGAAGCAGCTGACTTTAGAGATCATTTTATAAACCTGACACATGTTATCAGTATTTCATTATATTACATTAAAAAAACACACACACACAAGCAATCTCATTTCTGTAAAGGAAAGAAAGCATATCTGGAAACAAAATGTTTACCTTAATGTATTTACAGTTTGCTGAATGCTCACAACCCAGAAATTCATGAAAATCAAAGTTTCTATAAGATAGAAATTGCTATAAAATAAATAAATGGCATATAAGGGATAGAATAAAAATTATAAAATCCATAGAGTCAATATCTAAAATGAAAGGATGGCATAAATGCTGTCAATTTTATGTATATGTGAAAATCATATATTTTTTTAAAAGGTCTTTTATTATTTCTAGAGAGAGTGGAAGAGAGAGAGGCAGAGGGAAAGAAACATCAGTGTATGGTTGTCTTTTACCTGCCTCCAGCCACAGACCAGGCTGGAGACCTGGCTTGCAACCTGGTTCTGTGCCCTGGCAGGGGAATCGAACCAGCCACTTTTGGGTTCGCAGGCTGGCACCTTATCCACTGTGCCACCAGCCAGGGCAGTTAATCATATATTGATAACAATACCTATGCTATATCTAATTTGATATAAACTATTTTCCAGGTTTATGAAAGGCACAGCTTTTTGCCAAAACTTTCATTGAACAGGAGCTGCCAAAAAGAAATTGGGAATCATTTTCATTACACAACCAACTTGAGAATATGGAGTTAATTTGAAATTTCCACAATATTCACAATACCTCTAAAGACCACCCCAACAGAAAATTTAGTTTGAATGCAAAGTCTCTGTTTGCCAGGCCACATAAATTAAACTGGAGCAACATACTTTTTTAAGCTGCCACTTCTTACACAGTTCTGATGGGTTCAGGACGTTATGGTCTCAGAGAAAGAAGAATATAATGATGGCAAAAGAAATGCAGAATTCATAACTGATTAGAAATTTGCTGATAAAGCTTTTCTCCTGTTGAATAATGCAGCTTGGTTGAAGGTTTAGCACCTTCTCTGCAAGAAACATCACTGTTAGAAAGTTGTTACATTTCCAAAATGAAGATGTGACAGGACAGATGTGCAAGCCTAGCATGTAGGTTCAAAAAACACAGATTTATTTGCAAAACGCTTCCTAAAATTAACATAAGTATTTATTTACCAAATATGCACCAATGACAGCAGCATGGATAGAATTTATTATATATATTTTTCTGACTGGGGACTCTAAAACCATAAAAATCCACCCCAGGGTTCTCCAGCTCTGTGACATATTGGTGCTATTTCTGGCTGTGTAAGAATATTCATCACCCTCTGAGCTGTGAAAAAAAAAAAAAAAAAAAAAAAATTGTGGCTTCCTCAGGACTATCAAACAACTCACAACATATTTGTTAGTAAATTTTTAAAAAATGTCATTTTGACCAATATTAAGTAAAATTCAGTATATTCACATTGTTGTACAATGATCACCACTATCCAATTCCAGAACTTTTCCATCATTTTAAAGTGAAATTCTTTATTCACTTCATAATAATTCATTACCAACTCAGCTCCTTCATCCCCTGGTAACCAATTTCTACATCTACAATGTAGACAATTGTGCAACCTTGGGGTGTTAGTGGGTTGCTGTAAGTGTGTTTGCCTGAGCTGTGGTCCTGTTTGATGCCAGTTGTCTCAGCATTCCACCAGATTTAGCACTTTCCCAGACCATTTCCACCCTTAAAAATGTCCTACTTTTGAGGATTAAATAATACAGTCATCCTACTAGGAGACTATGGGCCCATCTGGCTAGCGGATTCCACCCAGGTAGGAAAAGCTACAAATCCTTTGTGGTCTCAAGTATACACAGTTCTCCAGGTCTTCGATCTCCCCAAAGAAGACAGTGATGAGAAGTGTGGGAAAAACAAAAGCTCAGGGATCCTCAAGTTTTTCCTTTGACTCTCTTCTCCCTTCCCCAATCCATAGAGTCTTTATTTAATTAGAAGCCATGGTAGCCTAGCCCTTTATTTACTCTTCAAAGTAGACAGCCTAGCTTCTGTGTCCAGGCTTTTAAAAATTCAAATGTTTATCTCTACTACAAACAAAAAAGAAAATCTGTTTAAAACTCAAAAGCCAACAATTGACTATTCTCTTCTTTTAGTACTACGCTTGTCATGAGTCTACTGTCCTAAACCATAAATTATCACAAGGTAACAAGAAATACTAAAGAAAAATTTAATATGTACCTGAACATATTGCCCCTACATAATTAAAACTACAGCCTTGTAACAGTGTTTGATGAAATTAAACCTATATGCAGCATTTATTTATTGTGTGTGGACTGCTGATGGCAGCGATTACTTATTGGTATTTTTTACAGTTATGAGTGAAGTTTTTCAGGCAGGGGCACCGGCCACTATAGCTGATAATGCTGTGTCAGAGTCCCATCAGAGTGCAATACAAGGACACCTGGCCAGCTCTTGTCAGAAAACCAACTCAAGAGGAAAGGTTTGCCAGATTGAAATACACTGAACATGAGAATCTAGCCACTTGGTCTAACTTCTTGGGACAGAAGATAAAATAAGCTTACTAAATTAAAGTGAGGCCTTAGAGTCAAGAGAGTAGAGGGAGTACAAAGTAGGGTAGGAAGAGGTAGAAGATGGAACTCAAAAGGATGAAAATGCATTTGAAATAGGGTGAAAAGGGTAAAGGGCTAGAGAGAAAGAAGGGAAGTGGGGAGAGTGCTAGTGACAAAAGCTCTGCCATTTATGCTCCCAAAGTGGAAAACTTACTGATGCCATTTCCATTTCCATTGGTGTTTTCTCCTATAACTGTAGAATAATTTAGAAAAAGTTTAAGTATCTGTCTGTGCCTTATCTGATCCATTGGGCCCTGACTCTAGTGACCCCATCCTGACCCTTTACTGCCACTCACTCCACACACATACAGTTCTGTAGGACTGAAAAACACATGTCACATAACAACCATTCCTATAAGTTGCTTTTTTTTCTTTTCTAAGTGTACATTTCCAGTCTGAATTTCACCTTTAATTTGAGACTCCACCACCTTTTGTTAAAGTGCTTGGCTTAGTACACCCATACCTCTACACTCAGTTATTATAAAAAGGAAGAATCTCCCAGAAATGCAGATAAACCCATCAAACGCACACTTAGTTGTTATTCGATTTCATAAATCCAAAGGGCAGAAGTGTGTATCTTACATTAGAAATTACTGAACTCTCTGAATGAGGGTGGTCACAGAAAACCATTAGAAGCATTATGAATAGAATGAGCTATTAAAGAAAAAGGACATCCAACTCTACCCCACTAAGTGATATTCTGTACCAATGGATTTGTATTAGTATCCTATCTGTATTTTTAAAGCCTACAATACTGACTCTTTGTGTACAAAAAACATCTTCAAAACTGACTGAAAATGCTTGCACATCCTACCATGAAAATATTTGACTGCATTCTTCATTTTTTCATCTGGCAAAGTAACTATATCTTGAATATATTCTGCAAAAAGAGCTTATAGTTGATTAGACATGAAATGTAAGAGAAACAAAGCTATCAAGGCTGATCCTCAAGGTTTAGGACCTGGGAAATAGAATGCAGTTGTCATCAACCTAGATGGGATGACTGGGGGAACAATAGGTTACTGGGGGAATAGGAGATGGTTTGGAACTCATCAAGTTGAAGGTGACTTTTATATATTTAAAAAATCAAAGTCATTGTTGCAAACTTCATTGATGAGTGCCACTGAGCTAGCCATAACAAATTAAGAGGACTTGAAAAACAATGAAATGAAGGGACACTTAGAAGGGACGGACATGAGTAAGACAAAAATCTCTCTTAGGTTGAATGAAGGAATTATATATGTAATTTGTGTAGAAAAAGCATGAGTCCATATTGATGAGAAATTGGGAATAGGTTTGATTCTCCAGTTCTGCTAGTGCTCACTGATCTCTCCACTCCCCTTCCCTGTGGATCTAGCCTGCTCCTGGGGTCTGCTTTCTGGCACCAGCCATGATTGACCTAGCAGGGTCACCTGGCACAGAGCACAGTGACCTATGCCTTAGGAGCCCTCTGAGATGGCTGTGAGCCTGGCAGGCATTCTGAGACTTCCGAGAAGTGAACCTAATAGGCATTTGGCCTGGAGTACCACATACCAACCTAAATTCTTATCATCATAAAAATGAGATTTAACAGTTACGTGTCCAGGTTTCCTGGATAACTCTTCTAGTTGTTGCTAGAGAAAAAAAAAAAAATTATGTTCATTGCTTACTAAATTTATGTACAGTGATCTGTTGCTACACATTTTCTGTAATTCTATCTTTGTGCTCCTTTAAAACTTCGGGGAGAATGCCAACAGTCACAAAAATTTAAGAATGTCCATCTCATTATTTTTTATTCTATTAAAAAAAGGTAGAACCTCGCATACCATTTTAATTTCTACTTTCAAATAAATTTCTTTTATCATATGTCCATAATTATCTTTATTTTCCCATGTTATGAAAGTTGTGCTAAAACCCAAAAATATTTGTGAAAATCTATTTTCAGTTCATGAGTGTTAGCTAGAAACCTAGCTACAGAATCAGTCCCCATAGGCTCTAAGAAGAAACTGATGAAATTTACACTCATGCTCTGTGGCTAAGCACTGCATGATTGAAGAGCCTAAGACCTAGATGTAGATCCCCGTGATGGGATGTCCTAAATATCTGACCCAAAAAGACAAGTTTGTATAGTGCAATACAAGTGCACTACATTTAGTGAAGTGTGTGTGAGATTCACAGTCATGCCTCCTGGGACCAAGTTCCAGCTCAGCCACTTGCTGGCAGTGTAACTGGGTGAATTATTTAATCTCACTGGATTTCAATACCTTCATCTATCAATTTATCATCTACACAAGTAGGTTTGAATACATATTACAAATCTCAAAGAAGAGTTACAAGGACTAAAGAAATAAATCATGAATGGTTTTTGACCCATGGCAAATGCCCTGCACACATTTATAAATTTTCATTGTCGATATTATTATTAGAGGGTACTTCAACTTGAAATTAACTGCAGCTTGACTGGTTATGATTTTCCTGGTTTTAGGTCTGACTAAATGACATTTTTATATCAACAGTGGGAAAACAAATTTGACTGATTGAATAATCAAAGTACTAGGTAAATAATTATATTTATCTGATTCAATTAGCTTTAATTCAAAAACACATTTCAACTATGAGTTATTTATAATTGAATAATAAGGGTTCTGAATGTGACATGAAGGCTCAACCTCTGTACTTTGATCTGAAGTCGATTTTATTTATTGAGCCATAGCCTCCAAAAACAAATTTTTATCTATAAATAAATAAATTAGAAACTTTTACTTGAAATAATATGGCAGTAACATCCAGAAAATAATCCTAAACAAGAAAAAACTATTAGCTCTGAAAATAAAACTATTTAGAGGACTTTGTCTATAACTTATAGCAAACACCTAGAACCTATAGCAAGTTTAAATTTGTGAAATTCCATCTTTCCTTACAAATGCAGTATGCATTTTCATCCAATAACAGCCTCATTGCTTCCCAATTTTCTTTCCACCTTTTTTCTTTTTTCAGTCATTCGACCTGAAGTCCTTTAATGGCTTCTTTGTATTCATAACAATCAAATATTGTTATTTTTTAGACACTAGTCCTTGATTGTATTTTATTTTGCTCTAACTGGCCACCGTGAGAGGTGTCATAAATTTTGTAGTTTTAAATAGCATCCCTATACTTGTGATTAAGGCCCAAAGCACTTCTTATCAGTAGTATTGCAACATACTTCTAACTAGTCCTGGCTGCATTCTTATTTATTGACAATTCTGTCACATTACTTACCTTAATTATAGCTAAATATAATTATGGAATTCATTGCTTATTAATGTTGACAATGGTAAATATTCTAGTGTTTGGGGTTTTTTTTTAGTTGTTTAAAACATTTTCAAGCATACATAAAAGTAGAAAGAAAAGTATGACTAACCTTCACATGCCCTTTACAGTTCTGCACTTATCAACAATTTATCACACTTTATATATCTTTTTTTGTTTTTAAAAAATTTCTTATTGATGAAGTATTTTGAAACAAATCTAATATGCATTTCTTAAAAATAAAAGAACATGTGTTCATATGTTTAGGCTTTTCTATGTGATTTTGCAAAATGTAGGTAAATGTAGATCAATCAAGTTTGTCTGGTTGAAATTATCTGGTGACCTAACTTAAAATTATTTAGACCCTCCCATCTTTTATAAAATAAAATGCAACATAAATCATATGTTTTCAAAATGTAACCTCTACCTAAACACATGTCCTTACCTCCTAAAACTCTTTATTAACTCTATACCACATCCCCAACCACTTACTATGTGCTATGTTCTCTTTCATCCATGAGTCTTTTCACAAAATCTTCCTTTGCCTGAACTGCCCTTGGCCTTTCATCCTCTCCAGACTGCATTCTTCACTTTCCATCTGACAAATTCCTACTAACCCTCCAAGCTATGCCTTTATTATAATATCAGTGAGATAATATCAGTTAAAAGTCCAAAAGGATAAAAACAAGATATCACTACATACCTAATAGAATGGCTAAAGTCCCAAACACTGACAACACCAAATGCTGACAAAGATGTAGAGCAATAGAAATTTACATCAGTGGTGGTGGGAATGCAAAATAGCACAGTCACTTTGGAAAATGTCTGTTTCTTGCAAAATTAACATATTTGTGCCACACAATTGAGCAATCATACTCCTTGTCATTTACTCAAATGAGTTGAAAACTTACATCTGCACAAACACCATCACACGGATATTTATAGCAGCTTTATACCCCACTGCAAAAATTTATAAGCAACCATGATGCCCTTCAGTAGGTTAATGGGTAAATAACCTGTGGTACAGCCTGGCAGGAAATATTATTTAGCAATAAAAATAAATGAGCTAGTAAGCCATGAATACATAAAGGAACTTTAAGTGCATAGTACTAAGAGAAGGAAGCCCATCTAAGAAGACTACATACTACACACATATACGGCATTCTGGAAAAGCAAAACTATGGAGAAAATAAAAAGATCAGAAAATAAAAAGGCCAGGTGGCTCAATTGGAGTGTTATCCTGTGCACCCAAAGGTTGTGGGTTCAATCCCAGTCAGGGCACATACCTACGTTGTGGGTTGCATATGGGAAGCAACCTATTGATGTTTCTTTCTCACATCTCTCACCCTTTCCTTCACTCTCTCCCTCTCCCTTCCTTTGTCTCTGAAATCAACAAACTTTCCTCAGGTGAGGATTTAAAAAAAAAGATCAGTGATTGAAAGAGTTTTTAGGGAGAGAAGGCTAAATCATTAAATAAGAGGGGATTTTTAAGTCAGTAAAATGATTGTGTATTTTACAGTAATGGTGGGTATATGTCATTATACAATATATTTGTGAAAATTCATAGAACATACGATGCCAAGAGTGAACCCCAATGTAAACTGGAAACTTTGGATAATAATGATATATCAGTTCATGGACTGTAACAAAAGTACCTCTCCTGTGTATGTTGATGGCGGAGGAGTATGCATGTATAGATGCAAGGGCTACATAAAAACTCTCCAACTTTCCACTCAATTATGCTGTAAACCTAAAACTGTTCTAAAAATAATGTCTATGTTTTTAAATTCTAAAAGGTCTATACCTTGTTAGAACATAAAATATATTCCTTGAACATTTTATAATATTCATATCAAAATTTATGGACTTATTAACTGATACCACTAGACAATACATTTATGAAGATCAGAGACTATGTCATTTTATTATCTTTGATTTTTCAGGATCTAGAACATTGCTTGATGCATGGTTTATACTCAGTGGAAACTAGACAAATATATCATCCTACCTGAGACAAACTCTTTAGCATGCAAATTCCTATAAAAATAGGTATGTAAATAGAAACAAAAATGACTTGTTTGTAATTGACTTACCCTACTTCTATATTTTAATCATTTTTATTACATAATCATATACTTGAAATAAGAATATAAATTAGATAGTAAAATTACAAGGAGACTGATGGGTTCAGTTTTCACATTGACACTTTTTGGTCATTATCACCTTATTCATCAACTTATTCTTTGGAAATATGTTGGTCATCACATAGAAACAGTTCAAATGCCATATATATATATATATATATATATATATATAGTTACATTCCTAAAACTTTATTGTTTTCTTGTAGAAGTGAGAGAGAATGCTGGGTTTTATTTCCAGGAAGAAACTAAGTCTTTCTTTGTTTCTTTGTAAGTGTAATTGACTTGTCCAAAGCCATTAATGTCAATGGTAGGCTTAAATTTAAGCAATTCCCCTCATTCTTCTTTGGTCTTCTATTTGCTAAGCAATGCAGCCTCACACTTAGAGCTGACAAAATTGAATCACACAGTAATTAAGTGATTTACTTCAGGTCAGAGCAGAAGACCATGAGATTGGCATGTGAACTTGAGGGGAACGACATGAGTGCTTTTCTGTAGGCATCAACCATGTGTAAGTCAATAATCACACACAAAATTACTTCCATATTAACCATGGCATGGTTTCCAAATAGAATAGTAGCAAATAATATCTTTATAAGAAAGATAATACCAATTAGTAATTTCTGGCACAAGCTTTTGTAAGTTATATTTACCACTTATCCTGTGTAAATGAACACCAAAATAAAAGAATTTCAAAACAAATTCACCTGGCCAATAACTCTTTGCCCAAGGATAAACAGAATCAAAAAACAACAGGAAGTAAAAGATAGAATTTGCCTTTCTTCCTGAAATGATACTCAATGAAAACCAATAGTTTTACTTTAATTTTAGGGATTTTAAGTCCAGACTCTCAAATATAGCTTGTTATAAATCCTGAGAGTCAGGGATCTTAAACCTGAATATAAAAAGCCAATCTGTGTAACACAGAAAAGCCCAATAGAAATGAATAATTAACATCTACTACTGAGAACAGTCCCCTCACTGACTTTTGAAGAATAGCACCATATTTCTTTGGGCCTTGAAGAGTGTTAGTCTCAGAGTTATTTTTTGGTAGAATTATGATATTAAGATTAGTAATAAACAAACAGGACTCTCATTCCTATAAGTAGTGTTTAACATAAGTCCACCCCAACTTCTCTGCTCCCCTCTCCACTATGCTACAGATATCTATCCCTTCTCACAAATTCCTGACCTCTTCTAATCTACTTCAGTTACACTCCTAGGACTACACTGAGGATTATGTCATAATTCAGTTCTACTCAACGTTTCCTTAAATACCCCAAAATCTAGACCATTTGCTCATTTATCCATCCTTTCCTATCCAGCATGAGCACTAAGGTAAATTAGCCAAGCTAAACCAACTGCTTTTAGTCTCATTAAATCCACAATCTCCCTATTCCTTCCATTATCCTACCTGGTAAAAACCCTAACTCTAGATCAATGTTATAAATAGTCCTCTTTGCTCTTGGACCCAAAGACTGAATACTCATGGAGAAAATCATGCAAGAATACAGATTTGTGCTACTATCATTCTTAGTCTCTAATCTTAGTAAGATTAGTTATCTCCTTTAATGTCTTCAGTCATTAATTCAAACTGCATCTATTCTCTTTAAGCTCTGTAATCAACCCTTGCTCCATTCCTTGTTAAAAGATTATCTTGAATTCTATTAAGGCCATCTGGTAAGATCCCCATTAAGTTACTGTTAAAATCTATCCATAGATAGATTTCCATATCCATAGAGCATCTTGATCAGCTTTCTTCTGGTCACAAAAGGAAAGATCTTCCTCCTATGCAAGGCCAACTCTCTATCCATGCCTTGAACTGCTCCCTTCTGTTCTTTTAATTAATTCTTGCCTTAAGATGCTATATTTCTGATTTATTTTCCTCACTGGCTCTTTCTCTTCAACCTAAAACCATGTCAAACCTCTCCTAATATTTAAGGACCTTCTCTTGATGCTGTCAACTTCTGTGCTTCTTAAGCACCCAAAATTCACAGAAGGATGGACTCTTTTTGCTGACTGCTTCCTCAGAGACCACTCAGCATACAGAAATTAAGCTTCTGCCACCATCACTCTAATGAAGTCACTCTTGTCAATGGCTTCGCATAACCAAATACACACTTACCTTTTGGAGTCCCTTAGATGCATTTAAAACTGTTGATCATACCTTCCTTCTCAAAACTCTTCAGTGTTTTTTTTTTCCCCCTTTGAACTGTTTCTGGGTATTCCTCTTTCCCTCTCAATCTCTGAAGTTAAAACATCTGTTAGGAAATTGGAGTGTGCAAAGAATAAACTTTTGTGTATCATTAAATTAAATTCATCTTTCTGTACTAGGGACATAGGGTATAGGAAACTATAGGTGACCACTGTAGGATTGAGCAGCTGCCTAGTTTGGGACCAATATCATAGATTTCTAACAAGCATGATCTTTTATCTCAGCTCTACCTAGTTGTGTGAATGAAGCTTAGAACAAGCTGCCAAGTTAGAGGCCTGTACAAATAACTTCAACATCATGTTTTGTAAAGTCTGAACCTGTTCTCCACCCGATCCAAGGGCAGCTGCTGAACGCATTTTAACTCCCACATAAGACTTTTGCCCATTCAGGCTATAACTTCTAGAGTGATTCTCTTCTCTTCTCCTACCCATTCTGTTTCTGTTGTCTGCATTTAAAGGCAACACAGGGTTGAAATGCTGCTATAAAACACATTAGACACCCACAAGTTGCTGGCTCTCTTGTTAGCCATGGTTCTCTTTCTGTCTGGCCCTCTAGTCAAATGGCCAGCCCACACCCTTCCTTTTGTGAACAAGATTAAAAAGGAAAGTCCAACTGCTAAAAACAAAATCTAATGGTAAGCCAAGGAATTAATGTATAAAGGTATTAAGCCTCAATCCCCACATAAATTTCAAGTACTCTAGAATAAATTAATTTAGCAAATTACTGTTTTAAAATTCAAGCACTTTCCAGGGTTGTAAAAATATATCAGTTATTTTTCATAGCATTGCAAATCTGAAATACTTATATGTTAACTTGTTCTGGCCTCTCCTCACTAAAATTCAAGTTTCATCACTTCAGGAAACTCATCTTTTTCACAGTTCTACCTAAAATATTATTATTTGATACATATTTTTGAGTGATTAAATGGTTTCTTAACTTCTGTGTAGTCTTTTAAGGAGTGACTCTTAACTGCTTAAAAATTCTTGGTTTTAATAAAGAATTGAAGGGTAAGAGTTGATGTCAAAGAATAGAACATATTATCATGGTAGATAAGGATACTGGCAGTCTTTCCATGAGATTATATGATTCTAGTGTACAAAAGGTTAGTCTTCTAAAAACTTGACCTGTAATAAAGATGGGTGGTATGAATAAAATGGGGAGCTATTTGGAGAGCTTTGTACTGACAAAAAATCTGTATACAGTGATTGATGTATGCATGCTTGTGCATATATGTGCACACTTATGTATGTGTCCCCCATACTTTGTTCTTCATAATGTCCCCCACGATCTTATTGATTTTTGTGCATAACTAAAAACCATCTTAGCTCCATAGTACTAAACCGTTAGTGCCTAGAGAACTAAATAAAGGTTAACAGATAACACAGAATGATAATGAAAATGGAAACTCTGGAAAGATGCTAACATGTTACTCCATAACACCTGGTGCATTTCCAACCTCTATACTTGGAAGTCCAGGCAACGAATGAAATTTACCAAGAAGGTCTGTGTCTTAAAGTCTTTAATTGCTTGAAAATAATCTTTGTTGGGAACAATCTCAATTCAAAAGGGAATAGAGGCTTTGTGTAAAATTTTGCACCTGGGGTTAGTGGTACAGCCAAATTTTACAGGGTTTAAATCATATGATGATGCCTCAGCCAAGCAAATATGGGTCCAAGAAATTAAATGACAATACTGTGTTGGATCTAAAAAGTGATAACTAATGTAACAGCTGTTGCTTCTTCAAGACTGTTAACATGAAGATAGAATGTTTGCATTTTCTCATTTTAAATATTGATTTTTGTTTGTCTACCTAATCAGATATATCAAAGTTATTTGCAGTTTGATGTGTTTTGCACTGTTGTAAACATAACTACTTCATTAAATTATATGACTTTCGTTTAATATTTCCAAGCTACCACACAATGAGATTGCCTGAATAGCTTGCCAGCTTCTCCTACTCTCTACCCATTAAATATATGACATTCTAACAGGAACCAAACAGTACCAGCCCCCATAACTTCCTTCTGGTTTAGACATCAGAATGACGGCACCATTTGTGTAGGTTCTCTTTCCACTCTGGCCAAAACAGAAAGACGTTTCTCAGGGACATTTCCAGTTACATTAATTAGCAGATGTGTTGTTTAACATAAAATGAATAAAATGCTTTAAGATTATTATGCTATAAAATAAGAGGTTTTTTCTTCTGCAATTTACTCATATTAAAAATACACTCAAGAACAAAAAAAAAAACTGAAAAAAATCTTTAGATTTTAGGAAAAAAATTAAAAGTTTAAACCATCCGTATCCATATACAATATAAGTAGGATTTATTTAATTACTCCATGGTTGCTACTGTCTAGTTATTCTATGCTGCTTCTCCTGTCTTCTTCTCAAAGGAGAATCCATTTCCTGAGCTATAGAGTAATTGAATGGCCCAGCCTTGGTAAAATTGTAGTAAACACAGAGCCCTGGCCCTAGTGATTGGACAAGAACTGTCATTTGATCTAAGCAGGCCAGTTAGATTCCTTTCCTAGAGTTTACCAGGAAACCACTCTCTCACCAAATGGATAATCCTAAAAAAGACTAAACTTTGAAACCAACAAAGGTAAAGAACTGAGAGTAAATGCTAATGTTATTTAGGCCTTTGTTCCTCACCCCTGAATAAAAGAAGACCTGCAAGTTATCTGGACTTTCAGCTACCCCATTTGTCATCTGATAATTCTTCCCATTTGGTTTAGCTGGTTTGAATTAGATTTTGATCACCCCTAGTGAAGCTCTAATTTTAAAAAATCTTCTCAAATAATTTCATCAAGGATGTAGTATATCAAAATTATTTTTCTCCTTAAAAAGAGGCATTTTAATCTATACGTTATAGTTGAAGTTGGAGCTTTCAAGAGAGACAAGACACAAATTCAAACCAGAGTTCTTCCATTTACAGGCTGTGTGTGACATGACATGTTGCTTAAATCCCTTAAGACCATGTTTTCTGCTACATAAAATAGGAATAATAATAGTAGTGGCTTACAAAATTTCTGTGAAGTTTAAATGATATATATGTTCACAACCCACAAAAGCTAAATTATTGTGTTTCCTATTTTACAGATGAGGATCCTGGGACTCAAAGAGGTCCAGTAACTTCTTTAACATGACAAAAAATTAAATGGCAGAGTCAAAATTAGAATCCAGCCCTGTCTTAAAAAGTCCTACTCTTTCAATCATACTAGGCTGCCAAAAGGGGAAAGGAAAATGAGAAAAAGAAGATTAATATATTTCTAACCAGATATCATGCCTAATTCACTCCTTTGGAATTAAACCACATCTGGTACACATCGCTTGTGAGTTAAAAAACTTACGCAAGGAAGTACCTTCCATTTGGACCAATGCTATCAGATGAGCATTATCCATAATAAAAAGAAAGAAAAAAATTGGAGCCAGGAACTCAATAAAGCCAAGGACAAACAAATACATTCATCTCTTCTAGTGTTTCCATGCTTAACCATTAGTATAAACAAACTGATTTCCATGTGCATTTGGCAATGCAGTGTACACAATGACTCTTCTCACACCTAAAAGTGATCACTTACAATCCATTAAAATATGGAAGCCTGCAAGGAAAGACCTCCCTAGCATGAATGACTCTGAATGGAGAAGTGTGGCTAGTGTAGGAATTTATCCCTAACTTATCCCTGACCCCTGGCTTCTTTTGTATGTGAATCTAACACATGTGGCAGCAAATAGTTTCCAAAAATCATTTATAAAGTTAAAATTTTATTTGAATTGTTCAATTCAACTACACTTATTCTCTCAGTCCCCTGTTTGTTTTCTTCATTGTCCCCTGCTTCCCTTACCACAGGCCCACATGGGTTGTTTCCCCTCACAGAAACCAGCTAGAGAGAGGCGGTCTCACCAGCAGCTTAATGAATACATCAAGGAGAGAATGAACCAGAATTGTCCAAATCAGAAGTATTAGTTAATGAAGATGTCATGGCCGCTGATCATCCCTTAACTATCAGCAAAGTTACAGATTACTAAGTGGTCAAACAGCCACCATGTTCCTTAATTGGCACCAGAATGCAAGAAGGCATTATTAGAAATTATTAACTTATGAAATAGTATAATAAAAATGGCTTTCAATATTTGGATTTCATATAAATTCTAGGATAGAGTTGATGAATCTGGTTTTTATTATAGCATAAAGGTTTTAAGGTATATACAGCATGGAACTGACTTGCATGGCATTATAAGGGAATGTTTTCCAGGGAAGAACTTCATTTGGCAAAATAGGATCCTTCAATAGAAGAACTCTGGACACAGCCCTCTAAATGGGAAAGAGTGGTTGCAATTGTAGCTCAATCCAATACCCTCAAAGTGACTAATTTCTTTCAGATTTTCATTTTGATTAATACTGTCTCTCTCCACTGTTGGCTCCCAGGAAGATGCTGCTCCATTGTTTTATAAACCTAGCCTTTCATTAGGTTCCATTATCCCAGCAGGCAGGCTAGAATTGTCCAAGTGTACATTATGTAGCACTAAGAAAGTAAAATACCCGAAGAAAATGCAAGAAACCTTTGCCACAGAATGCAAAATGGTGCTTTTTCCTCGTTTCTGACAAATTTAGCTAAATCTTTAAAACTGAGAAGAAAAACAGATTTTTCTTTTTACTAAAGGAAGAAACTAAGAAATTATTAGATACCCCTCACCTTTTCAACCAATTGCTATGAGGTATCTGAACTTGTTCTACTTTTACTTCCTATTAGTGGATTCTTTAAAAAGCAGTACTATGCCTTTCTTCCTTAGCTTGCTATGGAGTTACTGCTTCTCACACCCATAGCTTCACAGTATGAATTTTATAGATACCAACAAGAATGAACTGGCAACTCAATCCCATGCTGGACATTCATGCAACTGTGACAATCACTATGCTCAATGCAGTGCCTCCTAGAGCAGTGTAGAGAAAACTGTCACATTTCTGGCAGAATCTGGTTGTGTGTATGCAGCAAACTACCAGGTTACATTTTTTCATGGATAATTCTGAATGTTGCAGAATCCTGGGTCACCCCATGATTACAGAGCAGGGAGAAAGGGCAGCAGTAAGATAGGTCTCCTTGGTGTGGTAAAGATACACAGGTTTCCTCATGACAAAGTGGATGCCACAGGAAACAATGAATTTGATTGAGCCACTCAGAAGGGATCCCACCCAAGAAGGAAGTCTACCAAGTGAAGGTTGCCAGTGGGAGAGATGGAGGAAACTTCATAAAATATCCCACTGAGAGCACATCAGCCATGTTAAGAGATGGAGCAATGGAGTGGTTTGGGAAAACACACATCTGGGTCCACATGAGACCCAGAGATTTGAATCAGCATTACACAGACACGGTAAGAGGAAAAATTTAAGAGCATCACTTTAGTGACTTCTATACCTTTACTCTAAATCTTCCTCTTCAGCTAAAACATTGGAGAATCTAGATACACAGAAAAACACGGACTAAAATAATTGTCCGCATTCCCTTCCCCATTGCATGGGTAAGGCTTAAGGAAAGATGTTTTACAGTTAGAATGGGGATGGCCAATAGACATATAAAAAGATGTTCAGCCCTGGCTGGTGGCTCAGTGGAATGGTGCTGGCCTGCAAACCCAAAGGTCACTGGTTTGATTCCCCAGCCTGGGCATATAACCAGGTTACAAGCCAGGTCTCCAGCCAGGTCCTTAGCTGGAGTCAAGTGAAAGACAACCATACATTGCTGTTTCTCTCCCTTTCATTCTCCCTCCCTGCCGTTATTTCTAAAAATAATGAACAAAATATTTTTTTTTAATGTTCAACATCATTACTCATCAGAGAAATGCAAATTAAAATTGCAATGAGATACCATCTCACACCTGTCAGAATGGCTATTATTGATTAATCAACAAACAAGTGCTGGTGAGAATGTGGAGAAAGGTGAACACTTTTGCAATGTTGGTGGGAATGCAGAATGGTGCAGCCACTGTGGAAAGCAATATGGAGATACCTCAAAAAATTAGAAATGGAAATGAATCTGTTTTTTGTCTCAGCAATCCCACTTCTGGAAATATATCTGAAAGAACCCAAGACACTAATTAAAAAGAATATAAGCACCCCTATGTTCATTGCAGTGTTATGTACAATCGCCAAGATATAGAAGCAGCCCAAGTGTCCATCAATAGATCAGCAGTTAAAACAGCTATGAGACATTTACACAATGAAATATTACTCAGCCATAAAAATAAAATAAAATTTTACTCTTTGTGACAGTATGGATGGACCTGGTGAACATTATGCTAAGTGAAATAGGTCAGTTAGAAAAAAACAAATACCATATGATTTCACTCATATGTGGAATCCAATGAACAAACTGAACTAAGAAACTAAAGACAGATTCATATATAGATGGACAGCAAGGTGACAGCTAGTAGTGGGGAGGTTAGGAGGTACAGTGATTGAGCAAAAAGAATAAAGGAATCATGAACATAAACAACAACAACAAAAGAAGAATAACTGACAAAGTTAAAATGGGGATTAAAGTTTTAATTAAAATTGGAATGGACTTACATTACTTTAAAAGTGAACTTAATTATCAAAATGAGACTGTCCTTATAGCTGAATATGACTGAAAACTGACACCTGCATGAATCCCAAGTTTTCAAGGAATAGGAAAAGGCAATTTTGGGTAATATTTTATAGGTTGGCAGTCTAAAGAAAAATTAATTTACCACTTATAATCCATTTAATTCATCTTATGCACATGAATAGGAAAACTTGCTAATTCTTCTAGTAACTTCATGACGTATTTTGCAAGAACAAAACAAATAACCGATTTAGAATAATCTTAAGTGTTCTTACATAGTAGCTAACATGAAAATAAACTCACCAGTCAAACTGATACCATTATCTAGACCCAGAAAAACTTTAATTCAGGCCCCTTGTCTTAATGCTAAAAGTTAAAATTTCCTGTTAAACCTTCTTCACTATCCAGTTTTAATTTTCTCTCCTTTCTTACCTCCCCTCACTCCAGATTACAGCTGAAGTTTGATCTTAAAGGAATTTTTTTACTTCCTTTACCCTTGATAACACAATGCCCTTCCACATCTCCACATTATTGTGCTCACAGTTCTCTCACCTGTTCTTCCTTTCTAACCCCTGGTAACCCAGGACAATATCTCCTCCACTATAAGCCCTAACTAAATCACATGGGCAAAATCAATTATACTCTAGCCCGTCTCCCACTGCTCTTCCTCAAATTGCTAGTAATTACAGCATTTATCCCATTGGAGTTCTGCTGGTTTTTTCAAAGACTGTCTCCTCAGCCAGACTATGAGGAAAAAATCACTCAGCTGGGCCATTCAGCTGATTCATTAAGCACAGCTTCTACACACAGAGAAGATGTGCATCACGCACTTATTAAATGCACAAATGATTAAATGACCACAGACAAAATTACTAGGTTCACAAATCCCATGATTTCCTTCAAACTAAAGATACCTAGTGCTACCAGTTGCATTATCTGATAGAAGCGGGGAAAACATATATTTGCAAGTAGCCTCCGCTACTTCATCATCTTGTCTGGCTCTTTCATTTTACAAACAAGAAAAATTATGTCTACAAGAGTCTGGGATGAGGCCAAGGTCACACAGTAACTCAGTGTGAGTAACAATACTGGAACTCAGTTTGCTCCTAATCAATAACTTCAATCAAGCTTTTATACTTCTCTATGGCTTCCCTACAGAATGTAAGTACATAAGAAAAGATATTTTCGTTGATATTTCATTTGTGGATGTATCCTCAGAGCTTAGATGATGCCCGATGTAATGGCACTCTGGAAATATTATCCAATAGGTACACAAATGAATGAAGGCAAAAGTTGTATCTCCAGACTCCCAAGCTAAGAATCCAAGTTGAAATAAGCCAACAAATCAACTACCTTTTATCCAAGAAAATAGTCTGTGGACTTTCTAAGTGGACAAAATGCAGAGGTAATACTGGAATTCTGACTGCAAGGTGTTGGTGAAGCCTCAGGTGTTTTGAAAGGTGTTTTTCTTCCTTTATCTTGCAGAGAGTATTTTATTTCTTGTTTTCTTGTGTGTGTGTGTGTGTGTGTGTGTGTGTGCACATGTGCTTGTAATTTTGCTGTCATAGAACACAGAATCTGAGATCAACTAACCCTAACTAACTTGTACCTCAAGGAATCAAGATGAGGAAGCAGAACAAATACTTAAATAGCAAAGCTAGTAATGCATTACTTTGGAAATGTTTTTCATAAATATCACTGGTAAAAAAGTGGAGAAATGGCTGACTGAAGGAAAAATACAGCACAAGTTTGAAACTTCCATTTTTAAATATGAAATTGATGTTAGCATATGAATGTGAAAGTGCCCTGGGTTTCTAAAGTGGTCCTTCTGATCACATCGGACCTCAAGCAACTGTCCACCACTGTACACTCTGGAGCCTGGGCCATCTGCCCTGCCCTTTAGAGGAGCAGGAAATGATGAGAAATAGTCATGGGTTAGAAGAATTTGTGGGGGTGGCATCCTCAGAAGGATCCAGCAACAGCACTGGTTGCCATGACACTATGATCTGGCGTTTCCAACGAGGGGACCAAGCTGCAATGTCTGCCATGCCAGAGAGTGGAGGCGGCAAGAAAATAGGGACAATTCATGAAGTGAAAAATTTGGAATGCCTTCAACCAGACTGTAAAAGCAAGGAAGGACTATTTTTTTCATACTACAAATAAATTATCTTCTTGACATATAATCTGGTGCCTGTCATTCTTCAAAAGGCAAGTTGAGTGTCATTAAGCAGCAGACTTCCTGAGGCAAACGCTTGAACAATTAATTGCCTTGCTGTTGTTTTGGTTTGATTTTTGTATTTCCCAATTCATCCTGAAAACCACTGTCAGTTTTTCTTCACTCATAAAATAAACATCCTGTAAACCAATAAGATAGGACAGTGCAATGGCAACTGAGGTCTTCTCCCTTAGGAAATCGTATTAAATTATTAATCTGCTTGTGGACCAAAGCCTAGGACTGTGCTTTCCCTGAATGTATTTCAGTTAAAAAAAAAAAAAAAAAAAAAAAGCAGGGCTTCTGTGTTGTCTCCCAGCTGAACATCACACCTCACAATAGATGGACTTTTTCTGTAGAGTAATTTTTGGTCTTAGTCCCCAGAGAAACTGAGGACAGAACTAGCTTCGAGATTTAATAACCTACCATTAGATATACCTCTAGCGTGGGATTTAGGATCTCTCTGCTTAAGTAATATGAAGTCTGGGCTTTCTCATTGTGATTTTGGGGATTTATTAATCCCTTTTATGCTGTATTCATGATTGGCCCAGGCTCAATTTCATTTATAACCAACTTCTCCTCATGTTCCACCAAGCAGATGTTTATTATTATAGGAGAGAAAAGAGTTACTCCTTATACATTTGTGTAATATTTTATAATTTCTGTAACACTGCGAACTCAGAGTGCCCAAAAACTGAAGGTTAAATCACCAGGATGTGGGTGGGACCCAGGCAATATGATAGCTGGGTGTAGGAGGAAGTGAAGGAAAGCAGGGCTACCAGGGGTGTGGAAGTAGAAAGAGAATGAGGTTTAACCCATGGTAGCAGGATGGTGGAAGTAATTTAATGAGCAAAAGCAATTGCTTGAGTTTTTATTTTTCCTTTTTCCTTCTGTCATTCCTGTTCCTATAAAACAAGAGGCAGGACATTTGAAAAGGACAATGGTGAGAGGTGTGGGTAATACAACTGTGCCCACTGGCTGCTGTTCAGGCATGTGATAGGTTAATGAATGCGGTAGATTCTTGGCTGATGTGACATTCGGATATTCACTTAACAGGATTATAAAGAGCTCCAAAATGTGCATTTTTTTGTTTTGTTTTTGTTTTTAAGATTTTTTTATTTATTTTTAGAAAGAGGGAAAGGGAGAGGCAGAGAGGGAGAAAGACATCAATGTATGGTTGCCTTTCACCTGCCTCCAGCTACAGACCTGGCTGGAGATCTGGCTTGCAATCTGGTTCTGTGCCCTGGTTGGGAATCAAACCAGTGACCTTTGGGTTTGCAGGCCAGCACCAATCCACTGTGCCACCAGCCAGGGCTTGCAGTTTTGTAATTAGTTCTTTCAACCAAATTTGCTATATGCTTTTTTTCTTCTGCTTTCTGGTCAACTGGAAGTGAATATTTTTATGAAGACTTCCTGATATGGAGTAAAACAAAGTGTTAAAATCTTCCAATCAAATAAGCACCTAACTCTTAGAGATTGACAAACCCACAGTTTAATTCAAAAAGAAAGCAAATGTAATGACTTTTCTCCGAAGATGGAAGTTAAAGGCAGCATCAAAAGTGAAGGGCTTCTGTTAAATAAATTAGTTTTTGCAGAACCCTTGAGTCAAATTAAGGGGTGGATTCTAAGTTTGGACTCTTCAAGAATTAAGTATGTGCTTATCTCTCTACCTAGGCTCCCCAAAAGCCTTTGTGATTCAGGTTATAAAATGAGCTTCACAGGTAAAAAACTTTCCTTCTTACCAACCTTTCCAGATTTATACCTCCACAACCTCTCACCTCAGGTCTTCCCAACCCCCTTCCTCATCCCCTTGGGTCCTCCATCTCAGCAAGGCAAGCTTCTCCTCTCCCTTCATTGATCCCTGTCTTTTTCATATGTAAATCCCTTTGCTTTGAATGGCAGCTTCCTGCTGTTCCACTGGGAAAAATCCACTTCTAGAGCCTTCCATGTTTGCCTCAGGCAGTAGTGCCTCTCAGTTTAGGCATCAACATGCATTTGTACCCCAGCCATTTCACCAAAAGAGAACCCCACTTGAGGAGAAAGGTTCAGCTGTGGAAAGTCCTGCCCCTCAGCCGTGTCTGTATCTTGATTGCATGAAGGCTGGTACATCAGCAGAGCCCCAGCAACTCTGAGCTGTTGAATGATCCTGGGTCAGTCACTTTAACTCCCTGAGCCTCAGTTTCCCCAACTTTGAATGTGACACACTAAAAATCATTCAGTTATGAGGTTGTTTCAAGAATGAAATAATATGTGCAAATATACCTTGTTTATTCAGAAGTGGCATGCAAACATGAGATGAAAAATGGAAGACTACAAAACTGTTTCTTCCTTGCTTTTCCATATGTCCTAGGTATTTTGGTTGTTTTAAAAGCATGCTGGTTTTCTCATTGGCATTTTTCTATACAGTAAAGTAAGCAATCTAAATTTTAAAAGTACTCCCCCGCTCTCCTCTCCTCCTCCTTGAGATTCATAAGGCTGTTTCCATTTTGAAGTTTATAAATGGAGCTCATAAATATTTCTAGTTTGCCCTGATATTTCCCAAATATTGGTCACCCTTGTTTCAAAAGTCTTTTGACATATGTAATAATCTCTCAGACTCTAAAAAGAATGAATAGTAAATAAACTAAAGATTTTGTCTTCCCTCTCTTCCAATATTTGCCATTTGCCATTAACTCTTAGGGACATCTGTGTATGTGTGTGTGTGTGTGTTTGTGTGTGTGTGTGTGAGAGAGAGAGAGAGAGAGAGAGAGAGAGAGAGAGAGAGAGAGAGAGGGAGAGGTGAGTTTCTTTTTAATCAGACTGCCCTTAGCAATGAGGATCTTCGTTGTGGACAATAGAGTGATGCAGAAAGAATCACTTAGCTCAGAGCGCCCACTGAAATCAGATCTCCCCTCTCTTGTGTCTTGCATAGTCACTAGGCAAACACAACAAATTCAGTCACATCATTAACCCAGTTGTGAGGGAGCAGAATCTCTACTGGTTGTGGAAAAATATATTTGACTTTGGATGCTGGTCCTAAGCATGACATCAGCCTTTTGATGTCCAAGATACTTCAAGGGTTCCAGATAGAGGAAAAGGTCACATCCTAATCCATCTACTTGCATTTAGAAACTGCATTGCTTTTGGAAGTTATGTGTGATATGTCCTCTTCATTGAGGAGATTCTCAGGTTTTATGTTGCTATTCCTAGAATTGTCAGGTTAGGTCTGTGAGTTTACCTCTTACTGGCACAGAGAAAAAGGTCTTTTTGGCACTAGTTATAAAAAGAGTCTTTGTTTTGTAAAATTTGCTATTGCTTGTTCCTTTCCCATTAGTTTTATCTACATGAGTATTGTTCACAAAACTGTAAAAGGGTAATATCTTCCCATCTGGAGGAATACTCATAGGTATTCTAAAGACATATTTTTAACAGTATCAAATAACTCTCTCTATAGAGTCTTAGTCCCATTTTCTCCAATGTGTTATGATTTTACCTTTAAACCAGTCAAAAGATGACTTTATAGTTAAAATAATATTTTCAGATTCAGAAATAAAATGCAAAATAAGCCATTGCCAGTACAGAGGAATAGGACTGTAAAACAAGGATGAAAGTCACTAAATGCTATCCATGAATTCCCCTAAATTCCCAACAGCTACTTCTCCACAGTTAACGTAAATCAAGTCAGTCAATTACGTAAAGATTTATTGACCTTTACTACCTATAACCAAATTTGTGGTTTCAAAATTGCTTAAGCACACACACAATAACACACTAATTCTTGGTTAAGAAAATCTACCTGTAGTGGTAAGTTTAATGTCAAAGCAACACAATTCCAAGTTACTGGTAATATTAGACATAAAGAACTTCTCTGCTTAATCAAGTATGAGGATTAGGCAGGTCACTACCCAATAATTCAGGAATTATTTAATTTGTCTTTCAAATAATTGAATTAAAACATACATACATACACACACACACACACATACACAGAAACCCTTGCCATTGCACCTGGCTTTGTCTTCTTTATTTTGATATCATCAACATGTAAGGCTTTTCAAAATCCAACACCATCATTGAAAATTGTCCTGACTACCCTGACTGATGTGATTCAGTTGGTTGGGTGTAATCCCACAAAGCAAAAGGTTGCTGATTTGATTTCTGGCCAGGTCACATGCCTGGGTCACAAGTTCATCCCCAGGGTGCTTAGGGGAAGCAACTGATCAATGTTTTTCTCTAACATTGATGTTTCTCCCTGTCCCTACTCATCCTTTTGCCTCTCTCCAAAGATAAATAAACTCTTTAAAAAAAAAAGAAAAAGAAAGAAAGGAAATGGTCCCAACTGCTCTATAAACCCTCCACTACTCATACTGAGACGATTCCCTCAGAGTGCAACCTCGGAAGAGCCCAATGAGCCAATCTCAGACAGAGAAACACCGTATGAACACTGTATAAACAGTATGAAGCTTGTGAAAATCAAGACATAGCTACAAAGCAGCAGTGTCATAAATTTTACAGATTTTGTTTGAGTGTCTCTTTCTGTTCGGTGTCGTGTTTCTTTTCTTATAATTTTTGTTTTGTGGATGAGAAAAGATGGTTAGCTTCCAGGCCCTGTTATAAATAACATGAATCATTCCATGGCAGACATTTATTCTACACCAAATTGGGCCCTTAATAGACTCAAATATCCTGTTAAATGTGTAAGGTGGTTGACCTAAAGTTAAAAGAAGAACAATCTTGAAGTTGTCATAATTTAAAATGGACATATTGAGGAATTAATGGGCACCAGGAATTACTGAGAATCACCCAATGGTAAACAGTGTTGTAATGAAGACAGGGGCCTAAGGGGCTTTGAGAAATTTCTTATTTTCTATTATTTTTATTTTTAAAGATTTTACTTACTTATTTTTAGAGAGAGGGGAAGGGAGGGAGAAAGAGATGGGTGAAAACATCAATGTGTGGTTGCCTCTTGCATACCCCCAACTTGGGGTGTGGCCTGCAACCCAGGCACATATCCAGGAATTGACTCAGCAACTCTTTGGTTCACAGGCCAGCACTCAATCCACTGAGCCACACCAGCCATGGTTCTATTCTTTATTATAATTCTTTATTGTCACTAAACTGCTGATTTTTTCTATTGTGCCACATTGTTTTTAACCTAAAATAAATTTGTCATTATGTCACTTTTTGGTTTGAGAGCCCTTCGTCTCAACCTGATAACGTATATTTTATCAAATTTTTCTTTAAGAAACACAAGATTGTTAAGGAGGTTTGTTTTTCTAGCAATTTAACTTCCTATTCTACTTATTAACAAAATTACCATCTCTCTCTGAATCTCTCTCTCTCTCTCTCTCACACACACACACACACACACATATTTGAACACCCAATCTCTGGTTTCTTTCCATGTAGTATGTTTTTTTTTTCTGGTTACAACAAAAAGAAGGATAAATTTTTACATCCTAAATAGAATCTAAGTCATAGAGTCTATTTTTCCCTTATTAGATAGAAAGATAAACATAATAATGCTTCCTGGAGGCTCGGCCTTGATCCATAATCAAGGCTGTTTCTGGGTAATAGTTTCAAATTCACTACACTAGGGCTACTATATTATTACAGAAAGATAGATATCCCTAGTTTTTTCATTTTCTAAATTTTTTCTTCATTTTTCACAGCCTTATTACCATTATGCCTTTCCACTTTATTATCTTACTTTTCTGTTTCCTCATCCATTCTGTCCCTGCCATTTCTTATCATTCAGAAGAGAAGTGTCATTCCCCACTGTACTCTTAAAGGAGGAAAGATTTGTCACTTTTCCTTTTTCAACTCTGAGCCTTTTGGGATAGAGAATTTTATTTTACTTATTTATTTGTTCTAGCAATACTTTAAAATCCACCACTTACATAAACTACTTGTACAATTATTTTCTAAAAGAACCTATTCCCTGACAAGAGAGAATATGCAGTATGCAAAATTCACATTTGATTTAACATTATGTAATTGGAGCAGCTTTACTTCACCCATTATTTATGCTACTAATAGGAATGGCATTTTCTCCTTTTTTTTTTTTTTTTAACCTAGTTTAATGATCAGCACAGAAAAAGTAGAAAGTATAAATTAGATAAACATTTTTAAAGATTACAGACCAGTTGTTTTATAGAATACCTCACTTGGAGATTTTCTGAATGATTCATTATAACTAGGTCCAGTTTTTGCATTTTTGTCAGGAATATACATAACTAATGTTAGCCCTCTGAGTGCGGTATATCCAAAGGCATATAAGGTTAGTTTGTTTGATGTAATAGGTCTGATTCTTCAAGAGGCAGGCTTCAAGAAGAGGGCGAATATAAAAGTTTTTCTTGAGACCACCAGAGGGAAAAGGAAGGAAAAAAAGATGGATTCAGCAGTGAGAGGAGTTGGACTGTGATGTAAGCTCAACACAAGACTCAGGCAGCCCTCCAGGGAGGTGTGTAACTACAAAGGTCCTTTAGGACTGTCCTGCACTGGGGCACATGGTCTAGGTCCATAGGTACTGGTCTCTGGAGCAGGGCCACACTTGAAGGGAGAATGCACGGTGGGTGAAATGATCTCATCAGCCAAGGCAATTCCAAAGAGCTGGGGGCCAACTTACTCCAGCCTCAGGAATACATCCTTCAGTCTTAAAAGATGTTTATCACATCCCATTAGTAGTAATGATAACTTCAGTCACTGTGGTCTGTCATATTTCTCCATTGTAAAAGTACCCTTATTCCCCTTTGTAACTAGTGAAAGGGGAACATTAACCATTATGTACATTTCAGTTCCCCCCACAAACTTCACCAAATAATTTAGTGTCCATGAAGGATTTCTACCTCAATGGATTATAACTGTGATGGGTAAAAATTATAACTATTTTCTATTTGGTCACTCTTTTTATATATTAATTGGCATTCCACTGCAAAGATTATTCATTTCTCTGTTATTTCATTGATTCAATCACCTTTATTAGTAGTATAAACTCATAAATTATAATTTAAATATAATGATGTACTACAATAACATCATTATTTATTTCGATGCTTAAATTATACTATATTTGACCAATGGGGTCTTAACTAATTTGGCTTCAAATGCTGAAATGTCTTAGGGAAGTTTTATATAGCTTCTACTACAAATAATATACATTAAATTCATAGTATTCCCAGGAGATAACACATGCCAATTTTACAAGAATTTAAACTAGACATATATATCTGAAAAAAAAACATATAATTATGCTTAGGCCTCCCACTAGTTAGTGTATAATTATAATTTAAAACTCTGTCCAACACTGTATAATTAATTTATGATTATATCAAATAATCATAAAAAAATACATCTCACTTGCCTAGCTCAATATTTTACACATTTGCATTATATCATATTGTGTAATGCATTGTTTCTATATTTTCAACCATGTTTTATTATATATTATATAATATTATATTTAAATTTAATCTTTCTTTAACTATTTAAAAAAGTACTTGGTAAGATATGTTGGAAGTGACCCTGGTGTAGGTTTTAGGAGCTTTTGGGTTTTTTATTGTGACTTTTCCATCAACATTTATCAATTTTGATTTTGTCACATAGGGGTTTAAGATATTATTTTTCTTAAAATAATATGAATATGTTGACAATGAGGGTCAAATGGGATACCCAACAGGAAAGTACTTTGCATATTGTAAATGCATAAATGCCTCAGACATTTTGGAATGACTACAGATAACTTATAGAATCATATTTATAGGGAAAATATGTCCTGGTAAGCTGAGATTTCTTTTGCTATTAATTGTGGGTAAAGGAAGAACATTAAGTTAAGTGGTTTCTCATCACAAGACAGGAGGTAAATAATCCAAATTTTCTAGGCTTATCTCTATTCCATGTCTTATTTATCTTACTTATGATGATAATGTAATTATTTAGAAACTTACTTTGACTAACTTTTATGGTATTTATCATGTGTTAATTCCTGTGCTGAGTGTCATTAATACACAGATAGATAAGGCAAGAAACTCAAGGAACTTATCTAGTGGGGAAGACAAGAAACCACCACAGTTTACAACGGAGATTGGGATGAACGCTATCAGTTAGAATTTAGATTTGACTGTGTGCAAGAGAAAACTCAGATAACACAAGCGCTTAACAAAATAAGCTTCAGTTTTCCTTTCCCATAACAAGAAATATAGAGAAAGTCAATCCAGTGTTAGCAGAGTAATTCAACAATATCAAGGTGAAGGTCCATATGATTATTTTTGTCTTTTATGGTTGGTGACAATTTGGTGGCCCCAGCTCTAGTGATTGCTTTCATTCTTTAGACATAAAATAGGGGAAAATGAAAAAAAAGAATGAGATGTGCCATCTGAATCTATGTCCTTTTTAACTTTCTTAGAAGCCTCACCCAACAGTACTCATCTCATTGACCAGATTTGTCACTTCTACCACGGTCACCTCTACTATATAAAAGACAAGAAAATAGTTTTATCTGAACACTTTGTTGCCAACAACAAAACTAGGATTCTATTTATTGTAAAGGAAAAAATAAAAAGAAATAATGTTGGATGGGTAATTAGAAATTTATTTCAACATAGAAACAAAAAGTATATTTACTATGAAAGTATAAAAAAAAGAATCTAAATCTAGTAGTAGAATAGAAGTGTGGTCTTTACTCTTCACCAAAGTTTTAGACTTGCCACCCTGCCTAGACTTCCTCACACATGTTAATAGAACCATCATCTCACTACCCATTCAAAGCCAGAAATTTAAGAATCATCAATTCTCCCTGTGTCTGTTATAATAACCATTTTATTGTTCTACTTTTAAATATTATCAGTGTGTCAATTTCTCTACTCTATAGCTATCATTTCCATCCCAGAAGTTTACACTTTTCATTTGACTATGAAGCTCCCTAACTTGCCTCCCCACTTTCAGTTTTTTCCTGCCCAATCCACCCTCTGCTCACGCAGTATCAATGATGATCTCTTCTTATGTGTGTGATAACAAAGTTAACTTGATTAACAGTAACGGTTCTAACATCCTATAAAAAGCAAAATCAGTCAGGGTCGGCTATAAATAAATCTTTAGTACTTTTAGCTGTGTACCTATTTGTCCCTTCATAAGGTAAAAGTTACATAAGTTACATATATTTAGAGTCCCATTTGCAGGCGATTCAGGCTCTTAATAGCTTTTCATCAAGGTAAACAGATAATAAGTTAGCTCTAAAAACATACTGTAGCATTGTTGATATAGCTTAATCTTAAATGCCTTGCTGGATCTTTTTGTGTTCATATAACCTTGATTATGGTCATTCCAAGCATACCAGTGACAAACAAATCAGGAAACTTTTATGTTCTGAAGTGCAATATAAATTTTCTAGAGAAAGTTCATTCTTTATCACTAGTTGAAAGTTAAATATAAATTGCCTGAATTATCATCAGACTAAACAATCATAAACTACACCTCTATGCCTTCTATAGAGAGAACATATTTAAGAATCACTAATTAACTCTAAAAATTCATTTAAATATTAATAAATAAAGTTGTATAGCTACTTATTTTAACTATCCAACAAATATTTATTTGGTGTTCATACACCTTATACAAAGAATGAAAATATCCTTATAGCTGTGTACTATATGTTTAATATACTTTTATATTTCAACGTGATAACACATTGTGCCAAAAAAACCATATGTATAAAATCCCTCAGACTTTAGCAAGTACTCTGAATCAGTAACTCTCATTGGTTCTTCCTGACATGTGGTCTTATCATCTGATAAAACAGTGCCTTGTCTCCAAAATCCTTGCCAGCCCTTAAGCTTCTACTTGCTATCACTGGAAATGTAATCAGCAAAGCCAACTGGTCTTAACAAGCATTTATATCAAGTCTTGTCACTATTCCAAAGGAGCCATTAAGGTGAACAATTGGTTTAGGCCTTAGGGTAAAACCCAAAGAAGCCTAAAAGACTTATTATACAGTCTATTGTGTCAAACAGACTTGGAAATAAAGAGGCCCCCAATTTGACTTTCAAATACAGAGTAAAATCACTCCCCCAGGATCAGTAGTGTGCATGTTAAGAATCTAACAATATATAAAGATATGAGTCATTTTATTCTAGTGTATCAATGATTTCTCCTGTCCAAAAGTACCTTAGAGCTAGGAACAGTGCCCTCCTTGATAGATACAACCATTTTCCCTGTAGCCTTTAAAATCGCAAAAAAATTTTAAAAATGTTTAATTAGTCAAAAACTATTTCATCTGTGGCACCCAAATAAGCTACCTGCTAATCTACCAGAGTTGGTCTTATCTATATGTCTGAAACTGATTTAACTTTCTAATAAAATGAAATAAGCCCATGGTCTCCAAAAGCCATATTTTCTTTAAAATATATGAAATAAGTTACCTTATCAAATTAACAAAATTGATGCCTTGGAAATCTTGAGGAGATTATATGCAATGATTATACAAAAGAATAAGAATATGATAATTTAAGAATGGGAACACAGATGGTTCTTACTGGTAAGGGCAACTATAAGAAAATTATCCCTTCCAACCTTCCTTCTTTGTATGCAGCTAAGTGGTGTGAAAAAAACTGACCCCACCCCAGCTTCAAAGGTGGACTCTTATGAAACTAATACATTTGAATCATTTTTGGATTCAAGGTATGATAACATAATAAAGGCCTAAGCTAGTCAGAACATGGGATTTTACTGATACAGTTAACGGATTAGGAGTAGGTGTGTAACCAAATTTCTCTTTTCAAAGTAAGGCTTAGGATGTTTATTTCACGGGTGGAAGAAGAAAATCTCTGTCTTCCCTTATTTTATGCAAAAACTGATCATGGATGCTGCATCTAGCACCCTTGTAATAACAAGATAAACCAGCCTAAGGGCAAGTTGAATTTCAGGGACCACAGAAGTGGGACTACCACCTTAATGATAAGATCCAAGTCATTAATATGTGGATCTAAAACTCACAGTCTTACAGAACTTTCTAGTTATATAAGCAAATAAAGTATTATTTGAGCACTGAATTTTTAATAAGCACCAATCAAAGGAATATCTAGATGGAAGCTTAAGAAAGGGAACAAATCCCTGGCCTGTTGGCTCAGTTAGCTGAAGTGTCGTTCCACACACTGAAGTTTATGGGATCAGTCCTTGATTAGAGCACATATCTAGATTGTAGATTTGATTGCCAGTCAGGGCAACTATAGGAGGTAATGTTTCTCTCTCTCTTCTCCCATTCCTCTCTCTCCTGAATCAATAAAATCATATCCTCATGTGAGGATATTTAAAAAGGAAGGGGAATCAAAATTAAACAAAATATGGGAAGAATAAATATGAGATAAAGAAGACTGATATCCTAATTTTATCTAGGATCTCCCTGAGGTCATATGTAAAACATTGAAGATTTCTCAAAATGTAGAGGTACAAAATGGCTAAGTCATAAAACTCAATTGCATGAACACCAAGAATTAACATCATGAAGTAATACAGTTTAATCTCTACTTCAAGACTTCATTCTGCCTAATGGCAGAGAACTCAATTCCAGATAAACTGAGTCATTTTCATGCCCTCCAGATAGAGATAAAATCCCCTGAGAGCTCACAGAGCATCTTGGCACAGAGGAAGGCATCTGGTCCCTGGTCATCACCAGTTGTTTCTGCTCATGGCCAGTGGGCGAACCTACCCTATCTATCCTCAGTGCTCATACCTGCCACTGGTACACAGGTGTCAGAGCAGTGGTCGAGGTACTCTGCTCTGTTTGCTCTAGTCATGAGACCCATTTGAATTAGTTCACTTTTTCTTCATCACCTCTAAGCACCTCCCTGTGTCACAGAGAATTCACAGGTGCTCTTCTCTACCACTCTAATGACGGTGGAGAATCAAAGGTGGGAGTACTGCCTATGCATATACACCCCAAATACCAATCTCCACCTTTAGGTCCTCTAGTGTCACATAAAACTAAGCCAGGAATGTTGTTTGTCCCCTTGTGTTTCATGCAAGAAATTAGAAGAAAACATGCCACCTGCCTCTAGTCTCAGATATCCAAAGTTGCTTGGAGTATTCTCAGAATTAACTTGAAATGGGCAGGGAGAGGAGCTTTCTTAGAGATCTACTACAACAAAGTCTCTTGGGTTCCCATTGACCCTCCTTTTTTTACCAAATGTTTATGGTAGATGAAGTAGACAAAATGATGGTTCCCTAAAGATATCTACATCCTTGTCCATGGAACCTGTGAATATGTTACATTACATGGCAAAAGTCCTTGAGATGAAGAGATTATCCAGGATTACTGGGTGGGCCAGTATCATCACAAGAGATCCTATGAAAGAAAGAGCCAGAGGGAAATGTGAAAACTCCATGCTGCTGGTTTTGAGGATAGGAGAAAGGGCCACAAGCCAAGGAATTAAGCAGCCTCTAAACACTTGAAGTGGCAAGAAAACAGGTTCTACCCTAGAGACTCCAGATTAAATGTAATCCTGCCAACCCATTTTGCACGTCTGACCCCTAGGACTATTAAACAGTAAGTTTATTTGGTTTTAAGCCATAGAGTTTGTGGTGAATTTTTACAGGAGCAATAGTAAAGCAATGAGCCCTAAGAAAATTATTCCAAACCTTTCTGATTTATATCCTAAATTGATGTCTCCTGGTAGTCCTATGATAGCAGTTTCTTACAATAATGAAGCTTTACATCTAGCAGGTCCCAGTGACTACTGTAAATATGTTATCAACAAAAAAGAGAATACAGGTTGGTTAATATCCCACTATAGCATCCCATTACACTGAGATTTAGTGGATAAAACCTTGTAAGATAGATGTCAGTGATAGGACATGTGTCATGTTTGTTATAACCCAAAACTATATCACTATATTATTTACTACTTATTGCAAATCTATGCCTTCTGATTTCCTCAAAAGATGGAAACTGAGGAAATTAGGTATTTCTGGAAACTGGGTTGCTGGAAACCACTAAAACCATGGGAAGTTTTAAGGCCTAAATAACAACCACAGATAACAAGACTAAAATTTTTATGTAGATATTTCTGTACAATATTACATTTTGACTTGACAGATAACATCCATGGATAGATGCAGTACTTATGACTTCAGACATATATTCAATTCCTAGCTGATTTAATGTGGAATTAAGGTCTCCAAAAGCAACAAGAGATAGTCATTATTCCTTAACAGCATCATTTGTTCCTAAAATGTCAGTGTCCCATTCAAATTAGCATTCTGTTTCTACATTAAGGTGTCAGGGTTTCCTTATCCTAGAAAACCATTACTAAAGCTATGGTCCAAGGCCTTCTGCGGCAAAGTGCCCTTGGGTAACTATTCCTGTTTACTACTGGGTAACTATTTCTGTTTACTACTGAAGACTTACAGAGCTGAGACCTCGGCCTCTGCATTTCAGCAAGTCCATTGGGTGAGTCTTCACAGATCCTGAAACTTAAAAGCCCATAGCCAAACCACAGAAGGGCTAATTTGCCCATGGTTCAAAGGATAAAACATTTTTTCTCAGACACTGGAAGAAAGACAAATTGGGATGTCTTACTATGATCAAATTTATGGACCCTAAAAGAACTGGTACCTTCCTGGTGGGTTGAATGGTTTCACATCTAAATTAATCTCTGGAAATGTGTACACTGTGTTACGTACTTGATTAAATTACAAAATTTATTTCTTCTTCCAGAGCTTATAAAGAAAATATATCCAATCTAGAACTCATAGCATGCTTTTTATTCTTTTGGATTTTTGAGAATAAAATGTCCACACTTTGCTCAGTCTGTTAGGTAGCAGCGAGAAATAGCAGCCAGAGGGGCAAGGGGGCAATAAAGCAAGGCCCTCCCAGTTACAATCTCACAAAGGACTTAATACAGGAGGCCAGGAGCAGAAGGAAGACAGGTCTCTCCAGCTAACACAGCAGCCCTGAACTCAGTTTGATAAGACTGCCTGGTGTCCCCAGCAGGACAAGCAAATAGCGCAGGAGGAGGAGAAAGTCCTTAAGACTATGCTGCGAAGGGGGTTAAGGAGCTTCTCTAATGACCTTACTGAGACCGACAGGTGTTGTGAATGTCACAAGCAGGAATCACAGCGGAGGGAGAGGGGTAGTCCTTGAGATTCTAAGCTGGGAAAGGGAGCCTCTCTAACAATTTCACTAAGACTAATGAGAAAAAAGTCTTTGTAGTTGCACATTATTCCCAAGGGGAAGAAGAAGGGGAACCTAAAAGTTGAGTAAAGTATATAATCCCTGAACCCCAATAGATGGTAAATTTAGATTAGCTAAGTACTACCCACTTGTAGCCTCCGCTCAAATATACAGAACAAACTTACCAACATTTTTCCTCTATATGTGTGACACTCAGACTAGCCAGGTACCTGCTTGCAGCTTTGTGCTTGTGTGCTTCATAAATAAACTTGCTATCTCATTTCTACCATTTGTGTTACCTCTCTTGCTTGAATTTATCTCTTGAATTTGTCTCTTGAGAGAAAAGACAAGAGCCCAGGTTGGGAAGGGGACCTCCTGACTCTGGTATCTCACTCCCCTCTGTAGAATTCCCATGAATTCCATAGCTGGCCATGGGCAGCATTGGTAGCACCACTATGGTCTGGCCCTTCTCAGCGAACACTGTGCCCTGGTTCTGTGCAGAGTTCCGGCTTTACCTGGAGTAAGCTTGGGCACAGGCTACTTGTGATGCAAACCCTGCCATTAATACAATCACCAAGGAAACCATGGAAAATTTCAGTCTTAATCACTCACAGGAAATGAGGCTCATCTGTCCATCTTTCCGTCAAGCCATGGGCTGCGGTCAGCAGCAGTGTCTGAAAATGCCAGGTCCAGCACATTATCTCTTCAGGTAGAGATTTCACTGCTTGGCAGAATTTCATTTTCTTCCCTTTTGGGGGAAAGAACAATTATGGCTGCAATTAATTCATTTTTTGGAAAATGTCTCCTTCTGCCACGTAAGCACATTTAGGCATGGCAGATTTATACTTTCATATTGAGCTATTTTACACAGCTTGTCTCTAATCTTGCATCTCTTAAGAAAGCTGTCATTTTATTGACTATGGATTGAATTGTTTTACAATGTGTACATATAAAGGAGGAAAATCATGGGGCCTCTCAGCTTTCTAAATCCATCTCTTGAAGTTCTTCCTTAACAAAGTAGCATCCATTTACAAGACAAAAGGTTGGTGGTGATGGTTTGTTTTGTTTTTCTGCCAGTACCTTTTCCAAAAATTATATCTCAAAGCCCTTAAAGTTCAAAGATAAAAGTCACACTCAATCTGGCATAGCTCAGTTTGGTCCCTACTCCTAACTCCCCTGCAGACCCTTCCTCCCTAGGTGATGTCATTCATACTCATACCTACAGAGCTTGACCACACACGTTTCCTTGAGAATGCCTTCTCTAAGCTCCAAACCTACATTTTCCACTCCCAACTACACCTGTCCGTAGCTGAAGCAATCACACTAAACATCAGTCCAAAACTTCAATACTATCCCCTCAATACCTCAAAGGCATTGCTTTCAGATAAAAGTCTACACTAGTTCATGTAATGGAAATACCACGAGAGACACAAATATCAACACAAGCCACATATGTGAGCTAAGTATGTAATTTTAAATATTCTAGTAGCCACATGAAAGAAAGTAAAGAGAAACAAGTGACATTAATTTTTATAATATGTACATGATAAACTATATAGTTAATAATATATTTTACTTAACTGCGCCTAGAATGTTAATGAGATATTTTACATTGTTTTATTTCATACAAAGCCTTAAAAATCTGGTGCTCATTTTCCACATGCAGCATATTTTAGTATAACTCGGGGCTGCCATATCACACAGTGCAGTTGTGGATCCAATAGTCTGTATGTAATTCAAGGTTATCCTCACTCAAGACTCCTACAAAGAAGCCTCTCTATCCAGTCTTAGTATCTTCTCCTCCTCAAACATTCAACACTCCAAACAGAATAGAGTCTTCCCTCAACACTTCCTACTCTTATCTACTTTTTATCTGCCTTTCAAAGTCTTTCTCACATTTCATGATCTCTCTGCTCTCAAAGTACTTGCAGAAAATGTATTTCGTTTAAGTAACCATAAATGATTCATATTCTTATAAATCAATATCCCTTCAAATGTCTTTTCTTCTATGTTTCCCTTGAGCTGTCACTTTCACCTGTCCCTTCTGCCTTGGTAACTAAAGATGTTTTCATATGCAAAAGTAAGATGTCAGTGTGAGTCTTTTGTTATGCTTTTATTTTTTAGTATCTAAAAAATAGAAGTAAATTTGATGTCTGCCACCGAGATAATACTAAAATGTAATTCAGGGATAAGTTGTCCTATTATTGTTAAGAGAGCAGCCATCTATAGTATAAGCACCTGCTGACTCCTGTACAGAAGATTTGTTGGCCATTGAGTCATTCAGTCATTAACTCAATCACGTATTCTTTCAGCAATTAAATCCTGAGCTCCTGCTTTCTCTGATGTAACTGAGAGCTTCAGCATGAAGAGCACTGAATACAGTATATGTGTCACATTTGCTATGAACATCTCATTGTTTTCCCCCAAATATCTTCCATATCGAATTTCTTAAAATACTCTTTAAAAAGTCTCTACCCAAAAAAAATCAACCTTTATTTTAAAAGGATTTTTCCAAAGATTAAAAGAATATGCCTGATTATTTCTTATCCAATTGAACCATAACTCCTTGCTTGAAGATAAAAGACAAAAAATAGTCATCTTTAAGTAAATTTCATACAAAATAATATCCTCTTTTATAAAATCAGTCAAACCTAGGTTATATGACTTATTTTTTTTTTTTTTTTTTTTTTTTTTTTTTTTTTTTTTTTTTTTTTTTTTTTTTTTTTT
>PVIW01001821.1:0-263165 GCA_004026585.1 Noctilio leporinus | reverse complement strand
GTCAACCAGCAGCAGGACACAGGTACCTGCAGAGCCCGTCCGTCTCCCGGGTTTCACGCAGCCCCGCGAGGAGGCGGGCAGGCGGCTCTGCAACCCCAGCGCGAGTTTTGTATCGACGAGTTTTGTATGGACGGGTTTTGTATGGACGTCAGGCGCACGCAGGCGGCGCCCCGGCCCCGACGTCAGCCGGGCGGGGTTAGGGTCGCGGGACTGGACGCAGGTGGGGCCCGCCGCCCGCACGCGAGCTGCTCGGGCCAGCGTGGGGCCTCAGGTGAGTGAAATGTTGTTTTCACTGGACGCACCGCCTTGCCGAAAACAATCTCCAGATCCAGGTGCCTCGGGGGAGCCCTCTTCACGGTCTTAGAAAAGCTGGCCCGCCTACCGGGGTACCCGAGAGGGAAAGGGGCCCCAGCCCAGCGCTCACTCCACAGGGTCAAGTGCATTTTTCTCCTCTGCATCCCACTCGCTGCAGGACCTGCTGTTAGGATCCCGGAAAAACGGACGAGGCCTGCGAAGGATGAGACTTATGGAAGTCATCTCTCCGAGATCTCTGTCTGCGGGGCCTGGTCGAAAACACAGAGAGCCCTGGCTGGTGGCCCAGGGGATAAGGTGCCGGCCTGCGAACCCAAAGGTCGCTGATTCGATTCCCAGCCAGGTCTCCAGCCAGGTCCTTAGCTGGAGGCAGAGGAAAGGCAACTGGACATTGATGTCTCTCTCCCTCCCTGCCTCTCTCCTTTCCCCTCTCTCTAAAAATAATAAATGAAATAGTTTTTAAAAAAGAAAGAGAACATGTTATGCTGTTTCTTCCTTTCCAACATCAGATTGGCAGGGGAAAGAAATGTGCAAGAATGAGATCTTTGAATCTAGTTCTTCTGGGATTCAGAAACTTCCGAGTTTGCTTTTGAGTACCCGTTATTGGTGGTTGTTATTTTCTCTCCCAGGGACAGATCATTGTCCCTGGCTTGTCTCAGTTTTGTGTGCTGGGAACACAGCTTGCTTGGGGCCATGACCTCTGAGCCTCGAGTTAGTATTTCACTTACAAACAGTAAGGCCAGAACTACGGTTGGACAGAAATTTTTGGCTCTGGTTCTACCAACTATTGCTACCTTTCAGGGGGATTGTCTAAGTCTTTATTTTGGCTATCTCTGGGAGTGGTTTTGGTTTTGGGGAGGGTGGTGTCTGTTGCAATTTCTTTAGGGACCCCCTCTTGTGCCCATGTGTGTTCAGTAATGCCAAGAATATCTACTGTTTGTCTCGGCTGAAACCTGACAAGATGTTCAAAAGGATGTATTTATATGTTAACTAGACCTATGGTCAGAAGTTAACCAAATTGGAAGCTGATATTCAGGACCTAATAGGAATTTTTTTTAAGCCTCCCTGCCTGAACTAGAATGAAATTATGGACCCCAAGGGGAAGAAAAACATTCTGAAGCTTTTGTGGAAGGTTTCACGAAAACATCCCAAAAGCACACAGTTCTAAATCTAGAACGTGGGATTCTTCTGATTTTCTTCTTTGTTGAACATCTTCTCCCTGAGGTAAAGAAGCAAACTGAAAATAATATGGTTGAATGGGCGTATCAGTATCTAACATTGACAATATATTTGATCTTCCCTCTTTCGTTTAATCACATGCTTCCTATTTTAGCCCTCTTAACAATTTTGTAGTATTCCTCTAATCTCTGAACCCATGCCCCAAAAATGAGAATTTAGACTATACCTTTGCTTTCTCTAATTACCAGTTCACCCCAAGCCAGTGACATGCAAACACTATGTCAGTTCAAGTTCTTGAGGAAGGAGAGGCCAAGATGAAACGACTGAGTTGGCCAAAAAGTCTGTTTGGGGGTTTTTTTGGTTTTATTAAATGAAATAAAAGACACATTTTCATTTTCACCAACACCTTTATTGATCTGGATATTTTGAGTATGTCGGCGCTCTCCTGTGTGGTAAAACGTTGATTCTTCTCCGTGTCTCGATTTGATCGCTATTAACTTCAACTAGTCTGCCTGACCATGGAGCAGCATCCAGTGAGAAATCTGCAGCACGAAATTCACAAACCACTTTTGACATGTTCAATCAGTCACATCACCTTTTTCATACACTGCAAAAATTGTGGTTTTTTTTTTTTTCATTTCAGTTGCATTTTTACCTTTCTTGAAATAGTAAAGCATAATATCCTGAAAATGTCACAGGTTTTCTTCCATCTTCAGTATTTAAATGACTAAACAAAAATTCACCAGTTTTGGTTTGTTTTTTTTAAAGATTTTATCTATTATTTCCAGAGGGAGAGGGAGAGAGACAGAGAGGGAGCAAGACATCAACGTATGGTTGCCTTTCATCTGCCTCCAGCTATGGACCTGGCTGGAGACCTGGCTTGCAACCTGGTTATGTGCCCTGACTGGGAATTGAACCAGCGACCTTTGGGTTTGCAGGCCAGTGCCTTATCCACTGTGCCACCAGCCAAAGCCAAAAATTCACCAATTTTGATGTTTTTTTTTTTAATGCACACTGATATGACCACTGTCCGAATACTGTCTAAAAAAAATGGTTTCAAATGAAGTTAAAGACAACTAGGCACTACTAGAGCCATCTTACAGAAAAAAGTAACAAACTTTTTGGCCAATGGAATAGAAGAGGTTTATAGAGTGAAAGGCAAAGGGAAGATAAAGGAGGGAGAAGCATTCTAATGCAAATTTAATGCCTAGAAAAGGTATGCACAGTGCAGGGGTAAGACATCCTGACCAGACAATGGGGAGCCACCAAGCAAAGAGAACTGGTTAGAAGTGACCCAAATATGAACTCCATGCTGCGCTCAGTCACTGGCTAGATGCAGTCTAGGGAGAATCTAACAAAGGTGTGAATATATACATGTGACACGTCCTTAATTTTGTTTGACATCACTTATTTACATGTTAATCATATGCAGTGTGGCATTGCATCATTTCATAGACATGTACAGACATATACATATATATTTACATCTAATTCATTCAATAAGAATTTACTCAGTTCGCTCATCTGCATTTGATGATAGAAATAATCTGGTTTTAGTTCATATTTCCAGCCTTGATATATTTTTTTTCTATGTTTTATTTGCCTCTACTATTTCCAGAGTACATCTAAGTAGTTTTACCCAAAGTGTATACAAATAGCTTATAGTTCCTATATTCTCATCTCTCAGAAAAAAATCTGTTGCTTTTGCTCTTAATATGGCATATTGTGGAATATTTGAATCATAACGCTCCAAACACTGTAGGAATTCCAAAATTATCTTAATGTTAAGTATGACCAAGGAGAAAGAGCCTACTTTTGTTCCTTTGTATGTAACCTACAATTTCTGCTTGAATATATGTACTTTTTTAAAATCCTTGCAATACAAACTTATTTTCAGTGTACATTTATGGGTGAGCTCTACTTTTTTTTTTTTTTTTTAGTGTGTTTTTCAAATTAATCTTGCCTGGAAATTTAAGGGCCTCGTTATTTATAGATTTGGGCCTCTTTCTTAAAGCAAGAATGATTTCTTTTATATGTTTAATAATCCAATAACCACTTCTACATCCATTATTCAGTTCCTCTGCCTAGCTGCAAAAGCGCGGTGCTATTACTTTTTATCTGCAAACGTACTGGAAATAAATATTCTTATGCTTTTCAACGTCAGTTTAAAATTCCTAAGAGCTATTTTGCTGCCCGTGCAACTAAGCCCTGATTTTAAAGCCTCATCTTGAAATTGGTCACCCCATTCCTTTACTTCTTCTGTTTCTTGCCCCGTCTCAAGCACTCCTCTGGGAAGCGGAAAGAGGTCTCTTAATCATCTGTATTTTATTAAGTGTCTAATAGACTATAGGAGAAAGCCAATTCTCTGTTTTTCTAACATTTCAGCCGAGTACCAGAATTGGAGGCCAAACAAATTATAGCAAACCATTTTCTAATAGGAAAAAAAAAGAATGCCTCAGGAGTTCTATAATGTCCTAAACAAAGCAAACACAGAAACAAACCCCATCATCGTGGGTGTTGAGCATTCCTATTTGAAGGACTCTCCCACCATAAACCAAGTGCACTTCAGTTTATCTCAGAAAGAGACGAAAGGGTGACTCAATGTGGCTGTAATTTGAACCGCACCCTTCGCAACTGAGACGTGGACCACGAAGCTGTCTCCCCCGGTGAATTCATTTGCCTCTTTATTTCCTCGGTTAAAAAGGTCTGAGTCACTATAAACCAAACACTGCAAGAATCTTTACCTCTAAAAGAGCATTAAAGTGGCATTGATTGATTTGGTGGGATGTTGGAATCTCTGTTCTGTTCTCTGAATATTTGGAAAGACTTTATTTGATTCTGGTTCTGCTAGTGGGGGAGATTACAAACCAATATTCATCTTCAACCCTGCAGCCTGAAAACCCTGACCACTGCTCCTCTTCTCCTAAATGGACCTTTCTAGCTGCTCTTGGAAGCATGTACACAGCAAGGAAATGGAGGGGAAAAAACTGAATGACCAAGGCTTTATTTATAACATGTCTAATCAGAGGAGAACATGATGAGACTACTACTTTGCGTATGGATGATAACGTTGACTGACTTACTTATCCATCAAACATTTCTTGAGTGCCTCCTATGTCTGCTCACTATTCCAAATGCTCATGGTACAAAAACGAAGAGGACCTAGACCCTTGAGGGAAAAGAATTCAAATGACCTACAATCATCATAACAATAAAGAAGAGGAAGAAGTAAAGCAGGAGGCATAAGATTGTTATTAAATGCATTGAGGTGACATTGGTTAATATGATTATATAGGTTTCAAGTGTACATTTCTATGATATGTGACCTCCTGCCCAAAGTCAAATCATTTAGTCTCCCTTCACCTTTTAATACCCCAACTCCCTTCCTTACAGTTATCTGTCTATGAATTTTGGTTAGTTTTTCTTGATTGTTCATTTGTTACTTTCAGTTTTGTATCTTCTGTGAGTGGAATTGTATGGTTCTGTTTAACTTTTTCTGTCTGACTTATTTCACTTAGCATGATATTCTCAAGATCCATCCGTGTTTTCATAAATGGCAGTCTTTCATCTTTTCTCATGGCTGAGTAGTATTCCATAGTAATATGTACCACATCTTCTTTATCCAATCATCTATTGAAGGACACTTTGGTTGTTTTCATGTCTTGGCCACCATGAATAGTGCTGCAATGAACATAGCTTCTGTCCAGAACATATCTAGCTATGCACTATGAAAAATAGAGACATGTATTGAGAAGATACAACATACAAGAAACATTGTACATAGGACAATGACGCCTTGGTTCCCTTCAAAATAGGCACGTTGGGACCTCACACAGTTCTCCCAGCATCTCTTCTACTATTCAAAACATTCTGCAAAATCGTTTGTTGGAATCACCCTTAGCTGCCCTGTCATGATTTCCTGAATCATATTGATGGTCTGCAATCTCTTCCCTTTCAAAGGTGATTTTACTTTTGGGAAAAGCCAGAAATTGCAGGGCACCAAATCTGGGCTATTAGGAGCCTGAGTCACCAGGGTGATTTGATATTTCTCAAAAAATCTCTGCATGAGACCTGATGCATGAGCAGGTGTGTTGTCATGCTGAAACTGCCAATCACCAGTTTCCCATAGCTGTGGCCATTTTTGTCATATTGTATCTCTCAACTGACAAAAAACACTGAGGTAGTACTCTTTATTAGTTGTTTGGCCTGGAGGGGCAGTCTTGTGATGGACAACACCTTCCCAATCAGAAAATACAACATGGCCTTCATCTTGCTGAAACTCTGCCACATCTTTTTTGGACATGGAGAAACAGGTGACTTCTATTGGGATAACTGGGCCTTCTTTTCCTGATCATACTCATAGCCATAGACCCACGACTCATCTCCAGTTATGACCTTCTTAAGGAAATCTGGTTCTTGGGTAGTGGTTTGAATCAAGTCATTAGCAACTGAAGCCCAACGTTCCTTCTGCTTTGGCAGCAGAAGCCGCAGAACAAATTTTGCCATGACATGTTTCATGCCAAGATCCTGCATCAAAATCTCAGATGCTGTAGTTCTTAGAATTATCAGTTCAGCGTCTAGTTCTTGCACTGTGAGTCACCCATTTTTGTTGACTGCAGCACATACAACATTCTCAGGTGTTCTGCTTGTTGCAGGCCTTCCAGAACATGGATCATTTTCAACAGATTCTTGACCATCTTCAAAGCATTTGTGCCACACTTTTGTTTCCGCTACACTCATTGCATGACACCAAAAGCCTTCTGAGTCATCCAAATAGTTTCTGTGGAGGAGTGTTCAAGCTTAATGCAACAGTTGATGCAGACTTGTTACTGTACTTGGTCATTTTGAACACAGCGGCCACACAGTACACATGCTCCCTCAACAGTGTCTACCACCCCTCAGACTAGTACAGTGAAGGGGTCATTGTTCACAGATGCACATTCCAGTCCGCTCTCCTTGGCTGCCAGTCTACACAGATACTGCACAAACGGTTCTTGTTATATTAACAAATGCTGGATTTTTCCAGGCAGAATAAATGTTTGCAAATAAACGTTTACAAATTTTAGGGGTAGACACTGAGAAGAGTTGCTCAGTCTTATGGTCACTCTATTCTTTTTTTCTTTTTTTTAAATTTTATTGTTGTTGTATAACATCCATCCCCTTTTTGCTCCCCTCTGTCCCCCTCCCTGTCACTCTATTCTTAATTTTTTGAAGAACCTCTGTGCTTTAACAGGGTGTTCGGTAACAACACTGTTTTCCATAGTGGCTGTACCAGCAGTGAATGAGGGTTCCTTTTTCTCAACACCTCTCCAACACTTGTTACAGCTTATCTTAGTGATCCATTGCACCGAAAATTATTATATGCTGGGTTGTTTGCCAAATGCTTTGTTATTGAAAAACCAACCCTGATCTGAGAATCTACTAGGATTTCTCTTATTTGATCATACACATGGGGAATGTTGCAGACGGAAAGAGAAGATGAGACCACCTCATGGAACACAGCATAAGCTGTAGTGGCCAGATCCTCTGCTCAACAGAAACGAATGGTCCCTTCACACTAGCCTTGCAACTAGATCCTCTAGAAAGATAATGTGACAAAAGTGCATCATGATCTCAGATCTCCTAAAAAACCTCACCTGATCATTAAAACCAGGCTAAGAAGAAATTATTTCCAGGAAAACTGTCCCTTCTTCCCGGACTGCAGAAGCTCTCCCTCATTTTACTGGGGAGTGAGAATAATGGTAGTGAGGAGGGAAGGATTCAATGAGCTGCATTTGAGACGCAACCAGGCAGGAAGTCAGAGGCAGGAGTCAGATCCGCAAGGCCTGGCGGACTGTTCTCACAGCAGCTGCCTAACCCACTCCAGCCACACACTCCCTGCACCCCCGAGAGGGTGGGCAGGCCCCTGCCGAGCCCACTGACCTCTTCAATCACCATCTCCCACAGAACTCAGAGACTATCAAGCCCACCAACTACAGCATCTCGGCACTTCTGACCTCAATAGTCTGATACACCGTTAAGAACAAATACCCTTTTCTTTTTTAATAAAGAAAGAAAAAGCCAAACCATCACAAAATCCAACCAATCTGCAAAGGGTATCATTTTGGGGAGAGTTACAGGTGAGGTGCCACAGGGTAAAAGGTTGTGGCTATAATTGGTTTCCCACTCAACTTCTCACTGAAGAAGTTGCAAAGAAACAAATCTAGCCCCAAATCTAATCAAAAAAAAAAATTTTTTTTTTAAATCAGGATCTTTTCTTTTACCCAGCAGCACCTGAAATTGTTAAAATGAAATAAAAACTCCGTGGGTTCTCTGCCAAAGTTATAAAATACACTCAGGACCCTCAGTGGGAGACGTGGAGAAGTGTGTGGCTTTCCAGGGAGCAAGGCAGGGAAATAAAAGCAGACACGGATGGACGGATGGATGGACAGATGGACATAGGTCAGCTTCTTTCCAAAAAACTGGGCACCAGCAATCCGGAGATAGAGGACCCTGCCATCCTCTGGTTTCAAAACCAGCGGGAACGGACGGCCGCTGGCTGGGGAGAGCCCCGCTTTCCCTGGCATTTCCTCCTCAGCAGAGAGTGCAGTCAGCACAACAATCAAGCGCAGTAGTTAATTAAGGCTGCATCTTTTATTCTCCGGGGCAATTCAGCCCGGCTTGAATGAGCCCCAGAGTCAGTCCCCGGTGGGAATGTCTCCCCGGGCAGTGGGAGAATCCAGGCTGATCAGCATGACAATAGCCCCCAGGATGCACTTGGACTGATGTAAGGGCCAAAGTTGGGGGTGGGGGGTGGGGTGCGGGATGAAAGCCTCCTCGCTGTGGCCTGGAGCGTTTGCAGCTGACGGGGGCTATTTCAGCTCGAGAAATTCCTTCTCTTTCTTTCTTTCTTCCTTTTATAAGAGATGTTTGCTAATTGGTAGAGCTCAGAAAACAATAGACCATTAAGAATCCTTTTCCTTCACTCCCACTCACCCCAGCCCTCCCCACACTCCCATTTCTAAAAAGCCCCTTCCTGCTGGCTTCAAAGCTCTACCTTTGTTCTGTGGTTTGCATCGTCTTAATTTTTCTTTCTCTTGAGCATGGAATTAATAAACAAACCAATTGGGGAAAAGAGACTCCACCACCCATTCTGTATCAGCGTTTCCCTCTCTTGCCCTCCACCTCCTAGACTCTTGGCTGCATTCCCACCACCAGTCATACGTTTGCCTTGTACATGATACATTGATATAAAACATTTTGGAAAATTGAGTCATGGAAAGTTAGTCTGATTCTGTCTTTTTTTTTTTAAAGATCACGAGAACCTATTGCAAGCTGGAGCAACTGAATCATTTAAGTTGAAAGGGTCCTAGTCAAAATGTAGGCAGGGTGGGCGGTGTCACGGGGGCTTTGCCACCAACTCAGTAAGTGACACTGTCCTCTCTTACCTGTGTCCCAAGGTGCTCCTCTGTCCAAGGGCATGGAGGAGCACAGTGACGGTAAAGGCCTCTCCTGAGCTAGGCATCTTATGGCTGACAGTCGCATTTTCTTAGTTTGCACAAGACATGCACTCTGATATGCCAGAAAATTTGCAGTGTGTTGTTTCTCTAAAAGAATAAGATGTTCCTATTTCCTCTAGAGTGTTTTTCAGTCAAGGCCCCGAATTCTTCTAAATGATGTTTCCAAACGATGCGGACCACAAATGTGCGCTGATGTGGATGAAGAACATAAAAGATTTTTTAAATCTTTATTTAAAATAAAAGAAGAAGAAGCCACAGGCATAATCTATCGACAGGAGCTGGGCAGGACTGTCAAGGACAGGCCATTGTGGGTGTCACTCATTCACGGGGTCACCAGGAGTCAGAGCTGACTCAAAGGCATGGAACACACAGGGAAAGTGAAGCAGGAGAAACATAGGTCTGTGGGAATAGTTACCTCTGCTTTTGGCTATTGAAATAAACCCTGTGATACCTCTCAAGATATTCCTAAAATTCCTGTGAATTATCTGCCGAACTGACTTCAATTCTTTATCTTATTACTTGCCGAGATTTAACAGAAAAATAAACAAAATAAGAAACTCTCAGAAGCTATTAAATCTACAACCCCTTAAACAAAACGGAACAAATAAGGCACTGTCACCAAACAATTTCAGTTACAGGGTTATTTCAGGTGACCCAGGGGTTGCCTTCACAATTCCCATCCTCTCCCAAAGCAGCATTGCCATGGATCCCCACTCTCCCCTCAGTGAAGATCCTGGCCACTGTATCCATTTGAAAAGCCTCTTTGAACTTGGTCGGGGTCCCCTTTATTACCATTATTATAAAACTCAAGAGAAGAATGCGGCTCACTTGGTATTTTTCTCAGGCCCAAGTCTGAGGTTGAGGAAAGGGATCCAAGACCGATGTCTTTTTAAAGGTGCCAGATGCATCATCAGAATTTGTCTTGGCAAGGAAACACATACACACATGCACGCACGCACAAGCGCACACACTCACACACACACCCACACACCCCCAGCCAGACAGCCATGGTTGTCTTCCTTCTCCAAAGGGAAGGAGCCGGTCCCTGGCACGGAGACTGTTTGCAGCTGGAAGAACAATATGGTAAAACGAAGGCAGCACATCCCCTTCCCCCACCCCACCCCCTGAAGCCGCCAAAGAAATCTTTGTCCAGCCCAGGTGTTGGCTGTGTCCTCTTTGCTGACATCCTGTCTTGAATTATTCAGGCTCATGCATTATGTATCCCACATAGACACAATTAAATCAACTCTCCCCTCAAGAGAGCCACGAACCCCTAGGGACGAAAGGACAGTTGTGTTCCTCCAAACCCAGGGTCGCTGGAAGAAGCCGATGGTCCCGGGAATGGTTTTGCAAAGAGGCGCAGGGCCCTGGTGCCTGCCAAGTTATTTGACTGAGAAAACAGCTCCCATGGAGGTTTCCCAATGGTGGGGGAGCTAAGGAAGTCCTGAGCCATTTGAATTTAGTTCAGGAATTGAGGGGTCTGTATACATTCCCAGAGGGGCTTCAGAGCTGCCCAGGGACATTTTATTTTTACAGGAGGACAGGCATTTGGGTCTGTAAGGTAGGAAGGTGTGGATGACCCCCAGGTCTCCGCCAAAGAGACTCTGGGCAGGGGTGAAGGTGGTCCACAAAGTCTCAGCTTTGTATCTGCTGGAGAGAAACAGTGAGACAAAAACTATAGGCTTTTTGAATGCAAAAAAATTAGTTAAAAATTCTGCTTCTGTAGGAACACAAAAAATAGGGTTCGTTCCCTGGGTCTCAGGCAGTAACTAGTGGCTTAAATAGAATGAACCATTGCAAGATGGCACAAGGCATTCCTGGGCAAATCCATGATAAAATGAGCCCAGAATCGGTTTGGACTGAGAAACAGGCAGGTGGGACCGGGAGACTGCCTTCATTTTAGTGCATCCTTTTGTTCTGCCCCCTCCCAGGCGGGGAGCCTGGAACTTGCCGCTGAAGAGTTCTAACTACTCTACGTAGCAACGAAGTCAGTTATTTGCCATTGTCCACCGCTGCTGAGGATTGCTCAGCGGCAAATGCTTCTGTAGTTCTTAGATTCTTTGTGGTGGACATTGGTAGGCACCAAGAACTGCACAGTGGATGAGGTTTGCAAGGTCTGTCTCGAACGTATCGGCTGTGCAAACTGCTTTCATCATATTGACCTTGTCTTGATCCTTTTGGGACAGACCTCGTGTTTATTCCCCCATAAACTCACTAGTCAGTTATAGTCAAACCAACCATTGATCAAATCTGTCTTCCCCAGCTTACACACATACACAGACACACAGACACACACACACACACACACACACACACACGCAGATAGTAATGTAAACCTTTATTAGCAAGTAGGTACAAAATAGCTCAGAGGACCTGTCTTATGAGCCCAAAGACACCTCAGTGCTGTGTCCTTAAGGGGACCTGAATCCACCTCCTATGAAAGATTTACCCAAAACAGACCTAATGGTAATGAGCCATCATTAGAATTTAGTGAACCTTATAGTAGGTTCCAAGTCACTACCTCCTCCTCTAAGTAAGTCTTCCTCAAACACCCCCACCCAAGGAGATCGTTAATGTCTGCAGACAAGGTTGACCAAACACAAGGGGAGGAAAGAGAGCTTCTATTGATGCCTGCCTAGTAAGTAGAGACCAAGGGTGTTACTAAACACCATACGGTGCACAGGGAAGCCCCCGAGACAAAAATTATCCATCCCAAAATGTCAGTAATGCCTCAGTTGAGAAACCCTACTCAAAGCCATTGATAGGGCATGAGGTCTTTTGGATGTGAACCCTTGGTTGCCAACTTTGTTGTAGAAGTCACAGCCCCTGCCAGATTCTTACATCCTCTACCACAGGGAGCAGCAGTCTTCAAAAAGTTTTAGCCAAGGCACATCTCACAAACGCTCTTAGGTCACACAGAGAAGATGTAAATTAATTTTGAGTGGCCCTACCCTACCGTGGTCTTCAATTCCGGCTTCAAATCCTACCTCGCCTGATTTCCCAGAAAGAAAGATACACCCTCTGTGAGGTTGGGGGGTCATGCATATTTTGTTTATAAAGGTATCCCAAGTGCCTAGAACAATACCTGGCAGAACTCAAGTGCACAATTTTTAAAAAATATATTAAGTAATCAATTAGATGAGTTGCCTAGTTTCAGTATTAATTTAATGGGTTGTTCAGAGAAGGAAATGATTTAGTAGATGATAAACTCTTAGAACAGTACCTAAAATATGCACAAAAACTGTGAGCTGTCATTATTAACAGTGTAGCATGTAAAAGAGGCAAAGTTGGGGAAATCCATGGCGGTGTTCTGAGTCCAGGATGTAACACTTCTTTTTTCCATCACAAGTGATCAAATCCCAGCATGGCCAGAGAAACAACCGCACTGGAAAGCAGAAGCCAGAATAAGAAATTCTTTTCTTTTTTTTTTTTTTTAATTTTATTTGTTATTTTCAGAGAGAAGGACAGGGAGGGAAGAAGAAAGGGAGGGAAGCATCCATGTATGGTTGCATTTCACCTGCCTCCAGCTAGGGACCTGACTGGAGACCTGGCTTGCAACCTGGTTACATGCCCTGGCTGGGAATTGAACCAGTGACCTTTGGATTCGCAGGTGGGTGCCAATTCTGAGCCACACTAGGTAGGGCAAGTAAGACATTCTTAGGTTTCAAGTATTTGTGAGAGACATGAGAATTTACTTACAAGAACTTGATGAGTCCAAATCAGGATCCTGGGGAGGCAGAAGAAGTCTGTCCAAACACCCCAGCTGACTGGATGGTGGCGTTCTTCGAGGCAAGCCTGGGGCCCTGTACAACGTGAGTGATTTAAAATATCCCCTTGACCTCATATTCCTCACACACTTCTTTTCAAAGGAAGAGTGTCAGTGTACATAGAAAACACCCAAAATGAGCTTGGGACACCTGTTAGCTGTGAGTAGAGGCACTCAGAGTTTTGGTCCACCATCTGGCCATGCAAAAATCAAACATTTAGCTGTCACTTTGGTGTGACATACCATCCTACCTACGCCTCTCAACACATGTCCATTAGCAGTAAATGGTCCCAAATGTGGGCCTTTCTGAAGTGATAACAGCAGAGCCATTAAAACAGCGACAGACCCTAAAAATACCTGCTACCCCATCTTCTCCTTTCATTCCTACCCCCACCCCATTCCCTACCATCTTGAACACCTTAGTGTCTTCCATTTGTCAATAGACTAAAACTGATTTACCTTGCTTACCAAACAAAGAGTAAATATGTTAGTTAAAAAATAGTAACTAAGGAAGGATAAATTACTAAAGAGGTGCTAAATATATTTTATAACTCTTCTCTTCCAAAATAATGCTTATGGAAAGCAGAATCTAAATATAAAACTACATGCAACAAATATATATGTCAAATGCTAATGGCCTCCAATGTGCTTTAGAGTTATAGAAGATTACAATTGGAATGGGTAGTAGAATATACAATAATTCAACCATGTCTCATTGGGATAGTCATTCACCCACTTGTTCATCCAATGTTTATTAAGTATCTGTTATATGCCAAGCATGTATCAAGCTGTGGGTGTGTAAATGTAAGCACCATACAAACTTGACCTCAACAAATAAACTCACTATTTAGAACAAGTGTGAGCAAACTTCTGTAAAATGACAGCCAATATTTTTGGCTTTGTGGACCACATGCATAGTCTCTGTCGTAGCTACTCAACGCAGACATAGATAGGATGTAAACACATAAGTATGACTGTGTTCCAACAAAACTTTATTTATGGAGACTGAAATTTGAATTTCTTATCTTTCTATTGATCTATGACACCACGTATGAGGTCTGTCCTGAAAGTATTGGCTGTGCAAACTGTTTTAATTATATTGACATTGGTTTGATACTTTCAGAACAGACCTTGTAAGTAAAATCAGTCTTCTCCCCAACTTTAAGAGAAGCTCATAGCAGCGCCACTCCCACTACACAGGTGTCTGTAAATTCTTCAGAAGCCAACACCAAGCTTTTGATCAGAAGCAAAGAGAATCAGAAAGGAATATGGAGCCTGTGAAAGTCATCATCTTGTTAGAAGAGAAGAAATTGTAGAAACTCAGCAAGTCCTCCAGCAATTGAGCCCAGTACTGAACCCATGGGCACAGCGAGGCTGCCTTAGCTTGAAAAGCCAGGAGTACCACAGCCGATGGGTATTTTTTTCCCCATTTTACAAATGCCCAGCATCCTATGGCTGCTAAGTGGTAGAATTAACCTCCCTCCTACCTGACTTCAAATTCCATAGTGTCATCAGTTGGGTCACCTTGAGTCTAGCTCAACTAAGTGTAGCAGCTAACTGTATAAGAAGCAACACTGGAAACTATAAAGCCTCCCAGGGAATACTGTGAACATTCTTATTGTTCTTATTTTCGTTTACATTATAGGGCTGTGAAGGAGTACTCTGCCCAGCAGGTGCTCCCATGAAGCCCAAGAAGCTGCTATGACACATCAGCCATTTAGCCATCTTTCTCCATCTCAGCTCAAAGAAGTAGAAGCATCCCCAAAGAAGGGTTCATCTGGTTGGCCACCATGGCTGGAATGTTCCACTAGAAGGTGCGTGTAAATAGCACACACTGGGCTTTACCAGCTTCACTTACCCCAAGGGCACCCCAATTCCTTCCTCAGACCCAGTGGAGCCTGAGGGCTTCACATGAGCCATACAAAAAAGGAGCATTATTAAGAAAATGGGAAATAAAGTAAAAGTGGAGTCCAACCAAAAGGCAACTCCTCCAAAGGTAGTATGTTCCAAAAATAGGAACAATTGGAAATTCAGAAATAGGGTGAGCGAAACCAGAGGTCATGGAAAAAGTCTACGTTTAAGAGATGTTCAAGGGTATCAAGAATGTTCTGTCACTGCTCACTTAGGGCCTACCCAGAGACAGGGATGGAGCTGAAAATCTGAGATTATTTTCACTCCTGTCCAAACCTTTGTTTCTGCTAGACTTCACCATGTCCTGGAGACAGGGGAGTGTGAACTAATCGCCATGGAATTACTTACAATAATAGTTTCCAGAGCGATTACATTACTTTTGGATCCTAAACACAGGTTTTGTTTCTAAAAGAAAACTATATTGTTTGTTTTTAATACTCGCTCTTTAAAAAAAAAAAAAGAAAAAATGCTTGTCTGGAGTTTTCGCCATAGAAGGCAGCAGTAGCAATATTATTTTTCTTAAATAAAAAGCACCCAAAAGACTATTTGGCAACTTAGTGTGCAAAACTATAGCCACACTAATAAATGCGTGAACGTAGCCTTGTAGTTCCTACGTCTCAGCATTAGAAATAGAATGTATAACTTTGCACATCAGTTTTCTTCAACATCTTTTACACTGATTACCAGCTACTGTCTAGCATTAACATAATGTGTTCTCTATGGAAGACACTTTGGAAATGCAAAACAATTACTCAAGTCTTACAGAAGCACTATGAGAAATTGATTTATTTTTCCCTTTCCATCAGTTTCCTGAAGATGGTAGATAGGTAGGTAGATAATTAATGTCGATATGTCCAGATAAATAATTAAAATATATCTAGAAATATATGTATATTTCTACTGCTTTTACTTAGAATATCCTGGATTTCATTCCATTTTCTTGACTGAACTGAAATTCATTTTATAATCTCCCATAATGAGCAATCTGAATACACCTTGCTGTCTGCATCCTTTACAGATACCTAGATGTAGACTAGTGAGTTATATAACTCTTAAGGACACCAGTACCTGTTGCCTATTCTCCTAAAATTATTTGTTTTCAAAAGAGGTGATGGCTTTTCTTTGCCTTTCTTTACCAGAACCTTTCCCTATAGTCATTCACAATCTGCATCAAGGGCAAGTCCTGACATTTCAAAGAGTCAGATGGATTAGATTCAATGTCACCATGACATTGAATGACTACATGAGCCTCTCCAGGTACTTACAGTCCGTGGATCGGATCTTTTATTTGGAGGCTCTCAGTTCTGTTCTCCATAAACCCCAACATATAAGCAAATGGCATGAAGGAAGGGTATCATTGCGCCCATGCTGGACAACCAGCTTCCTTTGTTCTGTGGTTTCAAACAGCAGTTTTATGCCTCACCATCTCTTCTGCTGAGGAGTTCTGGCAGGCTGGATGGGGGAAAGGGGATCTGCGTATTGTCCCCTCACTCATTCATTTCAATTGCAATCTCAAAAGCCAGGCCTGTACCCAAGAGGAACTTGGCAAATGTTTGTTTAGTGACTCAATGACCATGACTCCAACCCACATTTGATAAATGCAGGGTCTAGTCTTGGTAGTACTTACTGGGTTAGCCAAAAAGTCCCTTTGTTCTTTTTCTTTAAAATAAGACACATTTTTCACTGTCACCAATAACTATTGATTTGGATATTCTGAGTATGTCGACTATCTCCCGCTATTGGCTTCTAGTGGGTAGAGGCCAGGGGTGCCACTGTACATCTTCCAGTGCATACGACAGCCCCACAGCAAAGAATTCTTTGGCCAAAATGTCAATAGTCCCAAGAAACTTCGCAAACCACTTTTGACACATTTAATCAGTCACAGTACCTTCTTCTAACACTACACAAATCTTTCTTTGCATTTCAGTTGCATGTCTACCTTTCTTGAAATAATAAAGCCTAATATGCTGAAAACATTATGTATTTTCTTCCATCTTCAATATTGAAATGGCTGCACAAAAATTCACCAATTTGGGGGGATCGTTTTGGGGTTTTTTTTTGAATGCACACTGATATGACAGCTGTCAGAATACAATCTAACAAAATTGTTTCTGCTGGAGTTAAAGATAACTAAATACTACTAGAGCCATCATCCAGAAAAATACTAAATGAACTTTTTGGCCATCCCCATATTTACACACCCATACTGCCCTGTGAGGTGTGCTATTTATAATAGGTTTGATGCATATCCAAGAAGGTCACGTGGCTCACACCCTGAGGCTTATATAAAACAGATACTGTCATAGTCAAGCTAAACCTTAAAGAAGGAGAAGGACAGGGTATGAAGATGGGGCAAGTGGGGCTTCCAGGCCACAAGGCCCAGGACGTGCAGGAATTGCAGTGAACCTCAGAGGTCTGCACGGTTTGGGGTGCAGAGAAGGTAAAGTGTCAAGTCAAAGAGTCAATAAGCAGGTAGAGGAGACGAGAGGAGCCTTGTTTCTCATACTGCGGAATCCTGGTTTCTCCCAAAGGTGACTAGCAGCCCCCGAAAGGTTCACACGCAGAGCCGGAGCTTAGTCTGGCACTGCCATCGGAGTGGGTAAGAGAAGCGTGACTGGAACCTGGAGGCCGATGGCCCCTATTTACAGTTACAGGTAAATCCAGGAGTAAGCAGGCAGAGAAAAGGAGGAATGGATGAACAAAAGAAGCTTGTAGTTGATGAGCCGGTGGGTCCACAGGGCCTAGGACAGCAGATAGGCAGATAGAGTATAGTTTTGGACAGCACAGTTCTTGTAAGTCATAGCACCTACTGACCTATCCATGTCGAGGGAAACAAGACCACTCAGCTCAGGCCAATAGGAACAGTGAGCAAAACAAGAGAAATTCCCAAGTTGCCAAGAGGTGCATAGTACTTAGAGCTGGATAGTGAATTCAGTGATTTGTAAGTTATTTTCTTTCTTATTTTTCTATGTATTTTATATTGGTTCATAACGCACATGAACATTGGTTTATATGTATTTTTAATCACCCGGCAGTGATGTATATTACCAAAAAGGTCAGTTTTGTGTAACTGAAGGAGAAAATCATCATAGCTACTTTGTGTAGTATCTACTTAGAGTTTCTACCTAATACTCAGGGTTTTCCATGTGTCTCTCATCCTCACAACCATCCTATGAGGTACTTGCTACCTTCCAGGAAATGGAGAAACTAGTTCAAGTGCACAGACTAGTGTGGTAGGTTATAAAAACAACCCAATTCTCCACCCTTCTCTATATCCACACTCTTCGCAATGTCACTCATACCACAAAGTAGACTGTTTCACCACCCCTTTGACTCTCAGCTGGTCTTGTGGCTTTTTCATGGTTACCAGAGTGTGGAAGATGTGATATGGAGGCAGCATAGAGTTGGGGCTTCAAAATGCATCAGGCATATGCCTCTCTCTCCTGCGCAGTCCCCCTGCTACCACATCAATAAGGCCAGGCTAGGGCGCCGGACAATGAGAGAGAGTGGCTCAGCCGCATCCATCACCCCAGTCAACAGCTAAGCCACAGACACAGTCCTAGACCAGTGGATGGCCCCTAGACCAGTGACGGTGGACCCCTGAGCAACCCTGCTCACATCAAGTAACCAGGCCAAACTCAGCAGAATGGCCCAGCTGACCTCTCTGCCAACAGCTGGGATAGAGAAGTTTGTCACAGATACAATAGAAAGTGGAAGAGGCAAGATTTGAACCCAGCTGTAGTGAATTTTCTTCTCCCGCCCTTCCCCAAGTACTTTCAACAGGAAAGAACTCCTTCTGTCCCCACTCAACATCTACTTTGGGTCACTGTCTTGAATATGAAGACTCCTCCAGAACTGCCTAGTGTTGTCTTGTTTTACTTCAATTAACTCAGCAATATAATTAAGTGGCTGGAATAGAGTCCCTACACCTGAGCTTAGAGTAAATTTAGGAATATATTTCTGTGTATGCCACCTTCACATATTTTACTGGTTTTATAGTTATGTTACTGGGCATTAAAAAAAAAATGTGATGTCAATTTCATAGGTAAAACAAACAATAATTAAGACTAAGACAGAGTACTCATCTGGAGTCAGGTGGGACATCAGCCACCCTGCCGGGGAGCTCCGCCAGAGCTCAGCACCAGACCATGAAATCTAGATTCTAGCCCAGAATTATTTAATCCAGCTGTGAGATTTAGGAAGCTATCGCTCACGTAGGCTTTCTAGTTAAAAACAACAAAATTCACTTGCTATTGCATTTCAGACACTGCTGGTTTAACCAAGGTTCTTCCTTGTCCCAGAGAGTGTGACCTTCAAAGGCAGGTCCTTGACTCTCCCCTGTGGCCCTGGAAGTGAAACACAGAATGAGTAAGGACAGGGATTAAACATCTAGGTGCCAAATTTATAAAACTACTCACTTAACCCTCACATGCTCTGTCATTCTTGCAGAGTGCCCCATTTTACAGAAACTCATTAAGATTGAGAGTCTAACATACTCTTCCTGAAGTAAACTCAGAGAATGAAGGAGTGGCAGGGTCCAATTTCGAACCCAGGGTGATGGTCAAAGTGCATGCGTTAGTTTTCAAAGTGCCCTCCCCTCTTCCCAAAGTGACAGATCCCCTTACCTGCTGGACAGCCCCTGGCCTTGGGCAGCCTTCTTTACCGGTGGTTAAAGCTGGGGAAATAGGCTTCAACTAATGCGGACTCAACCTAGTAGACATTCATTAAAAGGTACTTTCAGATTGGAACCTTTTCAAGCGATCAGTGTATCGCAAATGAAAGCAGGGTCTTCTGATTTATGGGTCGATTCTCTAGGGAAGGATTCATTCTGTAAGTACCGTTGCCTCTGTGGCTGCACCCAGGAATTTAGGAGTGTTTCCCACCGTGCCGTAGCATGCCTATAAGGGCCGGATCAGTCTCATTTTGCCTCCTGATTTTCTCTGCATCCAGGCCTTTCCTAACATAGCGTGAACACAGAGGTCAATTTCCTGCAGTCAACGTGAAAAAGGCCAACTCGCAATTAACTTTGCAAAAGGGGTCAGAGGTGACGTGGAGAAATAAAATCCACCAGTAATGCAAAACACCCATTTCAGCTCCAAGCTCTTAATAGGCACAGCTTCCAAAATGCTGACCGGAGCTGCCAGCCAATGGTAATTCTGGTAAATTTGCAGCCTGTCGCTGAAAACGCATCATTCCTGCTACTCACCTCAGATGGTCAGATCGATAAGGAAAATGTTGTAAGACTCACCACTGGAAAGGGAAGGAAAATGCCTCAAAAGGGATAGGGGCACAATAGGCCAGCTCAATATTATTATTAAAGTAATTATGACTTAGAATTGACTAGAGCCTTCCCTCCGATCCCATGTAGACATGCACATTCCCCACTCATCTTCGGTTGCCCTCCCAACTGTGCTGATGAGCCATCATCTTATGCACCAAGCAGAGGACTTGAGAACTGTTGAAAAGCCACCCCACCCCCGACCCCCCCATGCTGCTGAGTTGCTCCCTAAATCCAAACCAGACAGGACCCTTCACCGGAAGGGCTCACTGTGTTCTACCTAAATTCAGCCCCAAAGGCATACAGACTTGCTGTTGATAGGGGTGACACTAGGGAGTTTTCGATATGCCACGCTCTCCGGGAAATGGTGGGTCCAACCTTCTTGAGTAAGGGACATGAAGGAGGAGGGGGGCGTGGGTCAAAGTCATCATTCCACCTTTGATTCCAATCCTGGTAATCGAAACCATATTCTGCCAGCCCCATCCTCCCTCCAAACTCCCTCTGAGATGCTGTAAGCATTGGCAGACAATTCATATAATTAAGGTGGAATACAGTCTCATAAATGTTTGTTTCCATCTGCTAGTTGTTTCAGCGAATGGTAGAAGATTTTTTGTGGTCAGTCAGCAGAACAACAGGAGAGATTCTCAAAGCCCCACCGAGAAGCAGAGCAGGAGCGGGGCCGGCGACAGCGCGGAGCCCACAGGGAGCAAAGAAAGACGGATGCTGGAGTCCGCTTTCCAGCCTTCAGTGTCCAGGAGCAGGGCCAGTGCATGGACGACATGCTCCAGCTCCCCCTTTCTGCCGTAAAGAAACACGGAGAGACTGGGAGCATTGTTGTCTTTCAATACCAAGGGGGGAAGTGGGCGAAAGAAAGTAAGAGTGTTCTGGCACCAGAATAATTTCTCCATTACCTCAATTAGTTCCAATGATGTGGAAAAGTTCTGTCTGGAGAAATCAAACTAAACGTAAAATCACTGAAGCACCGGTAGGTGTTGATACAGGCATTAGTCAGCAATACTGATTGCAGTGAAGTCACTCAATCGCCCCGTCTGGAACCTGGGCAGAGAAGCAAACTCATTAGATCACCCCCTTTATGAAGCACGTGGTAGTTTTCAGTGTGGCACCAACACAGCCTGGCACCACCCAAAGATTTAGCTGCCTGCCTGGGGAGGCACAATTTACTAAGGTGTCTGGTAAAGAAATCTGGGTAAGTACCATTATTATTTTCTACAGAAACAGAAATAAGTCCTCTTTTTTAAGAGCCACTTTTGCCATTAGTTATGAGATGTTGGATTTTCCTTAGGGAAGTGGCTAATTCTTGGTGGCCAGCAAAGCACGGGATTGAGACGACCGAAAGAGACCACGTGAGAGATTTAGGCTGAGCAGAAGGAAAAAATTGTAGTGCTTGAAGCCAGCCATGCACACACCTGGAAGGTGGACATGTAGCCCCTCATTGGGTGTTCCATGAATGAAGACTAGCTCACATTGACCAGGGATAGATGGTACTGAGAGGATCCTTGCATTAATTAGATGGGCTGTGGGATGATCTAAAAATCTCTTTCCCAAGTTACAATCCAGCGAGTGGGAGTTAAGAGAAAAATATATGTAGGTTTCTTTTTCTGCCATCTCTTCTTCGCTAGAGAGTCATTAAAACAACCCTCTAGAATCTCAAAAGCTGTCTCCTCGTGCATAGAGCTATAGCAACATAAAATGTACTTCATCATGTTTGGAAGACCTGATGAAAATTGGGATGCCTCTGTGGTGGGTTGAACTGCTTTGTTGGTGGTGGATTTCTCCTAATTTAACCACATGCTCTTCAAGCACGTTTCTTGATAAGAGTGACAAATGAGCACAATGTGTAAATGGATGGGTGGGTGAAAGGAAGGAAAGGAGGGAGGAAGGAAAAATAGGAAGAAGGTATTGTCTACTTCCCACGTGCTCCATGATTTATACCCCTCAGGAAAAAAAAAAAAAAAACAAAACCACATACCCAGGTTATATAACTGAGGAAATTGAGTCACAGAAAAGTGGAGTAGCTTGCCTAAAATCGCACGGCTAGAAAAGGACAGAAATTGGAGGAAGGGCCAGAAGGAATAGACTTGTAGTTCCATCCCTGCCTCTGCAAGCCCGTATCAGAGCAATGGCTCACCCTGCTTTGGAGAACCCACCTTGAAGGACTTGACATTCAGCCCCTCTCTTTAGACACATTGTGTAGAGATGGTAACTCATCAATGGCCAATTGAGAGGAGAATTTAAAATTTTCTCCTCAAAGGATTTTTTTCCTTTTTTAACAAGACATGGTTCATACCAATCTAATGTAGTGCCAGAGTTGGGATTTTCACCCCAATGGGAAGTCTAAGCAGTTGGCTTTGTCCCAGCCTTGGAAAAGGAGAAGAGGAGCTAACAAGGCATGAGCCCGCAGGGCATAGGAAGGAAGTCAAGTTCAGAAATATTCCATACTATGTCAGAACCTCAATGTCTATCGGAAACCTGTCCTCCCTTCGAGTCTGAAATGTTAGAAGATAGGTGAGAATGAAAATCTATTCCTTTTCCACTTGGAGATTTGGGGATCATGGAGCTGTTTTTGAAATTGTCATTTCAATTTTCCAGTTCCTAAAAAGAGACTGGCTTCTACAGTTCGACACAGAGAGCTGAATCCAAGTTAGAAAGAGCCCTTCACCCATGGTTTTTCCTCTGATTGCTAACTTCATGTTAATGTGGGTTTTTTTTTTTCCTCCAACTAGTTTTCACAGTGCTAATTTTTAAGTTACAAACAGCAAGTCTTTATGAGTGAGAGCAATAATTAAGTAATCAGCCTATTGTACCTCACTGCATAGAAAATTCCATAAAGCCCACCAAAATAAGGGCTGTTTTAGTTTGTGTTTAGACTAAGAACTCGATTATCTACATCAGCGTTGGAATAGAAACTACAAAAATAAACAAAAGCCGAAGATAAACTGGAAATGTCACGCCAGGATTTGATTTCCATTTTTGCCCATACTACTTCTTTCCCTACAGTCAGTTTCATGAACATCACCATGATTTTCATTATAGATGCACAGATATCTTATACTTTTTTCACACTGATCACATCATCCCCAAATGTCATAAGCAAGGACCATATGGACCCTATGAAGCAGCACAAGGATGAAGGCATTAGGCTCTCTCCCTAAAAGAAGAATCTGAATTCAAACCCAGATTTCACTTCTTTCTGATCTTGGCAAAACCATTGCGCCTCTCTGAATGTCTAAAACTGGGTCAATAACAGTTCCTGTCTCCCTAGGTTAAGTGAGAGAAATGAATGCGGTACTTCCTAAAAAGCACCCAGCGCAGTGCCTAGCTCAGAGCAAAGACTGGCAAGCTGAGCTGTCACCATGCTTGTACCATCTTCCACAAATAGTTTTGTGCTGAGCACTCAGGAGGAGCTCAATATAAAAGTGATCATTTGTAACATGAGGGAGAAACCATCACCAATTGGACTGCATTACAGAGCAATTGTGGGAGTTTAAACTTTTTCTTTTTTCAAAGTGTTTCCCTTGTTATCCAATTCTTTCCCTGCCTTTCTTGTTCCCTTATTTCAGACTTTGCCCATGGCATCATGGAGCGTTCCAAACTATGAGACCCTTATAGGTATTCAGAAATCCCGGGAGAAATGGAATACATTTACAGACCCATAAACATCTAAATTAGTGCTATAAATGGGAAATATAGTCCATAGTTGGAGAGTGCCCAATACATAATATGTTGTGGCACAGAAAAGACTTCCTTTTTGGTGGCTGGAAAATCTATTTGCTCTAAGTATTCAATTTTAAAATGGATAATAAAAATAAATAATAGGCAGGCTTCTGCTTAAATTGCACCTTTCATGGGAGATCTCAAAGAGTTTTTCAACTGTTAATTTATGACCCCTGGGGTAAGGTAGGTGGCAAGTTATATCCTTCACCCTTAAATGAAGAAACAGACATAAAGAGGCCTGGGTGACGTGTCCAAGGACACAAGGAAAACTCCGGCTGTGAGCAGAGAAAACATAACATTGAGCTATTCCCTTTAAATAATTAAAACCTGCAGTATTGCCTCTAAACCGTAAGATGAACACTAATGTGAGTTGTACAGCTGTCATACACCTCACACTAATTTCACTAGTGTATGAGTCGTCTATTCTTGCAAAGCAGGCCACTGTAAAAGCTTAGTGGCGTGTTCGTGGTTAGTCTTTAGTCTTGCTTGGGCATCTGCCTGTGGGCTGGGAGTTGACTATCAGGGCTGATCTCAAAGCTAAGCTCAGCTGGGCAGTACAAATTGAGTCTGGATCTTCTCCTAGTTTTTCTCAACCTACATAGAGCATGGGTCTAGCCAGGGCAGAAGAACCAGAGAGCAACCCCAGTCATGTTGTGAATCAGTCCTACGAATCCTAGGGGCCCAAGCAAGTCAGCAGCTGAGCTCAGATGGTAGGGTAGAGAAGTACACTCTTCCAACGTGAAAAGGCACATGGCCATACCCAAAGGCAATTTCCTTGGCGGTGCCCTCCCCCCATCGAAGTTAGAGAAGGGAGTGGATACTCGTAAACAGTAACCTCATTAGCCATGGTCAGCATGTCATCATTATTAATATCCCAGACATTTTTGTACGTGCTCAACTTTGGATGAGCTGTTTCACATAATTCTATAACTTCTGCTAGATTGCTGGCTTAATCCTGGCTTAACAGGGTGACATTTAAATAAGCCAACAAATATCACTTGTCACTTATTAGTTTCCCTGCTTTCAAATTAAAGATACTCATCAGATGTAAGAGGAAATTGCCTAATAAGGAAATAATGCTGATTACTTTAGATACAAGTGATATGGTGGATCAATGTAAAAAACTTGAGCTTATGAAATCAATTCACGGACACTCTTTACTCCCTGAGATTTCCAGGGGACCAGAAATGCTTAACATATATGAAAGGCTCAATGGTTTCCCTTTAGCATAGTGATGCTCATATAAGATGAGACCCCATTAAATAAATGGTTCTGCCTCCACCAAACCTTAGAAAAGTCAAAAAACGCCAGCATGACATGGGCGGATTCTTTCTGGTGTGTAGCATTCTGGGAATGGGATGAATCTCCATTCCACTTCAAGTCATTCCAAGCTTCCTCTGTACCTCTCCTCCAAGAGCCAGTTTGTTTCTCTACCTAAACCAAGATTTCCAGCTTGAATATTCAATGAAGGTCAGACATCCCTCGCTTTCTCTTTCTCATCATACTTTGCAGAGCCTACGAAAAGTGAGGGATGAGGGTTCTGGCCTAACCTGAATTTTCTAGATAGCAATGAGGTTTAAGGAACGTTGTCGTTTTAGACAACACGTGATGGGAAGAAGCATTTGCTGCACCACAAGGCCCCTTGCGGTAGTCCGGCTACCGAGAGTCGAAAGGGAAAACCAGTCGTCCCTGTGACATCACTTTGAAGTCCAGCTTTCTCCACATCACGGCCAAGCCTGCATCCAGCTTCTCTCTAAATCACTCTCCTCTCTGGCGAGATCTGGGTTCTTGCAAGGAGGAGAGCAGCTCCCCCTGGCTCAGGACCGTTTCTCCAGGGTTATACATGTCACAATTTTCCATGCTTTTAACAAGACTCAATTAAAAATTAATCAGTCCAGCATGGCAATTTGAGAGGTAATTGTTCCTTTTCCCCGACTCCATGGCCATAGGCTACAAACATACCCCAAACCTAAATTAATCATCTAATTGGGATTTTTCCATACTCCAGCCACTCTGCCTTCCAGGGGTCCCTGCAATGGGCTGCCTGACCTCAATAATGAGATGGCCCAAGTGTCCACTCCGTGGCTTTCTGCCCTCCTTTGCTTTCCAATTCCCCGTAGTAAAATGGAAAACAGCCTTGTGGGCTGTTGATCTGGGCCCCCTTCAATGGCCAACAGCCTTGATACTCAGGAGATAAAAGTGCTCGTGAAGAATCCTGGGACAATGGGGCAGGTTAATATATTCAACATGGTTTGTAACAGCAGAAGTTAATTTCAACCTAATAGTTGAATAAAGTATGGTCTAGTCATACAACATGTTGCCTATTCATGCAACATGTAGCAATACAGCTGATAAAGAAATAAGGGAATTTTATGTAATAGCTATGGAGTGTCCTCCAGGTAAAACCATATTTTTAATCATTTTACATATACACACCACAATCCTGTAAGATAAATATCATTATCTCTCCTCTTTGTTTAAACAAATGAAGATGTTGAGCACAAAAAAGAGAAGCTTTGTTAATAACAGAACTATGTGTAGACTCTTAGTAACTAATACATGCTACTTCTATATTTAATTTTAATATAAAATATGTTCTTTTTACTCTTCTCAATTTTAAGATTAATGCTATTCATTTTGGTTTTGTAATAAAGGGAGGTAAAGGCCTATATTTTATCATTTCAATTTTAAACCTTGACATGAGTCTTGCATGTTCTTAAAGAGATATTATGGAGAAATCCAAATGTCTTATTTTTTCTTATGTTTCTACCTGGGAAAAATTGTCAAAAAATTTCACTATATCTTTCACATCACTTCATCCATTACACTAATACCACAAAATTTTGCAAAAGAATTTGGAATTATTTAAATGGAAGATGATGTCTTATATAATTGCTATTCAGAAAAAAAAAAGTCAATGGATGAGAATCCCTTAAATTAGAACTTAAAGTTCTATTTCCTTCATGAAATTGACCATAAACAAAATTTATATTCATCACCCATTGTTCTCTTTGAAATGTGTATCTTCTCACAAACTATTGCCATTTATGAAAACTTTGCTTCACTACCAAAGAAATACTTGTCACCTAGTGGGTAATTAAGAAATTAATCTTAAACTGATCTGATCATGCCATCCAATTTTAAACCAACCACTAAGTATATTTAAATAATAGCAACAACGTAAGTGTTTGGATCAACTAGTAAGAATTACTAGTAGTAATTCTACAACTAGTAGTTGTAAGAATTACAACTAGATGTACATATTTGCAATTAATTTAATAGTATCAAAAGAGTTATTTTCCTCTAGGACTAGGGTGTTGTCTGCTAAAATCCTAGTCCTAGGGGATCTTTTCAAAAAAGTAAATATGGCTTCAATAAAACCTATTTCTTACTGCTAAATGGTTCATGAAGGCAATCATTTTAATTTTTCTGGGATTATGTGTAGATATATAAAGCACATTACCAATAGTCTTTCAAAAAATTTTGTGCATCAGAGAAGTGAATAAACAAAGAAGTGTGCAAGGGTTATCTGTTCTGGTCCTTGCATCTTTACCTTAGAACTGCCAGAACCTATTTCTGTTACAAAGGTGTATCTGGCTCTAGAAGAAGGGCTTAGAAGCCTATTTCTTCATCCCACTAGACACATTTTTCAAACAGGTAATTCTGCTTTTTACTAGCCTCATCACAGCCTTGAATAAAACAACCAGTAATACCACACTGGCAAGCAGCAGACCGCGATAAGCAATGCTTAGACATTTCAGCCCTATCTGCTTTTCACATATATAGAAGAAGGTGAGGACAGATCCAATTTTCCATTTATTTCACTTACTATGTTCCCTGAAATGTAATGTTTATTCGGTCAGTTCACAGATTCTATGAGAACGTAATAAAAATCTCTTGCACCGCTGCTAAGAGCATAGTATAGATGGCATTGTCATGATTCTCCCAACTGCCTGTCCATCATAACAGTCCCGGGGCTTTCTGAGCTGTCCCCAGGCAGATCCTTTCCCTGGAGGAAGAATCTGCAGCAATCAGGAAGCTCTAGCCTCTTCATGTTCACCTCAGGAAAACTTAAGGGGACTCCCAAAGACCTCTGACCTTTGATCCAAGGCTGAGGTTGCCTTAGGGGCTCTTTCCCATGGAGAAAGAACCAGCATCCTACTTTCCCCTCTCCTGACTCCCTCCCTGGCCAGCCTCACCTGTGATCACCCAGAGACGAAAAACCCTCCCCAGCTCTGATAACAGGGTTGCCTGACTGTAATTACAGGCTTTCGCTTCCCAGCTATCCAAATGACAGTCACAATCGAGCCTGAAACTCCTCCGTCAGATGGAATCAATTACTGGGCAAAATTGGGAGGTTAATTTTCCCCAGAATGAGACAGGCCGTTTAGCCTGACCATCTCTTTCGCTCCAGCTGGTGTCTCATTGGGTTGCATTGTTCGCTGGCCCTAGGAACAAAGTCCCATTCGGAAGGATTTCCAAAAGAGTTGATTTGAAAAGGAAACTCCATCAGCCCCCAAACTCAATATGTGCTGAATAGAAGGACTGTTATTAGCCAAGCAGCATGGATGGCTAATCACTAGGACTTCACGTTTGATGGGCGTGGGGTTAATCCAATAAGAAGTAATGGAATCTGTTGGTGCAGTTCCATTTTCTCTTGGAGTTCCCCTGGGTCAGCTGTGGCATGGCCAGCACTGAAAGAGCTTTTCCTTTTGGAAATGACTATGGAAATAAACCCATTCCCTCATTCAAGTAATTTCCTAAGCATGACAAAGTATCTCTTTAAAAAACAAATAAAACACAACCATTATTCCTTTTATCCAAATCAAATAGACTCTCGTGAATGACTTAGCGGAACTGTTAAAATAGTTCCCATTGAATAGTGATGATAATAATAACTATTATTATACAAATTTATTCCAGCTTGACCATGTCTTAGGAAATGCTGAATAGTGTTTGTTTATTAACTCAGTTCCCTCAAAACTACCCTCAACAGAGGCACTGGTGCTAAGAAGAAAACTGGTTTATGTATATCTGACTGTGAAGTACAGCTGGAAATATGAACCCAGAAAATCTAAATCTACAACTTAAAATCATTCCACTACATGAACCTTACCCCTGCCTTGGTTCCTAAATTCCAAAGGGAAATACTCTCCTCACTTGGTAGATGGGGAAGTGGAAGCATGAAGATAATAATGAAGTTGGTCAAGTTTAGATAGCCCATAAGTTATTGAAGCTGCTATTTCATGCCACATCTGTCAACTCAAATGCCTGAGCATGTGCATGAGAAGCCTCTACAAAGAGCCACTCTTGCAAGATCCTGGGTGACAGTTAGCTAAAATCAGTGGCAGGGTTATTCAATTCTAGTATTATTTATGTTCTTCCAGTAGGCCTCTTTAGAAGTACGGTTAAGTCAAATTGAGTGGATTTATGTCATTTCTATAACAATATTGTATGTGTATATTATATTCTGAATCTTATTTAGCTATTCCTTACACAACCTATTTTAAGAGGTTCTCCATGAAGTAGGTACACACACCCCACCAAGAAACAGACTTGGAGAGTTTGAATAACTTACAATAAGATGTTTTGGGCTTGACTGGTGTCTCAGTGGATAGGCACCAGCCTGCAAACCCAAAGGTCTCTGGTTCGATTCCCAGCCAGGTCACATAACCAGGTTGCAAGCCAGGTCTCCAGCCAGGTCCGTAGCTGGAGGCAGGTAGGTGAAAGGCAAACATACATGGATGTTTCTCTCCCTTTTTTCCTCCTTCCCTGTCCTTCTCTCTAAAAATAATGAATAATATCTTAAAAAAAAAAAAAAAAGAAGAAGATATTCTGAGTTAAAGTCCAATGCTATTTCTACCACTGAACCCCAACACTCCCATGAATCTGGCAGATTTAAAGGCAGGCACTTCATTGTTGCCTCTCAGTCTCTGAGGCAGAAGATTAGCCAGACTCTGCTCATTACATGCCATTTATTAGAAGGAGAGCTTAGTGGGTAAGTTCAACCATTCAGCAAGCATTTATTGATTTGTTCATGTACCAGCATAGTGACATTTAGTAGGCCATGACTAGTCTCAGAACAGAGCAGACCATGTTTCTCTCCTCTTTATATTCTACTGATAAATTCAACAAGGGTGTTCACAAATGATCATACACGCGATACATTATATAATGTACTAGGAGAATTAATGGCAAACAAGTTCATAGTGCCTTGTTAGAAGTAAAATAAGCTAGATTCTTTTTCCTAAATGGTATACCATGCTAATAAAGGCATTTATTATGAATGTGCCTAAGGGGAAAATAATCCAAGTTAATATTGAAAGAAAGGGATATATTTTTCATATTTTTCATTTTGCATGATCGAGACGGGAGTTCGTATTTGCATTATAGCACAAGTCTTTATGGCTTATGTACATGTTGGTGGATGTGGATCTTTGACCACAAAGAAATGTTGCTATAACGTTCATTCGAAACCAATTTTAAATAAATGGAGCTGAAAATCCCTAAAGTTAAAAAAGAAAATAAATATTTTATATTGTACATAATATATAGTAGAATTCATTAGTTTTTGGCTCACCAGAGTAATGTTCTAGATTGCAGGTTTCATAAAATGAGGCTCACCTTTAAAAGAAGTCTGAGGTGACCCCATATTGAATAAGCTAAGAAGACATCCTGCTCTCAGTGGATGCTGAAAAGCAATGATTTGTGTAAGCCAAAAGAAACACATACAAGGGGGAACCCCTCCCCAACAAATAAACAGAATTATTTAAATGTAAAAACATTGTGTATTTATTCTTACATGTTTAAACTTCAGTCACCTTCAAAGTACTTTCCATTTGATGCAATACACCTATCGAGGTTTTTTTCCACTGCTCCAAACAGCTTTTGAACTTGTCCATTTTGATGCCTCTTAGTGGTTCTGCCGATTTTTGTTTCACCTCTTTCACATCGAAAAACATTTCCCTTTGAAGACATTTTTCATTCAGAAAAAAAAAAAAGTACTCAAGGTAAGCTAAGATGAATAGGGATGGGAGGGTCATACCAATTTTTGGTCAAAAACTGCTGAACACCCAGCAAGGAGTGAGCAGATGTTCTCATAAATCGCCCATCATGAAATAAGCAAACGCATTGAAAAAGCCTTCAAAACAAAACTCACTGAAGCCCAACGCAGCCTCTCACAACAACACCCGCTGGTCCACTGGTGCAGATAGGTTCCGAGAACACTCACCTATGGGGGAAGCCTGTATTCCAAGCCCTCCAGAAGGTAATTGTAGGTTTTTTGGTTCCTGCCTCATAAATGTACATACACATAATTTTTTTAAAGATTTTACTTATTTATTATTTTTAGAGAAAGGGGAAGGGAGAGAGGCAGAGAGGGAGAGAGACATCCATGTATGGTTGCCTTTCACCTCCCTCCAGCCACGGACCTGGCTGGAGACCTGGCTTGCAACCTGGTTATGTTGCCCTGGCTGGGAATCGGACCAGTGACCTTTGGGTTTGCAGGTTGGCACCTTATCCACTGTGCCACCAGCCAGGGCCACATAATTTTTTTATATCAACATAACATGATTTCTGGATTCAGAATGGGTAAGACACCATATGGCTTTGAATCTCTACTAAGTAGCCTCCATTCCATGTTTCTTTCTTTTCCCTTAACCCTGGCTTTTCTCCTCATGGACTGGTTCCTTCTTTGCAAAAGGCTGTCCCTGAGAGCTGGACACAGGTACGGCTGCATGAGCCCGGCCTCCACCGGCTACAGCATCTTTAGCGTAGGTGCAGGGGCAGACCTTGTAAAAGGGGGCTTTCTCGTTATTATTATTTTGTGGTCAAAAGGTTGCACACACTATTTTTTTTCGGCTGCTAAAGCTTAGAAAGGGTGGAAAGCAAAATATTTTGATAATTATTCAGGCCATCGGGTTACATAAGAGGTTCCATAGCTTTTCTGCATCAAACTTGAGCCGCTGAAACCACAAATTCTGTTTTCGCAACCGTAAAACATTCACGGCCAGAAAAAGAGAGGAGCGAGACGGAGAAAAGAGAGAATAATAAAATCCATTTTCCATTTGCTTGAAACTTATAAAATTTAATGTGGTGAAAAATGACAGTTTACTCCCCGTAGGAAACCACTCGGAGCCATGTTTCCCGGGCCTGGCCTGGAAGCAGCGTTTCAGGCTGCAAGGAGCAGCCTGGGGACATGTCTAAGTGACCAAGGTAAATGAGGCCTTGATCTAACAGGAAAGATTTGCTTCTCCACCCAAATGGTTAAGCTGCCTCAATTCGGTCCTCACCACTGGGTCCCCCACTCATTGCTTGACCAATGCACACAGGTAGACAGAGTGTGTTCACTACAGTGCCATCTTCACCCAAGACTCTAGATATGTTGCAGTCATGAGTAACTAAATGCAGTTATCAGCAATACAAAGCATTGAATTCTGTTTTTAGGAAGCTGCAGTGGCAGTGGTTGTGACCTCCACAAGATAGAGCATTCATATAATATTTGTCTTTTTATAATGAGTTACTAAAAGCAGAAGCAAGGCATCCAATTTTAAGTAGCCAACCAGCTTTGATCCCTTTTCTATCAAGTCAACAGTTAGACAAATGCCTCCTAAGGCCCGTTTTAACTAATATCCGATAGGAATTTTTTTTAAGGATCATTATTGTGCTCAGATATCCAAGTCAATGGAGCGATGAATCAAGGAACAACTGAAAACAAGGATTGCTCTGACTCCATCTGAATGAAGCTGGATGTGATAAGTGGTTTATAGGATTTCTGAGTCTACCGTTGCTTTAGTCATACCTTTATTGCTTTGACTATATCAGTTACCTATTGTCACAATAAAGCTGTCTAATAAACTCAGTGGCTTAAAATAACAAGCATGTATTATTATTGCTGAAGAGTCTACAGATCTCCTGGGTTGTTCTGTTGGCCTAGGTGGGGCTTGTCCGCTCCTGGCTGGGCTTGCTTATGCATCTGCAGTCAGCTAGGAGATGGCTGATCTAGAACAGCCTCACTTACGTGTCTCACGGTGACTGGAGGAACAGGTCATACTGCCAAATACCTCTCATCATCTGGGAGAATAGCACCTACTTGTTCTCATGGCAGGTGGAATAGGTTCTGCAAGAGAAAAAGGACGTAAACAAGGCCACTTAAATCACAGGTTCAGAATTGGCACGTAGTCACTTTCTGCACATTCTACTGGTGAAAGCAGGTTGCAAGGCCAGTCCAGGTTTGAGGGGTGGGGAAACAGAGATGGTCTCTTGATAAAAGAAGCTGAAAAGTCGAACTGCGAAGTGTGTGGGTTTAGGGAGATAAGGAGAATCAGAAACATTTTGGTAATCGATCTACCTCTCTACTTAGACATTGACTTGGCTGGAAGTGTAGTCTATATTTCCTGGTGGTAAAATAATAAGGTGTGTTTCTCTTTGAAGTGTCCTCTTCCACTGATTTTTCCCTATATAATCCACTCTACGTAGCTTTATTCAGTTTGATAATAGGCCAAACCATAATTGGGAGCTAATTAATCCCAACTTCGTTATTGTAGCGTTTACTATCTATCTAATCTTGGATTAGTGATGAAGACACATTCACCATAATTAAAGATACATAACTTTAAATCTACAACTGGCCCTAATCCAGTTATTATACAGAAAATGTAGATATGATTTTTGCATAGTCTGGAATCTAACATATTAGAGTCAAAGTTGAGATCTGGAGATATAAAACTTTGAAGGGATATATTATTTGCCCCCTATTCTTTGTAGATCATTTAATCTTTTTGAGTCTCAATTACCTTTCCTACCAAAAAAAAAAAAAAAGTTTATCTCTAGTGTCTTCTCTTTTTCCTTTTATGTTTTTAATTACATTTATTGGAGTGACATTAGTTTATAAGATTATATAGGTTCAAAATGCATATTTCAATAAGTCATCAGTATTTTGCATTGTGTTTTCACTACCCAAAGTCAAATCTTCTTCCATCACCATTTATTTGACCCCCTTCTTCACTCTTTACTATCCTCTGCTCCCCTCCCCTGTGTACCCACCATACTATTGTCTATGTCTATGAGTTTATTTTTGTTTTCTGGGTATCTATCTGAAAATTTTGAAATGATCTATAGTGTCTTTTTAAAGATTTCATTTATTGATTCTTAGGTAAAAGGAGGAAGAGAGAGGAAGTAAGAAACATCGATGTGTGAGAAACATTGATCAGCTGATCATTTTTGTGTCAACTGAAAAAAAAAAGCTGGTAAGTAAACATAATATGTTTATTATGGTTTACGTGCATTGTACACAGAAAAATACAACTGACGTACAGATATTGACCATTGATTTCCATCTTAGAATCAGCTTATAGAAGAGATTTATCTTTATATTCAATGTTTTCATAAACATTTCAAGAAATACATGAGAAACTTTCCAATTGTCAACCACAAAAAAAATGTAATACAACCTAAAAACAATATTACCCCCACTTATTAGAATTTAGTACATCAGCCCTGGCTGGTGTGGCTCAATGGATTGAGCATGGGCCCGCAAACTGAAAGAAGGAATTTAGCACATTTGAGCATCAGAGACAATGTAAAATATCTTTGAAGAATATAACTGAATCTTTCCTATTTAGAAGCAAAACGCAGTGCCTGAAATACGAGTTAATGAGCTAATATAAAACTGAAAAGTGACTGAATACAAGACAGAGGCACCTGGGAAAAAGCAATGCCTTTAGTATTTTAAAAGCTTAATCGGGTACCGAAGGTCCCGTGTTCTGTGTACACATGTCTGGAGAGTATTTCTACTTGGAGAAGCAGCAACAAGGTGAGCTCATGTTTCCACACTTTCTTGTTTGTATAAAGCTGTTTGGGTTGACTCCACACAAATAAAAGGAAATAGAAACTTGAGGCTACCCCTGGAATTATTCAAAACACAAAGAGAACCCATGTGTTTCTTTCATACAGTAATTTGGGGTGAATGTGGTGTTTGGCCAACATTTTCCAGAAAACCGCTTGATTCCACAAGTTTCTTCTGAGTCTAGAGACCTAGTCAGAACTCCAACTGACTGATTTCACCCAGTCTGCAGATTTGCACTGGTCCGGGGTATCACTCAACACTGAACTCTTGGAAGATCAAGAGTATTTACAGGTCATAAGGACACAGGAGGTACGGGACACCTTTCAAATTCTAATAATGCAAAAATTTACAAGCTGAATCCTTACAAGTGCTCAGGACAATTATGGCAGCCTTGACTTTCTCATGGTGCTGGCTCTTTGCTAACATCCCTGTATCTGAAACCAGGCTCCATGAGTCACATGCAAACTTGGCTATCCTGAGTAAGTCACATCATCACTCTCTACCTCAGTTTCCCACATGTAACAACACAAGGACAATAATACATAACTCACGGTGTTCTTGTTTGTAGCGGGAAAGTTTACATATCAAAAGCTGCTTGACATAGTTTCTGACACATGTTAAGCACTCAATAAATTGTTGGTTATTGATTGTCATTATAGCATATCATCATCCTCATCATCATTAGTTGGATGCAACCAAACACATGTCAAGGAGTCAGACCATAAATCTGACATCAACATTACGTATCATACAAAAAGCTGATGACTTAGAAAGCAATTTAGAGAATTCCCCATTGGAGGATTCCTGATAGGGAGAACTGGCCTCATAACGCTGGGTTCCAGGGCTCATCGATGGCGAATCATTAAAGGGGATTGAGTCAGGCTCCTCATAACCTCTGAAAAGCCCAATTCAACCCTGGACTCATCAATCGCCTTTACGGAGCCCCACAGCAGACAGGGATGGAATTAAAGAAGAGAAGTCTCCTGCTCCAGACAGACTGGGAAGCCAGCAAGGAAACAGCCATGTTCACAAATAATCACCCCACATTTACGCATTGCATGAGCACTCAGCAGTGGAACCCCAAAGCTGAGGGTCTCACGGCACGCCTGAGGGGGTTGGCCAAGGCTGGACGCAACTGAGAGGGACATGCAGTCCCATCTTGTAAGATAAGAAGGAGCCACCAAAGAGGGAAAAGGAGAAAAGGACTGCACATGCAGAGTAGCAGTTATCAGAGGCTATGAAAGCTCTTGACATGTAAAAAGAAAGTAATTAGATGCAGCCGAAGGAAAAGATGTATTACAAGGCTCCAACAAGCACATTTGGAGAGGGAATTATAAGACTATGTCTCTCTCCCCACCCATGATGCAGAAAATGAAAGTGAACTAAAACATACATCATTTGGAGATGCCCACATAACCGTCGTCTGAAAAAGAAGATAATAAGGGGGTAAAAGAAAAATACTTGCTTAGATAACTGTACATTGTACTTGCTCTTGGAAAAAGCTCCCTGTGAATGCCTCTTGCTGCAATCAGATCTTTTTTTTTTTTCTGAATGGACTAAAGGAAACAAAATAATATTTATTGTGTCTCCTGCATTTGATCCTCACGAAAATGGCATTAGCCTCATATGGAAACACTTTTGACGCCCCTGAAAATAATTCCTTAACCACAAACATGTCTTCTACTTGTCTGATGGCCAATTACTGCAAGCGAGTCTCCCCATGGCAGGTCAGGTTTAAGGGTATGGCAGGTATATCAGTCCATTACACGTGAATGATCTATGAGGGAGAGGGTGGAGGCGTTGGCACAGGAGCAAAGACTGCCAGTGGGAGCCCTGTTCCAGGTTCCAGGGAGCGTCTGCCTCTCCTAGGAGCTTCCCGGTCCCACCTGAAGACACTTACCAGCAACCCCTCAGCACAGATGAAGGGGAGAACAATGGAACCGCTCTCTCTGTGTTCATCACCCAGATACCATCTCAGAACCTCAGTGGAGCATGGTTATTGGAAGCAAAATAACACAGATAGGGTTTCACATCCAAGCTTTGGGTGCAAGAGTAACAAAGACGCAAGGGCACTAAACACCTCCCCCCACTGCACCCCACCCCTCCTCACTCCTGGCACCCACCTCCTTGTTGCTCTTTTGCTTCCAGCTTCTAATTGGCAGACACTTGATCCACCCGGCCGGTTCGGTTTCAGAGTGCACGGGGCCGCTGGAGGCTGCCTGATACGTGTGGGAAAGTGGCAGCCATGTTACCTGCACCTGTTGTGGGGACCTGCCCAGTGCCCCTGCCTCCCTCCAGTTCCCATTGTGTACCCGCTTATTCTGTTACAGTCGCAGCAGAGACCAAGTCAAAGTAGCCCGCATTCAACATGAACACATACAAAAAGGAGGCCAGAAAACTTCCTCATATCTCTTTCCTTCCCAAAGCCTGCCCAATGGCCTATTTCAATAGTAAGTGAAGCAACCTCTCATTTCAGAGCTTCGGTGGGTAAGAATTGGTAAAAGGCAACAACATCAGCATTTATGTGGATGGTTTATGCAGCACTACCACTGTGAATCAGCTATACACACACACACACACACATGCAATGCACACGCACACACCCTAATTCAAAACTATTCATATTTGGTATCCCCAAGTAGACCATATCTGTTTCTTCTGTGAAAGTAAATAGATGTGAGATCAAAGACACCGGGACTTTCAACTTCCCAGAGAATAGGCTGCAACACCAATAAACTTTTACAGCAACCTCCTTGGAACACAGTCTGAAACCGCATAACTCGACGTGCAGCGCTTCGTGACAGAGATGGGGAACACACCAAGTTCAAAGGAGAGGAGGAAGGCAGACAGCAGCTACCTTCCTGAGCAGTGGGTGGAGCGGCAATTCTGAAGTTTGATGGTGGGACTATTTAGTTGGTGTTCGTTACCATGTGGATACTAAACTCTTTAGGCTGTAGCCACTCAGTGGTGGTAATAATACATCATGAGACCTGGCAATAGAAAAGACCCATTAAATCATCAAGCAATGCCTTCTTGCCAGCGCAGGATGCTGTTCCCAGAGCATATTCCTTGAAGCGCCCCTTGGGATGAACTCAAAAACCAAGTCATTTTATCCATCTCCAAAGAGTGCAATCCATCTATCTACCGTATCCAGTTGCTGTTATGAAATTAAACTTTGGCCTTAAAAGCATTGTTCCCTACCAAAGGAGACCGTGGTACCAGGTTTTCATTAAGGATCAGTCATAGCCCTCAGAGGAGGCAGGAAAGGTCATTTTATCCATTCCCCTACCTCCGGGCAGGTCTTGTGTGAAATGACACCAGCCTGGCTCTTATTATACAATTCCCAAAGCAGGAAGTGCTGTAGGCCCCTGGTGTAAGAGGGTTTTCCCATGACACATTACCCTCACGGAGAAAGTGTTTGCTACGGTCCAGACAAACTCCCTCCCACCGCAGTGTGAAACCATGTTCCCACAGTGGTGAACTATCTGTCTCACCCTCCACGCGCTCAGTGCACCTGAAGAGACGCATTTCCCACTGCTTCTCTGCGTCGCTTCTTGTAGCAGAGCCTCGATCTTAATTAGGATTTTCCCATCAGAGTTTATCAAAACAAAGGCCATGGGGGCTTCCGGAAGGAAAGGCTTATTCTTTCCCTTTTTTCTATTTTGGGCATTTTTGGACGTTAGGAGATTTTGGTGACTTGTAAGGACAACATTGAAAACAGAAAAATACTCTCCTGAAGGCAACGGTTTTATGTTCAATGTTGGTAAGAGTGACACAAATCAATTTAATGCATTTCCTATTTAAGTTTCATTATGTTGAAAGAACTATTAAGAGCTGTATGAAATCAATGTGTGAAAGCTGGAATTTACCACCTTAAAATATGAAAATATTTACCATGTGATGTGCAAGTTACACATCACTATTATTTTTCTGTGACTTAAAATAGATAAGAGGACAGACCTCTTGTTGACAATCTCTTATGGTCCCATTTTAAGTTCCTATAAGTAAATGAAAGTAATGGACAGCATTACAGTTTATTTTTATTACCTTTAACGGCTCTTCTGAAAATTTGTTTAGAGTAATGAAGCCTCAGCAGTCTTTCAGTATGGAACCTGGAAGTGTATAACCTAAATTTAGACTTCAGACTATTCCCTTATGGCTTTTAACAAACTGGTGAGCATTCACTTGCTAACAAAGTGCTCTAAGGAAAGAAAGCAAAATTGATGACTTTCATAATGATAGTCTTACTTTCTCTGTTTTTGAAAAACCCCATGTTTTCACATTAACATTACAAAAAACTTCTAAAATATATCTCATTGGTAGAAATAAATGCAGTATGAAAGAAAAGTTTACAGTTCAGTCATTTGTACTTCATGTTTATTTCCAATTTCTGACAGAACGTGAAAGCATTAAATGCTAGTTGGTAAAATAGTAACCTAGTGCCTTTTACAATGCACTCATCATCGTTCCTGTACTCTGTGTTAGAGAAATTAAGAGAGAGGAGGGAAGGCATTAACTTGAAGTTAGCAAGGGTGAATATATCCCAATAAGCATCCCCATGGGAGTTTCTAATTAATCTGTCAAGTCAGACTTTCTTCACACGTTTATCCTTACAAAAATTCTTAAGGAAAGAATACCTTAGATCACAGTGGGTCAGTAATTTTAAGTCTTCGATTTTACATTTAATAATGCAATGCCCCTGGTAGCTCACAACGCCTATGCACGAGCCAGTGGTATAAGTATCTTGCTTGATCCTTACCTAAAATTTTAGACCTTCCTCGTCAAGTCCCCACCTTCTAAGAAAGATGCACCTTTTGTGAATTTCTAAACTCAGGTTTGGGGGAATACTCATCTACACCAACAAAAACAGTTAACACTTTATTGAGTGCTTACCATGTGCTAACCACTTCCCATGCATCATATTATTTGATTTTTATAATCACCCTATGAAGTAGGCACTAGAGTGATTTCCATTTTGCAGGCGAGGTTCACCAAGGTTAAGTGTGTCACCCAAGGTCACACAGCTGGTAAGGAGCAGAACCAGGACTTCAACCTAGCAGTGCATCTGCGGAGTCTCAGGCTGGATTCCACATCAGCCATTGCACATGAATCTTTTTAAGTATCTCTTGTCTTATGACACCACTTTCTTGGGTCCAACAGTGTAAACACCTTGGAATCATTAGAAAAATCAGAGCGCACCAAATAGAGCTGAATGAAGACAGGATTTTCAAGCACCTCCTTCAATCTCATGATCAATGGGCATGAGAGTGAAATTAATCTTTCAGTTATATTTGTTTTCCTTTGTTTAAAAACTGGAAGGTACTCAAACTGCTTGACTACTCCTGGCCTAACCTGTCATCCTGGAACTTTGGGTCACACAGAAGAGAGACTAGCCTTTGCCTTTGTACTAGAAATAGCAGCAGTAGCCGCAGCCTTGAAATACACCAACGCCACTACTAGGAAAAATTTTAAATCTGGTATCCCTCAAAAAGCGTAACATTATGTACAGAACAAATGAAACTAGGACAATCACAAAATAATTACAGGCCTGCCGTTTTCAATGAAAGCAACTTCTTCCTTTAATTAAAGATGTTTGTTTCCTTTGCTCAATCATCAATCGTTCTCATGCGAACAATTCCGCAATAACGAATTGTTCCTGTTCAGGGTTTTAGCTGAATATGGAAAAGTAGAGTTTCTGTACTTACTTTTTGGTATTTGTTTCAGCGCATACCTTATTATCTATGATTAGGTGTCCGGCGACACAGGAGTGATTATTTGACGCAACTTGCCGTGCTCACTGACTTGAGAAAGTTCATCTCTCTCCATTCAAGTCCTCATTGCTAAAAGCAAATGGATGGGTTTCAAAGCCTTCCTTTGCACCACGGGACACAGAGAAGCAGCAGACGGTGAAGAGAATTGCCCCTCCCCCCCCTTGCTTTGGGGTTTTTTTTTTTTACTTCCAGATCTCCTTGTCAAAGAATGATTGATACGCGTGGAGCAGCCCTTGAAACGCCAGTCACTGCCTGAGGCACTTCCTATAATCAAAGCACACGCCCACCCAGAGCTAATTAGACATTAGATTAGTGTCAACTGATTGATTTAAAGCAGCCGTCCCTGGGTCCCCACTCCTCCCTGCTCGCAGCCGTCAGAGTGGGACTGGTCTCCAAAATGGCTCCGTAAACAGGCGCATTTTTCATGGAAGCCCCAGGAAGGAGACCCAGGGATTATTAACGTGGCTAGAACACAGCCAGGGTGACATTGCTAGAAAGAAAGCGAGAAGGAGGAGAGGGAGAAAGAGGAACAGAGAGAAAAGGAGAATGAATCATGTTTCCTGAGCAATAAAAACCCTTCGGTCCAATTTGTTGAGTTTAAGTTAGAGAGAGTGTTTGTGATGTTTGAAAGAAAATTATTTGCAATTTCACTGAGGAGAGTTCTGAGGACATTTGGCTACAATTTAGATACCATTTTTCAAAGTCCCCTTCCCTTCATTTTTTCCCCCCCTTTATAAATATATGAGCCGGGAACATTCAAAGTTGTCTTAATGGATTAAGCAGAGACGGTGTTGCGAGGAGCAAATTAAAAATGAAATAGTTGCAGCTGTTGGAACTGGCATGGAGCAGAGAGCAGCAGCAAAGATTTCTCGCCGGATAAGAGATCTCAGATGCATGAAGCCCTTGCAGAAGGTCAGGCGTGCATGCCTCCAAAAGAGTACACATGACCCCAAACTTCTCAGGAATGGTGCAGTTCAACAACAGCCACGTAACCTGTACAGGAGCTGGAATAGTTGTATTTCAACTAAAAAGTGAGCCCATTCCCAGAAGAGACCCACCGGAGTCAGGGGCAGCCAAGGGCCAGTTTCAGACTGTTCATTCGCAGATTAAAGGTCTTTTTCACTTGTCACATCCTGCTAGGAGTACACTCTGGGGTCAGAGCCGATCCAACACAAATACACTTCTGAAATTATTTCTGTGAATATGGGACCCTGAGACGTGCCGGATCAGCAGCAGAAACACATGAGAAAGATGGTTCTTGCTAAGGGGACTCCAGAGACCTTCACTTAGGGATGCTCCCTTATCTCCAGGACCGGAGGGAGGCTGCAGAAAAGGAAGAGGGTTCAGCTACCGATTTGGGGAGAGGTAGCAAGAAAAGCCACAGCCAACCAGTGAACTGTTTCGGTTAGTCATTGTGCCTGATAACTTTTAAAGTCTTTACCATGTTCAAGGACATGTGTATTATCTCACTGACTTTTTATCATCCCCCGGTAGATTGGGTATGTGTCATCATGCATTGGCAGCTTGGATATTTTGCCCCTTAGAGGTGAAATGATTAAGGCTGATGATTTTCCCCCTGGATTGTAGGTTAAACCAGAGAACGAGTACCAGATCTGAAGACTTTTGATTTCCACTTATGAGCCTTACCCCTCCGCCGCCTTGCTGTCTAAACCCCTGTCTGATGGCATTTCACACGTAAGTATTGTTACTTTATTATTATTACCCCATCCATCTGCACGCATGCTAAGAACTGAAGATTCATTCCTCCTAGCTCAAGAAATGAGACAGGCCATAGGTTCCTGGGGGCGACCCACAGAATCCAGGCATTAGCAGGCTGAACACCAGATTGAATACAGAAGTCCTAACTCTGCTTTGAATTCTAAACGATATCAAAAGACCTCGGTAAAGATGTAGGGAAGCAGGCATTGAAAACTTAACATCGCCCTGAAAGACGTCCTGAAAACTGACGGAAGTTCCCGGCGTCCAGCAGGCAAATGGGGCGCACGCGATCAGAATGGAGCTATTGTTTTATTTTTCCTGTGTATGGGTCTTAGCATCATAATGACAGCTTTCGAGGGCTACTTAGGTTGAAATATGAAGCCACCAAGGCCAAGGGCAGGTAAAGTCTGGATGGTTCCATCCACATCACGGTTTCCCCCAGGCTTCCTGCTCTCCCCATGGAGACAGGAATCCGGAGAACAGAACTGGAGAGTCGAATGGATCCAGGCGCACCAGGGAGTCTTCCAAATGCCGATTCGGTAAAGTTGAACTTTTTTTCAGCTATAAACCTTTCAATACCTCAAAATAAATCCTTCCATTTTATATGAGATTTCGATCTCTGCAGCGGTAGATTTATGCTGTGCGCTGAGGCCAGGCCGGGAGAAGTGAACATAAACGATGTGACAGGGAGTGTCAGGATGTTATTCAGCTTTTCACTACGCGTTGCTCACTCAGGAGCTTTTCCAAACGTCACGCAAAGCCTCTCGCCTTAATTAGCTGCTAAAGCAGCTGGTCCCCTGCAATGGATGTGCATCGCGCCGATTGGCCACCAACCCGCAGCTGGAGAGACACAGGACACCATGCACTTCTTCCCACTGTCCTGGACCTAAGATGCCCAGAGGGGCAGAGCACCCAGGGAAACTGCCCCCTGCAGGCCTGCCCTCCTGCGGTACCCTGGGTCTTAGTAGGAAAAGGGGTACTGAAATGTCATATGCTTCTGGAGCCATATGTAAGATGCTGTAGTCGGGAGGAAGTCATCTAAGGTCTGTCCACAGCATAAAAGCGCCAGTTGGTTTGCAGGAGACTATAATAGGCCGATCACGAGGTTGCCTTTATTGATGTGCTTAAGAATGAACTCACTGATATGTTCTGAAAACTATTATGAATCGGGCTCATGTGATGGTTTTCTTATAAATATCTCCGTTACCCCTCATAATGATAAGCAAAGGAGATAGAATCACTTCACTCTACTGAAGAAGCAGCCATCTCTTTTCTCCTCAATGTTATGTGATCAACTGACAGGAAATAGAATGATAATTCCCTCAAAAGCCTATAAAGAAGGAAAAGGGAACTGTTTTTGCAGCTAACAGGGCTGGGAGGGCCCCCAGCTGGTTGTCTTCTGTGAGCATCGCCTAGGCTTTGGCGTCAGAGCTTCAGCTCTCTGCACAAGATGGATTTCTGAACACCTGATGACATGATTTTTAAATCTAATTTTCATTTGCTCAGACTTTTACATGTGTGAGTTCCACCTCCAGCCAAGGTGGAGTAAGAGGGATTATACTTACCTTCGCACCTGAAACAAATTTTTTAAAAGTGGGACAAAAAAATAAAAATAAAACATAAAACAATGGCTCTGCAAACATTGGACAAACCAAAGGCCAGGGAACCCCAAGTGGCGGGAAATAAGGGACGCTCTACAGTTTACTCAGCTTACTTTCTGGCAGGACTTGGGGGGAACCAGGTGGAGCTTAGATGTCACTTTAGGTAGAGGAGGCAGAAATGGTTGTCTGGGAAGGTCATGGCTGCTAGAGTGCGCAGAACAGAGCTCCAGTGACCAAAAGTCTTAGCTGATCGGTATATCCATAACAGAGGTCAGGAAATGTCCCTCGTCCCATGTTTTCTATACACAGCACACCCACTACGCCTGGCTCCCAATTCTGATTGCTGTTTTCCAGAAAGAACCCCCCTGCCTCCTGTTGGGGGAAGGGTAGGAATAAAATGATAGAAGGTTAGGAGCCATATCTTAGTGTTTTATGCCTCATTCTTCACTCCTACCTTCCCAAAGCCTTCCTGAGGGCCAAGTACCTGAAATATACTTTGTGTGATTAGTACAAACAATCAGCTTATTTTAAATATCTTCATCCATTGAGTCATTTACCAAAGCAGTCATCCATTTCTCAGCATCTAACTTTTGAAGAAATTTCCAGTCCATTGTGTTCTCCTTCCCTACCTTCTTTTTTTTAACCTCAAAGTTTCTTTGAAATCAGTTTACTGCTATGTGAGTAGGGTTTTAAGAAATGAATATAGGTGTACTGCACATAGTCAAACACCTGTTCAAACAATGGTTAGCCAGTTTAAGAGAGTTTGTGTACATGGGCGATCCACATTCTGAAATTTGATGGTCTAACCTCCTAGCCCTCCTTATCTGTGTATTATTATCTCGTTCTACTTACTGATGAGAAAACTAAGACGCCAAATGATTAACTAAGTGGTTCAAGGTCACAAACTCATTTTTACATTTCAAGGTTTTTATGAGTATTAAAGAAGATAGCTCACTTAGTATAGGTATTGTCTTATCATAATTGACCTTTTGAAAAAATTATTTTTCAGGATGAAACCTCTGGTCCTTATTGACTCTCCAATGTCTGAATACAGCACGGGTAGGTCAGCATGAAAAAGGAAAAGATAGAAAGATGTGGCAGAATGGGATGCACCACACTAAGTGACAAAAATAAGGCGCAAACAAATACATCCTGTATGACTCTGTTCTATGAAATTCTAGTATAACCAAAACTAATCTGTAATACAGAAATCGGGTTAGCAATTGTTTGGAGCTGCGTTGGCTGGAGTGAGGCATAAGGAAGCTTTCTGGGGCCAATGAAAATGTCCCATATATATGGCAATGTTTACATGATCATAGAAACTTATCAAACATATATGCATATATTTGGCGATATATACATGAATATAGCAACTTCTCAAAACTCATCAAACATCAGCATTACCTTCAGGTAGCACTGGTCTGCCCTGCTGAGCTCAAACTTTTAAAAATGTTTAATTGCAAAGAGTTTCCCCTCCCCTGATCAATTTAAAAACAAATGTTCTTTTAAAAGAAATGTTAAAACTTTAGTTAAACAGGTAGATGTGCCCTGGCTGGTGGCTCAGTGGATGGGCACCGGCCTGCAAACCCAAGAATCACTGGTTTGATTCCCAGCCAAGGCACGTAACCAGGTTGCAAGGCAGGTCTCCAGCCAGGTCCATAGCTGGAGGCAAGTGAGAGGCAACCATACATTGACGCCTCTCTCCCTCTCTTCCTCCCTCCCTGCCCTTCTCTCTAAAAAAATAATGAATCAAGTCTTTATTCATTAAAGAATTTAATGCATAATTAAATAAATTTAGTATTTATTTTAATGGTTATTTTAAATGTTCACACAATCCAAGCGACTATCTTCATTATCTCTATCAGCCCAATTAATTTGTGGTCGATGTCAAGCCGAAACAAAGGCCCAGGAATGAGTCTGACAGCCCCAATCCAGCCAGAGGGTTCTGCGAAGCCTCTCCCTCTCTCATTCCAGGGAAGAAATACAATAGGATGGAGGGGAGCCCTCGGGGGTTGGCAGCCTTCCCTGGCAGAGGACACTCTGCCAGGGCTCCTATCAGTGTGGAAAATCACATCACAGCTAGCTGAGGTGAAGAATCCTTGAGAATGGTGGGAAGACTGTACCTCATCCGATAAATGCAGAATTTAGCAACTGTCCTGAGGATACTCTAGTTGGAATTGCTTCTACGAACAAATCCATGCGGCGTCACAAATCAGTGCATAAGCAGACGAGACAGGAACCCAGATGGCAGGTTCCGCTGAGAATCATCATCACAGTCCCACGGGCTCTCACATGCCCCCCAGTCCATTTCTGAGTCTAAAATTTCATCATGGCCTGTATGTTATTGTCGGGTTCAAGTAGAACAATTTACTAATGTACACAGAGCATGTGGATGGAGAATGGAATCGTTACTAGTTATCAACCACTTGCTGATACGTTTCCTGTTCTAAAAGGTCTCCCAGGCAGCAGAGGTCCTAAAGGTTTACGTGTGAGAAGGTATAATAGAAACCCCAAGCACCAACCAGGTGGAAGGGAGCCAGGTGGGAACAGAGACGTTGGGACAGGTCAGGACACTGAGGATCTTGAGAGAAGAAGCGCATCAAGAAAACTGAAAGGGGAAATAAGCAATTGCCAAGACATATTTTACCTATTTCGCAATTATATAAATGACATAATTTACACAGAGACACAGAGAAAGGTCTGTGGTCAGTACTTCTGGAGGAACAAAAGCCAGAGATTACTCTCCTCGCTAAGGACTTTCAGGAAATGATCATAAAGTCAGTGAAAAGCCATTGCACTCCCCTGGGGATGGTAAAATGCAGTAGCTTTAGGCCATGATGTCAGCCGGAGAGGCTGGGTGACCACCAGCTCAACTGTTAGAGAAAGGGTTTTTGTCAGGAGTCTGGGTGGGGCCAGACAATCTCCCTCCCTGGGTTCACTTGGAGGCTGTGAGAAAGAAGGCATGATTTCTTGCAGAAGAGCTCGGAGGGAGAAAAAATATGATGTGGCTGTACCAAAACAAGTAAGACAGCTGTCCATCTGAATTGGGGTGCCTACCAAGTGCTAAATGCGACGCTTGTGTCCACTCTGAATAAACTCACAATTGGGTGGGCGACAAATCAACCACCAAGAACCAAAGGGGAGAAGGATGTGATAGGGAAATGCTCAGGATGCTAGAAGAATCTAGAAGGGGGTCTCAAACCCACCCCTAAGGGAGGCTCCTGAAGGACAATGTGTTCCCAGGCATAGGGGCAGATGAGGGTGCTTGGAGTGTGTCCAGGGTGAGAGGTGAAGGGATGAGAGGTCAGAGGCCAGGCTACCACAGGCCTTTTGTATGCACCCTGCTAAGGAATTCCGGCAAGCATGTGTCCATGTTTGCCTTCCCGCCCCCTGCCTTATTCCAGAAAAGATTTACAGTGCCTGTTACTAAAGAGTTTGGATTGCATTATGAGTGCAATTGAGTGTAATTGAAGAATTTTAAGCAGGGAATAACATGTTCAGGCATGCATTTAAGAAAGATTATTCGGGCAATGTAGAAAATAAATCGTACAGGGTACAGGGAGAAGGACAAGACTTCAGGCAGTTACAGCAGAATAGAAGCAATTACAGTAATCCCAGGGAAAACTGATGCAGGCCTGACCCAACGTAGCGGCACGGGGAGTGGAGAGGACTAGATAGATTGAAGGTGTATTTAAGAGTGGGCAGAGTAATTTCTAGGTTAGCAGGCCTAATGACACTTAACACTACGGGAGTAAACTGAGTAGAAAGAAATTGCTCAGGAAATGTGTTCTGATCGGGAATTTGAATAAGAGAGACAAGTGGTCCAGACAAACCGTCTGACATTAGACAGCATTTGTAGCAGAGAAAGGCACAGTTGCAAGGACTCTGAATCATCAGCCTAGTTTCTTTTAAGCATAGCCTTATTTCTTTCAGGGTGCAAACTTCTGAGATTTTCCAATGATCATGACTGACATTGGGCTGACTTAGTACATTTTTCTAAGGAGCATAATTGTTGGCGCCACCTCAAGAATGAAAAAAACTATCTCCTTGTTGTGTATAGTTTGCAACATACAGAAATTGAGGGAGACTCTTATTCTCCAAGAGGTAAAATGTCTTCCCAATTAAAGCAAACACTTTACCCAAAACTTTAATTGTCCAATAACTTAAATTAGACATTATGAGTGAAATTGTCAAACGCAAAACCTGAAAGATAATTAATTCTCAGTAAGCATTTGTTGGATCTGAAGCCACTGGTAAAAAAACAGAATTTTTAAAATTATTGTTGAAAGAATTGACATTAATACAAATACAAAATTTGAGAAAGCTCCTGAAGTTTACCATGATGGGATATGACCTACAAGAAAATAAATTGGGTGGGAGGAGGGACGAGAATGTGTTTTGTGAATGGGGAGTGAATTTAAAAGACAATAGTAAAGGTGTGTCCATATAGAAAGGTAGTAGTTTCCTTCCAGTACTTGCAATAGGGGCATAGAATCACTCCCAAATGAGGATTTAAGCTATAAAGTTACACACAGCTGAGCACGACTCTTAACTTCTTTAAAACCAGTAGGTAGCAGTTAAGGGTTTATTCCAAAAACATAAAGATGGTTTAAGATGAGGTAAGTTGTTAATATCTTCAAAAGCATACATTTTTTAAAAAGTAACCTTGAAGGAGATGTAAAAAACATTTGATGAAATTCAATATTATATATTGATTTTTTTTTTTTAAATTTAGACATGGGTAGTTACTTAACCTGAAGAATGATATCTATCCCAAACCAAATAACTACCACTACCCAGATTGTGTGCAGGGCTCTCCATGACAGCTGGGGACAAGAAAGCATGCACGGTCACTTAACATCCTACTGAAGTGAAATAACAAACTACCAGGTACAAATATTTAAAAGGAGGGTGCAAAAGTATGGTTATTTGTGGGTGGCATGAATATCTACCCAAAAGTGACTCAAAATTAAGAAATTAGAGCAATAGGATATTTGAAGGGAATCGTTTTTTAAATAGATACACAGAATTAATAATCATTCTGCATGGACAGCAACAAGTGAGGGCAAACATGGACCATCTGTTTTATTGACCCAGTTTTCTCTCTTCTCCATCACTGTACCAAATACAAAGGAGCTGTCCTGTTGGCTTGAGGAGCTATTCATTTATTTAAGGTAAGCATTCATTTATAGAATAAACATCACTGAGCATTTCCCCAGGGCCCGCTCTGGGGAAACAGTGGCCTGTGCCCAGCTGCCATGGAACAGCTTTGTTGACTCCAGTTCATCTCTCTTCTCTCACATTTCACTCGAAGGTGCAAGGAGAAACCAAGTCACCCCTTCAACATTTCACCCAGCAATCTCCTCAGCTGCCTGCCCAATGGCATGGCTCACAAGTTCTGCCTTCCACAAGACGCCAGAACGCAATTCATCCAGGTTCTCTGCCTCTGTATAACAAGGATTGCTTTTCTTCCACTTGGGAAAAGGTTCTGGGGATGGGCTGGGCGGGGTGGGGAAGGGCAGGGTTGAGCATAAGAGCCAGGAGGAGAGAACTAAGCTGGGGGTCAGCAGAAATGACCAAAGAACACGTCGATGGTCCTGAAAGCTGGTGCAGCCCTGCTTCCCCAACTAGTGAACGATCACTGAGCCTCACTTCCCAAGTTCCTACTCCCTCTTCTATTAAAAATAATAGTAATAATAAAGTAAAAAACAAGGATTAGATTAGATGGCTTTAAAGATTATTTTCCTACTTCTAAAATTCTACAGGTCTTAATACCTTCAGACATTCTTTCACCTGCTCGGACGACTACAAACTCCACCTTCTTTTAATAAGTTCTATTTACTTGCAGGTGGTGGGGCTATTAAAAAAAGCAAATTGTTTAAATAATGTCTGACTTTTTGACTGGCTTGACTCTCCTAACGGGTCATATATATAATTTTTTTTCTGGGTAGTGATTTTTGGGGTACATCAATCAAGTAGCCAGTATTTATTGCATGGAGCTAATTAACTTTCAAAATGACATTTTCCCTCGTAACCGTGGTTGAGATTTGAACTCAGATCTCATCAATGAAAAGCACCTGCACTAATAACCTGGGCCCCAAGGAGCTCTGTAATTCTCCCAGCTTACCCCCACCATAAATGTGTGATTAATCGCAGGTTTAAGGGCGTTCTCAGTTACTGTGAAAACAAATCATTACCAGAAACTGGCATTCCCAATTTATTTTATTTATTTTATTTTTATTTTTATTACTTATACCCTATTCTCCATATTTTCCATATGTTTGGGGGTCCTTTTCAGCCATTCTGGACCCGTGGAAAGCTCAGCTCACCCCCATGTTCTATTGGGTCATACATGAGAAACAGAACATTCTTGGACTGTACCCCAGCCTTGTGAAGACACCTTTTTGATGAACAGCTATGTAAATGTTCTACACCTGCTATCTTTTCAGAGGAGCAAGGGCCTCTCTCCTGAATTAGATGGGTTTTCTAAAGGAATTTAGGCTTGTGGTGATCACTTCTTTCTCCAACTTCCTGCTCTGGCTGCACTTTATTTAATTTAGGGCTCACGTGAGTGTTGTCTTCCCTGCCCGATATAAAACTGGAAAATGCATCTCTCTTGCCTCCCCCCCCCCAAAAAAAACCATCATCCTTAGCCAGTTCTGCATAATCAATGCATAAGGCAGTTTGAAGTTAAACCAGGAATATGGTACCTTCATTGCAGGATGGGACAGTAACCAGCCCAGCAGGTCCCAGCATTAAAATTCCCTCTGCCGATGCGTTGCAGTATCAGGACGTCTGGCCTTATGTCTCAGCGCACTGCCTCTGTCTCACTATTCATTACTGTCAGAGAGCAGGGCAGGGAGGGAGGAAGAGAGGGAAAGAGACATCAATGTATGGTTGCCTTTCACCTGCCTCCAGCTACGGACCTGGCTGGAGACCTGGCTTGCAACCTGGTTATGTGCCCTGGCTGGGAATCGAACCAGTGACACTTGAGTTCGCAGGCTGGTGCCTTGTCCACTGTGCCACCAGCCAGGGCTCCATGATCATATTCTTAAGCATACCAAGTCCCCCACCCTGAGTCTTTGTAAGTGAAAAATAATTATGCAAAACACAATCTCCCCAATGTGAATTATAGGGGCACCTCAGAAGGCAGAGCTGTCCCTAGTCAGGATCATTTGCATTTTGTTTTACTTCAGATAGTATATTTTGCTTGCTGCTACCATCACTCTCAGGAGCACACACACACACACACACACACACACACACACACACATTCCATTTCACCCACATACTCTTTTGAAAATTTACACACTGGTACACGCAGGAGATCAATGAACTAGTCAATCCATCCTTACACTTTCAGTGTCTCTGAGATGGGAAATAATCCTGAAAGAGGAAAAATTACAAAGTCAAAGAACAGCAAGACACAGGAGGGAAAATCGGAAGTAGTAAGGAGGAGAAAGGGGAGAAAAAGTTAAGTCAGTTTTGTGCTGGTGAAGTTGACGGTGGGGGGTGTAGGAGTGGTGGGGAGGTGGGTACTAAGGGGGTGGGGTACTACTCTCTGTGATCTGTGTGCCCTGGCCCTCAGCTGAGCCTGGGACCATGGCAGCATGCAGGTCACATGCAACATGCACAGCACGCAGGTCTGTACACACACAACACAGACTCACAGGCAGGTCTGCCTTTTGGGGAGCAACTACCCTCTCCTCCTGCCCAAGAATGACAGCCGGAGGGAAGTGAGGTTATTGGGAATTTTTTTAAAAGGCACACAACACCAATAACTGAAATTTTAAAAAATGTAACTGCATTAAGGGGCTGGAAGAAATGGAACTGATTCTCCATGCATATAATAACGAAAGGCTCCTTAAAGGGTTTTTCCTGTCATCCGGGCACACCAGGGGCCAGACACTGGCACCACACAGAGTCAGGGCGTGAAGCTCCAAGTCTGCATGTCCTGGCCAGGCGTGGAAAGCTCACTCTGTCCCCGGGAGGGCTTTTCTTGCGACACCTCTGTATAATTCAGCCTCTTTCTGTGTTCACTGCTGGGGACTTGGGGGACTCCGGGGGACTCCGAGGGACTCCGGGGCTCTCCCTCATTCCTCCATGCTGAGCCACCCTTGCCCACTTTGAGGCCATGCACTGGAGAGGGGTCATGCCCACAGACATGTCTTCCTCTGTGTGTGGCTGACCTCTGCCAGCTGGTGGTGAGACCTTGAACGCCAAAATGTAACCCATGACAGGAGCCCCATCCTGCAACTGAAGCAGCTTTTCATGGGAGTGGATTCCCTAAATGTTGTCAGAACTGGAGTGATGGATCCCTGGACCCTCCAGGACATCTGTGAGAGGGTCTTCCTCAAGCTGGCCTGTCTCTGTTCACATCATCCCTTCCTCCTGCTAGTACCAACTGCTGTGTCCTCCTGATGAGGTCTGTGACATCGTTAGTCACTCATTGTCTTTATTTCTTTAATCTATTGGATATGCCCACCTCCAAAGAAGAGGGTGGGAGCTGAGTAGACACTAAACAAACTGAGAAATAACTTGAGACCCGCCCTCACATCAGATGCCAACATTTGTTCAAGTTCATCTTGAAAAGTCTGAAACAATTTCTTCTCTCCAATTCGATGATCCTTTCATTATCTTTCCCTTGGAGTCTTGCAAAACCTTGGCCAGCGTTCCATTTTCCTCAAACGCCTCTGTCTTCCAAAGTATCCAGTTATCGTTCTGAAAATGAGTGTCCAAGTACGTTTCTGGTCTTTGGTGGCTCTCTCTTCTCTAGAGTGTAAAATGGAAATTTTTTTTAATGTATGCCCTTCACACACATTGGGATGTTTACATTTCCCCACCCATGCTGTGCACCTCCATGCCAATGTTCCACTGCATATTCTATTGCTCCTGGAGTGTTCTTCTTGCACTTCTTCTGTTGGCAAAGAGCTACTCCTTCCAAGGCCAAAGTGTTGGGTCATCTACTCTATAAGGTCTTCCAAAGCCATTCACATGTGGCTGCTTCTCCCTCCAGTGTGGTTTTAGCATCCTTTTTGCTCACCTCTTTTACAATCCACACCCTGTTGTACACTACTGACATCACAAGTCAATAGTTTGACTCTTCTAATATAAAATAAACACAAGAAGCCCAGAGACCACATTTTTAGGTCTTAAATATAAGACATGACTTATAAGAAGTGTTTAACAAATTTGTGATAAGTATTTGATGGAAAAGTAAATAAATAAATGAGCATGTGACTCATTCAGTGACACTAATAGAAAGCATGTTTGGCATGGGTGATGTAAAACAGTGACTAAACCACTTAATTTTGTGCATTTACTTACACATGTAGAATGACTCAATTCATGTAAACCTTAATGTACAAATAAATATACAAGCAATCCAAGACTTTATATGTTTTTTGAGAATGCAACTTACATTTTTTTTGTTATTGTTGTTAACCCAAACATATGCCCCGAAGGTCTTTTGGAGTCAGGCCTATTTGTGTTTGTTTTTTGTCTTTTGTTTTTCTTTTTGCTTTTCAAGTTACGACTTTGGATTCCATAGACCATCTGGTCTATGGCTATATCCCAGACTTTTTAGCTATCCTCCCTAGCTGAAAGATTTTTAAGTGGATTCTAATTTTGTTTTTCAATATTAGGAGCAATTGCTGTCATGAACTCCTGGGACAGAAAAGTACCTGTTTTTCTTAAGCAATTCTGAGAAGAATTGCTAGGTCATAGGAAATGTACACTTTGCATATTAATCATATTCTAAAAAATTACCCTACAAATTGTTTTACAAATGTAGCTATTTCTATATACCCTCACTAACCTAACACTAGATACACCTACCACTTCTTTCTTTCTACTCTTCTATCTTCCCATCTGACCCCCACTAAGTTCTTCATTGATATATAATGAATGTTTATTAAACTTAGCATTAAGTTTTCCTAATATCATTGCTTACCTTTGGTTTTTGTATCTCATTATTTCCTTCCTGGCTTCACCTTTATTATTGCTGATATATATTTTCTTGCAATTCTTTCAAAATGTTTATGGGACGTTAACTATCTTATTACTCATATGTCAAAAACTATCTTTCTTTCAAACTTATGCTTGAATAATAGCACTAAGAATTAGAGTAAGAGAAGCTTCCCTTTAGCATTCAAAATTCTCTCTGTATTCTTATATTCAATGATGATGAAAATGTTTATGTCAATACAAGCCTCCATCTATTGACAGTAATCTTTTTGTTTACTCTGAATTTTACCCTTGATTCTTGACATTTTCAAATTTCTCTAGATGATACAGTAAAGGTTGGTAAATACTTGAGAAACTTCTAAATATTGGCATGTTTATGTGTGGTGGATAAGGCATCTGAATGACTAAATATACCTATTGGGCTTGATTTTAGGTACAACCTCAAAGTTTGAGTTCTGACTCTAGTTGAGTTCTGACTCTAGTTCAGTGCAGATAGGTGTATGACGGTTGGCTTAGAACTTCTCTGAACATCAGTTTCTTCTTGCTTCATACCTGAAATGAGGTGGTTATTGAATGTCTCTAAGATCCTTGCCAGTTATAAAACAATGTTTCAGGAGCTCTGAATCTTTATAAACTTTGAGATTTTTTGTGTGGCTCTTTCTTTCTTAAGATAATATTTAACATAAATGATTCAGATGATATCACTACTGGTGGGACTTTTTCATTGAAATGGTTTCTAGAAATGTAACATCTTTTAACTGATTTCCTTGAGTCCTTATTGCTAGCAACTGTCTTTTGTTTGAAAGCATGTCATTAAAATCAGGAGAATACATAAATATAGGAATATTGTTTCTTTTCTTCTTAGAGCTGAGGTAGAAGGGAGTGGGTGTAGGTTGGGGAAGTAAAGAAGGATTCTGTAGAAGATGTTACATATAGTCCAACATTTTCCAAAAGGATGCTTAAACATTCACAAAGGGAATTCTCAAAAGCTAAAAAACGTTTCTCCCCCCAAAAGGCATAGGAGCCCTCTGAATTAAAGCTTCCGACCTCTGAGTACCAGGCTGCCCCTGATTAAAAACAAATGGCACATGTGCTGCGGAGCATAAGTCTGCCTGATTTATGGCTTGGAAAATTAAGTTACTATTACTTATGGGGTTTGGAAGCGAAGGCCCGATGCAATAGCTAATTGAGAGTAGAGAAGGGGTATATGCTGAAATTGGGAAAATATATTTTGGAGAATGGCTGAGTGAAGACATCAGGGTATGTAATTAAAGGGCCTTAAAAAAAAAGTCACACTCCCACCAACCTCTTATATCAAACAATTGGAATGTGTTGGTTTTATTAACTGGTCTTCTGCCATTCGTTCCATCAAGCTGGGTACAACGAAGTTAATTTTCACTGTTGACTGACTATAGTAAACATTAAAACTTCCATTATCAGTTATCTTATGACAAGGGAATATTAGTTTAGGTTAAACGTTTGTGGTTATTCCCCAATAATTAAAGATTGTTTAATATGTAGGCAGTGGCAAGGTTTTGATAAGCTACACAGATATCTTCCTCTGCATTCTCCATAGTCACAAAAGAAGGTCTTGATGAGTTTTCTGATTCATCAAATGAATTTCCAATAAATGCTCAGAAGGTATTTTATTTTCTTAGATGGAAAGCAACAGGAAGTTTTGGTTATGAAAGGTCAGATGCTGGGAAACTTGGGAGACATGAAGCTCTGCCCAGTGCCTGGGCCACCACTTCACACCTCATTGTAAATCCACTTCCCAAACAGCCCAGAAAGCTGCGGGACAAACAAGGGAAAAAATTAACAATTTCTTAAAGTTGGACTGTCACTGTATGAGTGATAAAATTGATGACATAGGTAGAGACATTTTTGTTTCAATGGGACAATCAAACATTCTGGACTGATCGCTGTAATTCAGAACAACTACTAAAAACTTCTGAAGCTGATGGGTGATACTGTCTAATCATAATAAAAACCACTTTCAGAATCATAGAGCTTGGTTAATGAGGACATACGAAGATCTGCCCTGAAAGTGTCAAACGACTGTCACTATAATTCAAACATTACATGGCGCGATACTTTCAGGACAGACTTTGTATGCGTGACTACATTTAAATACAATGAAGGACTGTTTTGTTCATTGAGAATTATTTTTCTAATTGAGGTACTAAAAGAATATTTCCCTTACCTACTCTTATTATTATTTTTAATTCATACAGTTTATTCTATAGTTGTGGTTCTCATCTGGGGCTGATTTTGCCCTGCAAGAAGACTTTTCACAAAGTTTGGAGATGTTTTTGGTCATCGCACTGAGGCAGGGGGTGACTACTAGCTTGTAGATGATAAAGATCAACAGTGTTGCTAAATATTCTCAAATGAACGGAAGAGGCCCCATATAAAGAATTATTTAATCCAGGATGTTCCAAGTTAATTAATCCATCCAAAATAGTGTCTGGGTTGGAAACCCTACTCAAGAAAGACCTTTAACTACAAATTATATACATCATCATTAACTCAGAAATTTATATAATCCATGGGCACATCAAACAGATTGAGGCTATCATTGATGATTACTCTAAATGGACTAATTGATAAAAATTCTACTTACACATAATCTCTTAAGAGCACAGTTATTGTTGAAAATGAGATATAAACATATAGATTTAAACAACAAAACAACATCCAGGCACTCTGCCCCTAGCAAGAACTCACTAAATATATCCTACATTGTTTTTTAATCAATTAGTTATTTAAAATACATAAAGATAGGTCTTTTTAAGACTTTCTATCATTTCTTTTTAATAATGATCTAAATGCCCAACAGGAAAAATAACAACAAAAACACCGTCCTTCCTAAAGAAACTAAATTCTCATCTTTTCCAAATCTAAACAAGATTCATTTCAAGTGTGGTTTTAAGGATGTGGCCTTGGACCAAATAGTAGGTAGTTCTGTAGGCAATTTCAGTTTCTGCTCTGGCTCTGTTTTAGTGAGATACACTGACTGTTTCCAGACACAGAACTATTTGTGTGACCTTCGTAGGGACGTTCCATGGCAACTGTCCCCTCCACCCAAGCTGGGCTACTCCTGCAGACCCCGTTTTCCCATCAATCACTAGTGAGAATGAAGTCTTAACTCCAACTCACCAGCCCCGGGCAACAAAGATGTTTCACACCCGCTAATTAGGGGCTAGCAGGTAACCCATCTAACCCCTGAGATAGAAAACACATGGCTGATAAATCGTTTGGTCACACTTCCTGCTGCTCTGACACTGCCTATCTGCAGTCCCTAACCTTCGAGGTTTTCTGGTCAGGAATTCTGAGGAAGGCAAGGAAGACAGAGGGGCAATGACAAGAAGGGAGTCAGCCCGACAGAACCAGACCGGGGACTCCAAAAGCCAAAGACAGTTCACTGGGAGAGGAGTTTCCAGATTTTACTCAAGTGTCTCACACAAACATTAAGTCTCTCTGGATGGATCTAAGCGTATGGAGAAACCATCTTTCATGCTTTCTTAGTCATCATGTTTAAACTATTGACTCTAGGCCAACATAACTTTCCTGTGTCATTAAAGATCTTAAAAGATTATAGGAAATAAGAGTTAAATGTTAGAATAATAAGGTTGGGAATGGAAGTTAAAGATGTGACAAAACTAAACTCTTCTCCATATAGTATGTGTATATGTAAATATGTGTATGTGTGTGTATTTTATCTATGAGATTAAAAATGTCATACTAATGTTTCTTCCCGTGGTCAATAATATTAATTATATTTACTTTTGACAGTCTTACCTGTACTCGAGAACAAATTAATGGCTGCCTGATGAAATTTAAGTGTTAAAGGTGAAAACTCACTGTATTGAGAAAAAGGCATCATGCAAACTTAAGAGGATTTTTAAAAAGTAATTTCACAAAAACAGCTTAACCTTATATCCCTCATAAGCCATGGCATGGAACAGTGAGAGGGTCATGGGTACTTTTTTATTAAAAATGAACAAATGAATAAATCAATTGATGATGTGAGATGTGAAAATAGACACCTAATAAGAAATCCAAGCTAATATCTGCTTATTTAATAAGTTTACTTAGATGAAGTAGCTGAGTTTATGGATCAAAAGTGAATATCAGCAATTTTACATGGTTTAGTGCAATAACATCATATGAATTTTAAAAACAACAGAAAACTTTAAATACCTCTCCTTACTTCCCAAATGATCTGTGAAAGAGAATTTTCAAAGTTAAATTCTGTTTCCCCCTACCATTGGTGTGGAGTGACATCTTCGAAATAAATTCTTCCTCACCGGGCATGTAAAATTAATTCCCTTTCAAAAAAACAACCAATGATTTCTAGATATGTTGGGGTTGCTTGGGAAGTGGGACAAGGACTCTGCAACCGGGACCCACAAAGGGATGGGACAAGGACAAAGGGGGCCAGGAAAGCCAACACTCACAGGGCCAGGCAAGAGCCTCACATCCCAACACATATTTGCTCATTTAAATCTCTCAAGAAACCAATGAGATGTCACTCTTTCTAGCTCCATTTTTTATAGATGAAGGAGTTATAGATGAGGTAACAAAGGCACAGGTTGGTTATTTGTGGTTGTTAATGTAGACTTCAACCCTTGGCACTCATGCAGACATTGTATTTCTCCCCTAAAAGCACCCTGTCCTTCCAGCTACATGCTCCTCACTCTGACTTACATTTCTTTATGGGCTTTTACCTGCACCTGCTGAGTATATTTGCATGGACTCCTGTGTTTGTTTGTCTCCTTTGGCTGAATATGAGGCTTCTGACCGCAGAAACTGTGTCTGGTCATTGGTGGAGGCATCCTCTGGGTCTAGACAGGGGATCCTAAATAGATAATTGTTGAAATACATTATTGGTGAATGAATGAATGAATGGTGCACCCCACCCTAGACTAAAGAAATAGGTAAAATTCAAAGCATCCAGGTATCAAACTTAAGGATAAGTTTCTAACCAAAGACAAGGTGCCCCATAAATGTTAGGGGCCAAGGATATTTCCACAGGCAGCTTGGGGGTGACCTGAAAAGGGCACATTTTCTGCCCTGCCTGCCGGGTCAAGAACATGTATCATTCTTGCCCATGTGCCAGGTCCCTTCCAGCACCACACCAGCATGTGTACAGGTTCACTTTCCATCTGCTCTCAGCCCAGCCAGAGCGCTGATGGGTTTCCTCTGATGGGTTTCCAAGAGGATTGACCAGGATTCCGATCAGAAAAACTTCCCCAGGAAATCCAAATAAGCCCCAACGAGGATTAAACCCATACCTTGGTTCTCATTAGCACCATCAGGTAGCCAGAGTTCCCTGCGTGGAGAGGGGAAATAGAAAGGGGTGGAAGATTGCATGATTGAATGTGAAATGTTTCCATGAATTTAAATGGGGAACTGGTTAAACACATTTACACTTTTATGGAGAATGATTCTGACCCCCTTAGTAAAGCTGCAGGAAAAAGAACACTGAACAAGCGTTAGGCAAAATAGATTGAAGAGCATTTTCTTTTTCCATTGGGTGTGAGTGTGCGTGTGCTATCTATAGAGTAGCAGTTAATCCAAAGTCAAACAGAGTGTTTGAGGTGTTTTTATTGATAGCCCACCAATGCAGACTCCGTATACACCTACCGCAGGCAGCTGTGTGGGGCAGAGGGGCCAGAATTGGGTGGTCATGGTCATCCTCACACAGTCCTCTACCCCTCAGAGAAGGAAAGGTTGCAGCTGCAGGCTTTCTCGTCCCTTTTGCTTCTGGGTAAGGAAGGCTCGGCGCGTATGACCACACACAGTCAGAGAAGAGGTCAGGATATAACAAGGGTGGAGACTACATTTGGTTCCTTAACACCACCCCCAATCCCACAGAACCAGCCATGAGAGTGCCACCAGGCCAGGCGGCATCTGCAGCTCATTCCTCCCAACACATCCAGCCTTCAGCCCCTGGAAACCCCCACTGAGCCCTGTTAGACAACAGGCCCATCCCCTGGGCTCCTAAGATACAAAGAGGACTTAGGCCGGGCCCCCACCCTCAGCACTTTACAGTAACATAGGAGGTTGGTTGAGAATGATGATCAGGTTGGGTAACTGCTGCAGTAAGAAGAAACGTGGGGTTGCATGGAGACACGAAGTGGGGCATAGGAGTGCCTGGGTGGAGGTTGAAAGTTTTAGAGCCAGAACTCCAGCCTGGACCTCTGTATAGCAATATCTCTATCTATATCTATCGATCAACTATCTACCTACTTACCTACCTACCTACATATAGCTATGAGTTTGAAGACACTTACAGCATGAACTTTGTAGTTTTCCACAGTCCCCACCCTGCCTAATCAACCTCCATCTGCTTGAGAGGTTATTGCTGGTGACAGGTTGATCTCTGAGGAAATAGGCTTAGTTCCCAAGGAAAGGAAGAGGTGATGTCCAGGGTGGCTAATCCTTGGCTGTGCATCAGCCATGCTGAGGAGAGAAAGGGGCTTTGGGAGCGCGGAACCACCTGTGAAACTGCAGAAATCATGGGGAGTTCAGTATTTCTAGGGACGGATGGGAAAAAAAGCATCTTAGCCGCCAAAAATGCAGAGCAACTTTTGAAATTAATTATACATCCATGTATTGGTTTTCCTGTTAATAGCTATTGGTTATAGATCTCAAACACTCATTTAAAAAAATTTTTTTATTTACATTAATTATATTTTTAACACAGGGTCTGGGCCAGGGTTACCAAATAAAATACAAAATGTCAAATTTGAATTGGAAATATAAGTATGTCTCACATATTGCCTGGGGCACTCTTGCACAAAAAAGAGAAGATCGTGTTGCTTATCTGAAATTCAGAATTAACTAGGTATAATTTCTTTTTATTTGCTAGCTTTGACCGCCCTGGCCTGCATACTTGAGAGCTCCCCATCGTATTCCTGTTTCCATTACATGGCTCGCAGTTGGACAGACATTTCATTCACCTGCTCTCAGAAAGCCTTGAGGAGTTCTGGTGAGTACACAGTAACTTCTTTGAGCCCACGCATCTCGTCCTGTTTAGTCTGTGACCCCTTTTCCACCCTCTGATATCACCCCTCATTAGCATCCTACTCTATCCTTGGGCCACCATCCTAGACATTCAGAGAGCAGGTGAAGGAGGAGCGTGGGTGGCTGGACAGGTCCAAGAGTCTGGGAACTGAGAGACAGTAGGGTAGGTAGGGAGACTCGGCAGTCAACAAGTGTCAACAGCCTCCTGCCAAAAGTTCAACATTATCACTTTCACACAAAGGAGAGGTGTGGCCCTGGACCATTCAGATGCCACCCAGGCCCTGGGTCATGGAAGGGACCCTCACAGGAAGCTGGCCAAGCAGCCCATTCTTCCAGAGAAACTCAGTCACAGCAGGGACAAGATGGCTCCTTGGGCCAAGTTCAGGCACGTTGTTCCTCACGAGCACCATTACCAAGTTCAGCGCCCCGTTGCCGGCAGGGTTCCAAACAGTTGACACCTTTACAACCGTTTTCCATCCTTTTTCTCTAATCCAGCCACTGATCCTTGAATTAGGGTCGAAGCAGCTGTCTTCAGAGTAGAGTGAGGAAGGACGCAGATCACCAGAGGCGTTCCGACCAGAGCTTCCACCGCCGAATTAAAATTTTAATCTGATTTGACACAGTTATTTGGGGAATCTGTGGACTTGTCAGAAGGCCGATGATTGAAGCGGAACTAAGGGATCTGTGCCTGTCTTTGTGGAAAAGATAAAAAAAGAAAAACGTTGGAGAAATTTGCTTTGTTTCTCTTTTGACACATCCCTCACAAGAAGATTGTATTATAGATGCTTAGTAATGCACTTGGCCCCACCAGCAGCCAGGCTGGGCATGGGAAAAAAAGGAAAGAAAAGATGACAAGAAAAGATCATTTCTCAAGTTCTTTGTCACCAGCCTACTTGGCAAAAAGTTAGCAGAAAACAATGAAATGAAAGTGCTTTATTCCTTTTCACCAAACAGCCCTTATATGTCATGACTAAATTATGGCAACAGGGCAATTGATACAGCGTTAGGGATGTTCTGTGATTCCTTTGGAAGTCCACGTGATCTAAGTCAACTTAGCTCGGTTATAGAAAGAGCTCACGCCGACGTAGGTCTGAAAGGCCAGGGCGGGCAGCATATTGTTGGCCAGTTTTTTGAGAACTCCGCTCCTGCAGGTGGTGAGGTGGGTGTGGACTTTCCCAGGGGAAAGAACAGAGTAGCGGTCACCCCAGGGGAACATATGTCTATCACTAGCATTTTCAGGCAGTTGTCCTTTGTCATGCCTGACACATGCTTGCAGACTTCCTGAGTTCTCCGTAGGTATGGCAGGAGGATTATCAGCTCAGCGCAAGCTCTTCACTCAGTAAGAGCAGGATTCACCATCTTTGGTATCTAGATTGATTGATTGATCGATTGTGCCAAGCTCCAGAAAACACCAATGTTCCACATTGAGAGAATCATGTTCTTTCCTCCATCATCGACCAAGACAGGGAAAGCAGGTGCTAGAATCTCACTTGAGAGGCCAGCATTGGAACCTGACATTCCTAAAGGGAGACACAAAGGTTCCATGAACCTCCTGCAGCCCAGGCAATGGGGCGGGGGTGGAATTTCCTGAAGTGCTGGCATCGCATGGCTATCTTGTTAATAGCCGTCCTCCCACTCTTTGTCTAAGAACTTTATGATGCCCCCTGTTGAAGACGCCCCACAGACCAACAGAGAGGTGTTTTTCTAGCCTGAGTAGAAAGACTCCCAACCCTTGTGTTTGACCTTGGGCAAGTCACATCAAGTCTCGGGGTTCTGTTTCATCATGTGTAAAACAGCAATAATTCTATCTGCTCCTCCCACCTTCACGAGGTTGCTTTAAGGGCAAAATGCTGAGGTTATCCATTTAAAAGCACTTAGAAGTGATGACTAATGCAGTTTAGGCATTAATATCATGATTGTCATCGTTCTGATAACAGTACCAGCATCCATGTATTTTATCAATGGACAATTGTATGACTCCCCCTTTCATGGCCTGCCCCATTATGCAGCAGATATGCTCCCATCTTTGCTTTGGCTCTTCCCTCGACCTGGAATGTTCTCCTGCCCTATCACATCATTACAAGCTTCCTCTCCTCCTTCAAGATTTCTTCCAATGTATTCTTTTCAACTAGGCAATTCTATTCTATTCAAATCACAACCCAGCCCTCCACCTCCAGCATTTCTGATACTCCATGGCTGCTACAGACTCCTCTATAAAATGTACCTCTTCCATCATGCTATAAAGTTTATTATAATTAAATGTAATTAGGATTGAAGTTCATGTATTAAATAGACATAACAGATGTCATTTATTATGTTTATGATTGATTGCCTGTCTGTTTCATGAGGGCAGAGGTATTGGTGTATTTTGCTTATTAAAATCTCCCAAGTTCATTTAGGATAGTGCCCAGTACAAGATGGATATTTTTAAAATATTTGTTAAATTAGGCAATTAATTAAAAATAAACTGGCAGAAAGCCACTGCGTGCCAACTACATATGTTCCACATTTCTGAGCCTAGAACCCAAAGCCAAACACAACTACTTGGTTCTACCTTTCAGTATCATCTTCCTCTCCACTAGTTTTTTTGTTTGTTTTCTTTTCCTCTTTAGTAAACACATTTCAGCTAATGTGGATTGTTCTCAGTATAAATTGTTCCTCCCCTGTTTCTTTTGTTTAGAATGCTCATTTTCCAAATGTTTTCATTTAAAATTCTATTTATCTATTATATTCAAACGCCTCTTCCTCTATGAACCTCTTCCCAGTTTTCATCCTGGGACATAACCGTATCCCTCTCTTAACTCAGCGTTAACTTACACCTCTAGTGTGGCCCTTAGCTATTTGGGGTTAGTTTCCTAGGGGTGCCATAACAAAGTGCCACAGATCAAGTGGCTCAAAGAACAGGAAATTTTTCCTCACCACCCTAAAGGCTAGAAATCTGAAATCAAGGTATGGGTGTAGTTGGTTTCTTTAAAGGCCTCTCTCTTCTGACTTATAGTTGGCCATCTGCTCCTTGTGCCTTCTTGTGGGCTTTCTGCTATGTGTGTTTGTGTCCAAGTCTCTTTATAAGGACACGGATCATGTTGAATTAGGGCCCACCCTATGAAACTCATTTTATCTCAATTGCCTCTCTAAAGACCCTATTACCAAACAGTCATATTCTGAGCTGCTAGAGGTTAGGATTTCAATATATGATGGTAGGGGGATACAGTTCAGCCCACAGCAAGTGCACACCCCCAGGCTCCCTCAGAGAGCCTTACGACCCACCCGAGGGGTGTGAGTTCATTCCTTTAGAACAGCACCCCGTTTCACCCACTTTTACAACTCCCTAACTGGGTCTCAAAAACTGCTGGCTGAGCCCTGCCTGGCATGGCTCAGTGGATTGAGCACCAGCCTGTGGATCCAAGGGTCACTGGTTTGATTCCCAGTCAGAGCACATAACCAGGTTGCAAGCCAGGTTGCCAGCCAGGTCCCCAGCTGGAGGCAGGTGAAAGGCAACCATACATGGATGTTTCTCTCCCTTTCTTCCTCCCTCCCTGATCTACTCTCTGATAATAATGAATAAGGTCTTTAAAAAGAATTGTTGACTGAGTCACATGTCTGAGCATGGGCTTAAAGAAACCAGTATAAGACGAAGGTCACCATGCCTGCTTCGTTCCCTGCTCTCCGACTACCTGCCAAATGAACAGGATCTCCTTGAATTTGTCTCAACGTAGAATCTGACTGCTTTTCCTTCCTGCCCAGTGTGCTCTCCTAAAAATTGTTTCCAAACTGAGGGAAGGTTTGCTTCTTCAATTACTGTTTGCAAATGAGGATAAACTAACCCTTGGATCTGCTTGGCATTAACTGAACACCCTTGCAGGTTTCAAGGAGGAAAAAATGTCTGTAAACAGGTTCACCATGCAGTCAAGAGAGTAAGGTTGAAACCCCGGGAGGGAAGCTTTCCACGCAGACCGTGTCCTCACTAATCCTTCTAGTCAGCACCAATCTGCTGGGTTTCGTTCCCAGGGCTTTCGGACTTGGAAGCACACGATGCCTTTGACAGCCTGCACTTCAAATGTAGGCTTCCAAAGCGCTTTTCAAACCCCTGAAATTGCGTCTTTCAGTCAAAATGTAAAATGTCATTAGTTAATGCATGATTCCAGCTTTGGAATCCACTAGTGGGCAAGGCTTGAGAAACTGAAGACATGGACAATGAGGAATGCTCTGAGCCTGGAAACACAGAGAAACCTTAATTTTCCAGAAGAGGATCGGTCCTCATCGTATAAGTCAAAGATCTTACATGAGGCCTGTCCAGAAAATATCAAGCCACATAGACCTCGCATGTAGAAATTCAGTCCTCGGTTAACTTTTTCAGTTAGGGTTTGCAAACAGAACTGTGTGACCCCCTGATTTCCTGTTGCTGACAAGAACAGTCTGTCGTTGAAACTGAGAGACACTAAGTTGGCTTCTTGGTGAGAAAGAAAAGAGCAGATCACTTGGAAGTTCCTGCTTGAGGAGGAGTGTCACCAAGCAGCTCTCTCTGAGAAACAAGAACACCCAAAACTCTGAAGTTACGTAAAAGCATTACTGCAGTAACTTTTAAGCTTGTGTTAGGAAGAAGAAGGCTGCATTTGGCCAATGAGTTGAAGTTCTGCCCTAGCCTTTCTACTGGCATTTGCTGAGTAAACTGGGATAACCCACAGGCCACCTGTACCTCAGCTGTAAGATGAAAAGGCAGGGGAAAATGATAACTAGCAGGAGGCAAGCCTGAAAAATGAACTTTGGGCAATTCGGACTTCTCCATGAATTTGGATTATGTTTTAAATTTTTCTCCAATTTAAGAAACCCCCAGTGACTATTTCAAGGGGCATGCAGATTGGACAGAGAACAAAAGCCAGGAACACACAGGCCTGTCCAAGGACTAGATAAAAACCTCTCCAGATTGCATCATTTCTGCTGTGAGCAGGGCTCTCCCTCCTTCTCCGTCTCCCACCTGTGGAAGCAGAGACACGCGGACCATTCATCAAGAAGGCCTGTGCTGACAACAAAACAACCAAATAAAACAGACGTATCCCCTCAGGTCACACTGTGTCACTCCCCAACTATCACTGTGTCACTCCCCAACTATCACTATGTCACTCCCTAACTATCTTATAAAGCACAATTTATAAAATATAATGACCAGGAAGATGCTGAGAGCATAGGTCAAGTTCACACGGTAAAAATGAAGAGGGAAGCTGACTACTTTTTCACAAACACCAAGGCCAATGGGGCTTCTGTCCTGTGTTTTTAATGCAAGCAAGTTCTAATAAGCACCATTTTCTACAAACTTATTCCCAAGAAAAAAATCCCCTAAGTCCCTCTCATGGCAAATGCCAGGAGCTGCCTAACAGCCCCTAGAGACACCTGCCAGGTGTGATTCCGGATGGGTTGGACATCCATTGGTTGCAGGGGGCACCCTGGCTGCCTGTCCATCACGAAAAGACCAAAAGACAGTCAGATCTTAATAAGTTTTGTTTGTTTGTCAAATTGTATACCAGAGTGGCATTTTCTTTCTTTTTTTCTTTTTCTTTCTTTCTTTCTTTCTTTCTTTCTTTCTTTCTTTCTTTCTTTCTTTCTTTCTTTCTTTCTTTCTTTTTCTTTCTTTCTTTTCATTCCAGTTGGCAAATCTCATCAAGATCTAAATATGCAAGGCAAATTGGGTTATTAAGAGTTTTCCCACTAAAGCAAACACATGGAAACACAAAGAATCTCATTAATTTAGAGATCTACTCATTGAATCCTGCTGGCTGGTGAACTCCGACCAAGAATTGTGCCCAGAGTTACAGAAATAATAGTAATCATTCTGCAAAGCAGGAAACCAATCACCTGCTTACACACTGGCCTTTTTGCACTTGATACTTTATATGAATAGAGTGATATAATATGTCCTGATCATTATGGCTCAGTTAGTTTGGCATCATCCCGCAAAGCAAAAGTGGTCAGTTCAGTTCCTGGTCAGGGCACATGCCTGGGCTGCAGACCCTTATCTCCAATTGGAGTGTGTGTGAGAGGCAACCAATCGAGGTTTCTCTCTCTTTTTTCCTTGCTCCCTTCCCCTCCCTCTAAAAATAAGTAAAGACAATCTTTCTTAAAAGAATAGAGTGATATGATGTTTATAATTCTTTACTTGTCTTTTACATATGACTTTTTCATTTAGCATAATAAAGATTCATCCATGTTGTAACATATATCAGTTATTTGTTCCTTTTTAATACTCAACACTTAATTTATTTATTAATCAATATATGGACATTAGGATTGTTTGTATTTTTTGGCCATTAATATGGCCAAAATAATTAATACTTTTTTGAACATTCATATATAAGTCTGAGTGTGGATCTGTGTTTCCATTTCTCTTGGGTAAAGACTCACTAACGGGATTACTGAGTCATATAGTAAATTTATCTGTTAGAAACTGTCAAACAATTTTCCAAAATGGCTGTACCACTTCACATTTCCATCATCAGTGTAGAAGGCTCCCAGTTTCTCTACCTTCTTGTCAATACTAGTTCTTACCAGTCTTTATCATGCTAGCAACAGTTTTGAAATTCAGCTTATCTTTGGGTCCACTGACATCTGGCTATTCTTCATATAAATAAGTACAAAGAAAGAAAACCTATTGACAAGTTATCCTAAGTGTGCAAAGATGTAAAGATGTCTCTATATTTGGTAATCATTTCCTCTATTATATCAGCAACCCCCAAATTACAATCTGTCATTTCCTTTATGAGCTTTTATTCTTCTCGCTCCTTAAATATTCACTCACCTCCAGTGTAGCTTAATCTAAAAAAATGTAATTGCAGACAAGAAAAAATAACCCAGAAGTGGTAAAGGAATAAAATGACAAACCAGAGTTTTCAACAGACACAAAAAATTATGTTGCCTGATGTTTCTAAAAAGGAAGTGGAAACAGCTCACGACCATAGCAGCAAACTCCAGGCTGCAGAGCCTGGCTTCTCATTTCACCCATTCCCCGTGGCTCCACTGAAATCAAAAGGTTAGTCATTACTCAGTGGAAAATTTTGTTGAAGGGAAAAAATATACACTCATGGAATCTCTTGTCCAGACCGCAAATTATTTTACAAGTGACAATTAATTAGGACCCACAACACACACACAAGGAAGGCAGTTTCATCCATGTTGTAGACAAGCCTTGCTGACCCTTGTCATTTCTTAGGTTGTAACCTTTGGGGGGAGGAGGGGGACTTTTACAACAGATGAAAGCCCCTTAGACACTGTTGGATAAGACCTTGCCTTTATTGAAGGTAGTCAGAAGTGTCTGAATAAGTCTAATGGATTCACCCCATGTTATACCATATTATCAAAAGCTTATCATCTAGAAGTCATGAATTAAGGGATACTCTTCCCACGTAGTTTTAGGACCAACGTAGAGTGTCCATAGTGCTGAACTCTTTAGTTCACAGTCCATCCAGCAAACATTTATTGAACATCAACTGGATGTCAGTCATCACATTTCCTGAAACTGTCAGCTCAAGTAATTTTTAATAGCGTCATGGCACTAAAGGTGCCAGTAGTGGGTGTTGACAGAGTTGGGTGTGGGAAGTAGAACCACAAGATAAAACAAGAAGTTAAATCATGGAACCTTTGTCTGAAGAAAGTCGAACTCCCATTCCCTTGGAATATGACATCATTAGCCAATCTGTTCAGCACTTTGTTGACATTGGGGTAGCCTTATCCCCCACAAATCCAGAACTTTTCCAGGTTCATTCCATGCCTGAGCCATCAGGCCAAGTGCTATTTTCAGCGTCAGCAGCTCCCTTGTTTTGCGCGTTCAGGCCAGACAGGAAACCACCCAGTCTGGGAGGATCCAGTTAGATCCCAAAAGAATGAACACACACTCAGGTGCAAGGCCTTCAAGGCAGCAAGGAATGTTCCAGTTAATCACCGGACACAGCAAGAAGCGAACAAGCAGCCACTGTTTCCTATGGGATAAACACCATTGTGTGTGTATTGATACCGACACACACATATGCATGCACATATGTAGATATTGTATATTTATTGTATGTACATATGCATATGCATGTAAATATACGAGGGGTGGATTAAAAAGGTGTTTTACAAATTTTGCTGCTTCTCACCACCCAGCCAATCCCCTATGGTTTTCTGTGGGGAACTTAGAAATCATTTTTTTTTAGGAAGATATTTTATTTTCATTGAAAGTGCTGCTAGTTGGAAATTTTCTGAGTGTGAAGGGAGAAATACACAGCCGATTTTGCAGACAGGAAAAACACATCTGTCACGCACAGAGCTTCGGTCTATAATTTGGAGAACTTCTCTAAGGTGCTCTTGACTTGTTCATTATCTCCTGTCATGAGGAGTAGAACTTTTCTGAGACTGGTCTTCCTGGTCTTAAGAGTGCTCATCATTGCTTTGGGGCTAAAAGAGAGATGGGAGGGACAGGAGGACTCATAAAATCACCAGAACTGTATGCACTATCTACGACATACTTATACTAAAAAATGACTCATTGTTTATCTGAAATTCAAATCTAACTGGTGTTCCTGAATTTTATTTGTCAGTCCCCTCCTCATTTTGCCTTTATGCCTTGATTTCTGCCCAGACAGCCATGGTCTTTTTTATCTTTATTTCTCTTTGGGGCCTAGGAACAGAGTAAATAATCTACTAGTGTTCATTGGATGAATGGATAGTTGGGTTACTAATAAAACCTGAATCATTCATTCTTATAAGGCCTATTACCTTTCATAAAATGTTCAAATTCAAGTTAATTGAATAGTAAATGTCAATGAGATCTTTTAGCTGTTATAAGTTCAGATAAGACTATTTAATACAATAGTTCATTTCTATGCTTGGCAGGTAGGTACTCACCTGGATTGGGAACTAAAAACAGCCCATCAACCATGGTAGCTCACACTTATCGAATGCTCACTCCAGGCCAATATCTATTTGTAGTAATGTTTTATTTTCACAAAACCCTACAAGGTAAGTACTATTGGGATTTGAACCCAAGCAATCTGGCTCTGAAGCTGGTCTCCTAAATGCTCTGAAGAATGATGCTATGTGTTCAGCCATGCCGACTCTATAGCTCTTGCTTCAGAAAGGAAATAAATTCATCCTGATCATTGATGTCCCAGCTCTAACTCTCTACAAGCCAACTCTGGTCCTGAGCAGACCCTCTCAGGAATCTCTGCTTCCACCCCCTCTTTCCTTCTGCCCCATGTAGTTCTTCACCAGGGTTGGAAATAGCTTTCCAGAATGGTAGCACAACACAGAAGAGAAAATTACCAGTGGAATTATGCACCACATTTAAGAACTTACCAAGTAAATCCTCCTTTTACTTTATGCCCTAGAAGAGAAGACAGGATGGGGTGGAGTGAGCAATTAATACAGTATAAGAAAGCTTCTATTTTGAAACTTTTGCTTCTTGGGTGGGGAAGGTAGGAAATTGGGGTACACATTTCTTAAGGACTAGGGCTCCATATCCAGAGGATAGACAGAGACCTAGAAAACCAGACATAATTCATTGTATGAAGGATGACTCAGGTGATCAGTAATGACTCAGAGCATCTATGTTTGGGGGGAAAAAGACATTCTTGAAAATTCCTTAAGTCATTATTTCATGGAGAGGACTACAAAAATATTAGGTGTCATGATATTTTATCTGCATTTAATAGAGATGTAATGCATCTTTATTATCCAATTTAAAACTAATATTTTAGGTGACGACAAGTGGAGAAGACTGGATCCACAGAACGGGAACTGGAAGTTATCAACTGGGAAAATATAACTAAGCATGACTGATAGCTGGAAGGAACAGAGGTGAGGCTGAATTAACATTGTAGAAGGCCAATTCATCAGCTGTAATAAGCCAATTTCAAGGGGAAAAATAATGTGTTAAAGCATGAGATGTTTTGGTTTAAAAAAAAAAAAAAAAGACTACAAAAGGCCAATATCAAGAGAAATGTGCAAGGAAGCTTGTTCAAATGATTTTGCCAGATTTTTTTTTTTTTTAAACTGCTTTTAAAGAAAATTAAACAATTGTCCACCTGGAACAACTAAGGTAAACTTAGCACTAGGCAGATAAGGATAGCCAGAATGGTGTTTTCTTTCCCATGATCCTTTGACTTTCATAGCGAAGGGTTTTCAGTGCAATTTACAAGAGACATATTATGTTTTACTCCGTCATATCCCCACATCTGCCTACATCAGCCCACTAGACTTTGGGGTTCTGGGGCTTAGGAAACACAGCTTCTGAAACGTTAACAACCAGCGTCACTGCCTTTGGAGATCAATGCTCTGTGTTCCCTAATCAAACCACCAGGGCCTCAAGTTCATGTTACCTGACATTCTAACTACGGTTGGGAACAAGCGAAATAGCTGCTCTATTTTACTACCACCACCTAGGCGTTGGGGTGTTCTCATAGGCACAGAAGATGCAAACAAGCCCCACATCTGGCCACAGTGGGATACATAGGCCAGGTGTGTTCACGGATTGCGCCTCATCAAGATGCAAAACCTCATTTCATTTGAAGCAGAAGTCTCAGTTTATCTTCCGGGTAGAGATGAGGGGTGGGGCATGCGGGCCAAGGTCAAATAATTACAATGCAGAATCTCTGTGCTTTACCCACCTTTTCAGGGTGGGTTTGACTAGGAGGTACCATTCCTTATACTTTAGACCTGGTGTGCTCTAAATCAAATGGTCACCTTACGAAGAAATGTCATGAAAATTTTACCCAGGAAACAGGGGTGGAGCAGTCAAGAAGAGGGGAATGGAAGCTAGGATAGAAAAGAGGAAAGGAGAGAAAGAACAGGAATACAAATACGAATGGGACTAGGAATGGGAAAGAAGGAAGGGTGGGGAGAGGTTAAGCAAAACTGCGCTCTGATTGAGCCCCTGAACCTCTGCCAGTTCACAAGAAGCTTGATGCCGCTGTTGTTTTTTAAGGCCCCGGTTCATGAAGACCAGGAGTTGGGCAAGGTTCCCGCCTGACCACTGGGCCAACCTGTGATTGCTACCATTGAGAAGAGAAGGAAAAAAAATACATTTGGCATCATTGCCGAGACAAATTTGCATTTCATTATGCAAGATTCTTAGCGGTTCAACTCTACTGAGTTCCAATCTGTTCCAGCCAACTTTTTGATCCTTCTTCCTCATTTTTGTAGAGACCAAAGGGAAAAAGAGAAAAGAAGAAGAAAGAGATAGAGATAATATAGGGAGGAAAGAGAGAGAGAATGAGAATAAGGGAGAATTAAGAACACATGCTCAGAATCATTAAGTTCTGTCCAATCCTCTTTGAATTGGGATATTTCCTACATGTGTACTAAGGATTGGAATTCAGGTTACTCTGTTCTTTCTTTTACTCATGGTTTCAAAGATAGAGAGAAAATAAGGACCCAATGTTGCTTAGCTTTTCTTTTTTTCAATTAAAAAAAAAAAAACTTACATGAAGGTGAATTCAACACAAGCAGGACTATCTTGGTTCCTTTCCAAGAAATAAACCCTCGTATATAAAATGCCAAAGGAACCTCATTTGTATCCATCAGGCTGCTTAATGTCTTGAACCTTGAAAAGAATGCAACAAGCCCTATTTTCCATTTATCAGCATATTTGCCAGTGGGACGAACAGTCCCTAATTCAGGAAAATTCTTCCCTATCAATCTGCAAACCATAGAAAAAGAAAGACAGCAAACCTGGAACATATCAATCTTATCTTGGAAGCTGGCTTAGCAAAGACTGCAATATTTAACAAACAAACAAACAAAACCTAAGTAAATAAAATAAGACTGCAAGACTTAAGCTGCAACAAGAACCACTTACGCAAGCACCTTATCAACTATGATCCCAGTTGGAGATGAAGGTAGAATGAGTGACGCAAGGGGCTATAAAACCAGCCCCTCTCAGGGCATGAAAATCCACCCTTCTTGTTTGTTTGCAAAAGGTCTGCTGCATTTGGGATTATATGACCCTAAAAATATTTTTTTTGGTATCTATTGACTTTATTTTTCTTAAAAGTATAGATAGATATGGATGTGTGTATTACTCTACAAAGACACATTCCAAACAAATTAGGAAATGATCTAATTAGTTTAGCAGGGTGGATGCAGCCACTTGAACAACAACAACAACAACAAAAAAGATGAAGAAGAAAAAGAAGAAAACTCAATAGTTATATTGTCTGTTTCTGGCTATTTCACATGGAATTGAAAGGACTTCACATAGGTTTGCCCGAGTAGTGCCTTCTACTTTTGGAAATTGTACCCCCTGCCTCCTGATCAAAACATGACCAACATTGATTCAGTCAAGTCTCTTAATTGTGAAGCATTTCAGAAAACTTTTAGGTATTTTCTGCTATTTTTGTCCTATGGACCCAGGAAATGACAATGCACAGGGAAGAGGAGAAGAGGAAGGAGAAAAGAAAAAAAATCACATTATGACACAAAAAGAAAAAAAGTTCTGTATTTCCACCAATTACTCAAGAAATGCCCAACCTGATCCCTTCATTAACCATACCACAATGTGTGCAACTTAAATCCTCTCCGTGAACATTGCCCAATGAACGAGTCTACCCCAGGTCAAATCCGAACTACATGTAGCACAGGAGTTGAACTTGAGAGGGAAGGAAGGACCCACTCTCTGCTCTTTTCTACTTGATTCAAACTGAACTCCAAATACTTTTCATTTTCTTAGAAAAACCCTGGAGAACTGGCTTAATAATAACATTCTTAAGTCTACTGCGTGTCAAAAAGATGCAAATACCTGGCACTGTACATTTTTTCCCTCAATGCATTTAACTGTAGAATATTTTTAAAAACTATTTTCTGTGCCCTCATTCACATTGGCAGAAAACTTGCAAAACAGGAATTCCAGCCCTGACTGGTGTGGCTCAGTTGGTTGGACATCCTCCCATAAACCAAGGGGTCGTGGGTTTGATTGCCAGTCAGGGCACATGCCTGGGTTGCAGGTTCCATCCCCAGTTGGGAAACATGTGAGAGGCAACCAATTGGTACTTCTCTCTCATATCAATGTTTCTCTTCTCCCCTCTCTCTCCATCTCTTCTTCTATCTCTCGAGTCAATGGGCATGTCCTTGGGTGAGGATTAAAAACAAAAACAACGCAGGGGAAAAAAACCTGGAATTCCATAAGAATTGGCAATTATCAATAAGTCAACAGAGAAGTGTGTAGTCTTTCTCATAGTCAATGCCCACCCACCCCCTCCACCTGATCCAATATTCCTCTGTGCCAAACTAAAACAAAAACCAGAATAAAAGTCTGAACTGGGCCCTTTCTGGGTACCTGCTATCCCAAGCATCATGCGGGATGCTGGGGAAAAGCTGGTAATTTTGTGGATATTACATCTAAGAAGGGAGACAGCCAGTTAGCAGATAATCACCCCAACTGTGTCAAGTAGAAAGAACTGGGTATTATGAAAGCATAGGCAGAGTCTAATAAGGAGAAGAGGTTATTGCAATAACCTTATTTTCCATTGCTGACTCAAAACTGCATAGGTGCGGCCCACAAGGCAGTTGGAGTGAGCAGAGGAGTGGAATTGATTGATTCCTTGGGTTTTTAATTATTGTCTTGTTCTGAAAGAAATTTTTATTTTTTCTCTAGCTGGACTGAGTGCAGGATTCTTTGGAGAACACAGAATCAACAAGAAGAGGGCAGCAGACAGAAACTATTTAAACTGGGAGTTCAAATGAGGCATCTGCTATGGAGTCAGTCAGTGAACTTCGGCAGTTTGGTGGGAAGAATTCTTTCTGTCTATGACATGGAGCAGAACCTCACCCAGAAGCCTCGATGCTCAGGCATATGCTTTCAGGCTTTATTACAATTCTCAGGAGCTCACACCCTGTTTTCTCCCAGGCTCTGAACTCATCTATGTGGTCAGACTCACTCAGAGTATCCTATCCAGCTCTGAGTCTCTGTGCTCAAGCTGGAAACTATTTTGATAGATCTACATTATGCAAGAGAAGTCCAGCTCCAGGTATCTGCTAGATTCTAATAGTTCACAAAGGCTACTTTGAAGTTTGAATTTCCAAATGCAGAAGAAACATTAAGACTTCATCCCATCTTATCAACAGGAAAGTCAAGGCTAGAACTCAGTCTTCCTGATTTCTTGCCCAGAATCCTTCCCAAGGTCTTGATTTTTATGTCTGTGAGTAGCAAGAAGGAAAAAAGATGCACTTTCTCTTTTCAAAACCTGAAGTTTGTAAAATATTCTGTGCCCTTATTTAAATGGCAGTGTCACTTTATACGATAGATGTGTATTATTAAAAAAATTGACCAAGTTAAATGACCAGTAAAATAGGTGGGATGGCACCAAACAATGGCTGAATGGTAGGAGGTTAACTGCATTTCCAGGATCTGATATCACAGAACCCCCAAGAGAGTCAGGAAAATGGTGAGACTCTATTTGCCATGTTAAAAGGCATCTTATACATATGCAAAATACATTTAACCTAACAGAAGCTAGAGGTAGAAAACCAGTTAGGCTAAATGTTTGGCTTAACTGCCCTCATTAAGGGCAATGACAAGAAGGATATGGAATCACAGACTTGGAAAAGTCATCCTTGCTGACCTTCATCAGGCACTTAGATGCCTTTAGTGGGAGGGGTCTCTCTACCTAGTGAGAGGGGTCTTACTACCTGCTAAGCAGCGCATTAGACAGCTTTAAATTTTTAAAGCTGCAATCCAGAAGGGCATGAAGAAAAAAAAAAGAAGGATGGAAGGAAGAAAGAAAGAAAGAAAAGAAAAGAAAGAAAGAAAGAAAGAAAGAAAGAAAGAAAGAAAGAAAGACCTCCAACCCACCTTTAGGGTAAAGAATATAGATAGTTGACCAAGAATGCTCTATAGCATTTTATCAGACCAGTCAAATAAAGAACTCATCTGTTCAATACCTAAAACATTGCCTTAAAGAGGAGCAGAGACAAAGCAGATATAATATAGCAAGTCATTAGTTTAACAAATATTTATTGAGTACTTATTATATACCTAGCACTGCTCTAGGCATTGAATAAAGCAATGAATAAAATAGGCTATTTCTGGTAGTGTATACAAGACTAGCTTGTATAAGAATATGTAATAATGATAGCAAGCATGTCTGTTGTGTGACAGGTTTTGTTCAAAATATCTTAGGTATATTAATATATTTGATCCCATAATGACCCTACGTAGATGCTACTTTTATGACCCCTGCTAAATTTCTATGTAGGAGAAAACTAAGGCTTTTCCTCTTGCATTACATGGTGAGCTGTTGTGCACCCAGGCAGCCTGGCTTCAAAGCCATCGTACTGGGATGTCCTTTAGAAAGAAGTGTGTGCGGCTGGGCAAGTGAGAGGGTGGCTTGTTTCCTTGCAGGTGACGTACTGACACTCTGGGGCACATGCCGAGTTTCATTTTAGGGGAGGGTCTGTATGTACATGCTTCCTGGGGGAAGTAGGCCTGCTCAGAGGCCCAACAGCCAAAAAGGAACTAGACAGATACAGTTTGCTGCCGGTGGATGGGGTCAAGGGATGTGATTCCACCAAAGGGAATAGCAGGTACCCAGACCCTGAGAAGTGACATGTGCCAGGGACAGAAGGACACAGTGTGCGTAGATCCCTGAGGGTGACAACATTGAGATGAACTTGTTTTTTTTTGCTGTTGCTGTTGTTGCCTGAATCACTCCTTCCTTTCTGAGGTAAGTGATGTGTTCAACCATTATTTATGCACTATGACATGCCAGTTACTTCCCAGGCACTCCACCCATAACACCCCTGACACTCAGGTGTTCCATAGGAGGGGAGAAGATAGAGGGCCCCGCAGAAGAAGCCTTGTAAATGTTTTCAAGATGGAAGACAGCACTATCCATGTGCCACTTCCTTGTAAATTAATCTAGAATTAATACATAGTACTAAATCTCATCCAAAGCACCAAAGTTATACTTTGAAACCTGAAAAAGCAAGGCTACAGTTCATCTGCAGGGAGGGAATGGGAAAAGAAAAAAAACCCTGTGTAAAAAAAATATAAGAAAGTTAGGTTAGAGAACTACCAGGTGATAAAATACACCATGAACTATAATAACTTTAAAAGTTGGTGTTAGGGCCTGATGGACAACCAGCCATCTCCTTGATCTCCTTGCAGTCAGCCTGCACTTGAAGGGGACATTTTAAAAAATCATGTAATATCTCCAGTTATGGGAGAAAGAAGAATGTTGTGTTCATTTCCATTTCTAAAATTGCTATTAAGCCTAAACATTTTTCAAATGTTTATAGGCCATTTGTATTTTTCTTTTTGTGAATTGTTCAGTTTTTTGCTTAGATTTCTATTCATTTGGGGGTTTGTTTATTCCTGGGTTTGTTTAAGATGTTATATATCAAGAATGTTACATTTTGGTGGCATTTATTCGCTGTAAATGAGCCCACATGTTCATTTTAATTTACCCTCTATTACAACTACCTGCAGCCTTGACACACATGTAGGTGTGCTTAAGCCTGCACACTTGCTTCTCGCCATACTATTCATTCTCTCTCTGTAATAACAAAGGAGCACCCTGGCTGGTGGCACAGTGGATAAGTTGCCAGCCTGCAAACCCAAAGGTCGCTGGTTTGATTCCCAGCCAGGGCACATAACCAGGTTGCAGGCTAGGTCTCAGCCAGGTCCATAGCTGGAAGCAGGTGAAAGGCAACCATACAGTGATGTCTCTCTTCCCTCTGCCTCTCTCCCTTCCTCTCTCTCTAAAAACAATAAAATAAAATCTTTTAAAAAATAATAACAAAGGAGTTGAGGCAACTGAATATGGAAAAATACTGTCATGGCATCACTTCTTAGGACCCTGACTTAGCCAAGTCACGAACTCCAGGGGCGCTGAAGTGTCCTTTGATGAGAAATCCCCACACTACCTGAAAATAGACGTCAAAACTACATTCGAAAAAAGAAAATTAAAAAAAAGCAAAAACGTGTGCCCATTTGAAGAAAATTTTCAAGAGACAAAAATATTTGCCACTGTAATTCATCCTCTTTCCACAATCCATCCTTGACTGGTTAAACAGCGAACGCCATACTTCATTTCTCTCTAGAGCTGATTCTCATACAGTCAGTGATAGCTTAGAGGAGACACGTGGCCAAAGGGGTAGCCTGACTCTTCACATGTCTCATAGCTGAGTAAATAAACAGAGAAGTCGCCCGGCAATGTCCCCATTCACAACCCTAAATCCAACATCTATAATTCTCCCTTCCTCAGGCTTGATTGACTTCTATCCTCAAAGCTTCTCCCAGGACCGGGTGCCCAGCAGAATCCTGGATTACACCATGTAGTATATTTATCTGATGAAATATGAGCTGTGGGTACAATGAGCAATGCCTTACCACCAACACCCCATCCATCTGCTGAAAATAATCAATCTCGGGAAATAAAAGACCTGGGAAAAGTTAAAATTGGGTACATGCCGAGGATTAACAAGACGTTCAAGGGCAGAACTGCAGTTATTTTACTGAATTGGAATCAGTGTGCAGGGAAAGGATTTGGTCATTTACCATTGGTCTAAAAAGTGCATTTATCATATCCAAGCCGGGGTCGCTGACGGCACAGCTGCCAGGCAGGTTACTCAGAGTTGCCTCGGATGGGAAGTCACATGGTTGTAGTGGTGGCTGAGCCCTTCATTTCTGGACAGACAGATGCTGCAGGTTGGGCACCTTTGTTGGAGAGCCTTCACACCATCCCATGGTCCCACCTGATACCCTTAACCTTGGCTGAGAGTATTAATAACAACAATAATGATAACAGCACAGAACATTTGCTGAGTGCCTATGATATGCCAAGAACGTACATAATGTTCCAAATGAAAAGAAAACCTCGTTTACCTTCCTAGGAACCCTAAGGACGTGTGTCCCCCAGCTACAGATTCATGCACGAACCAAGGATTGGAGAGAAGAAGCTCCGAAACAGATTTGAAAGCTGTGACCACAAATGCAGCTACTCTCCAGGCAGCGCCGCACTGTCAGGAAGTTGGGACAGATGGGGTGTTGGTCCCCGCACAGTCCATTTCTCTTCATGGGAAAACAAGAACTAACCGTCAACTCCACTAATGCCAATCTCAAATCGATAGGGTAGCAGCTAATAACTAGGGTGCGGGGGGGGGGGGTCTCCCATGGCAACATCTGGGGTGAGAGGATTAAAATTCCACGTTGGCTTTCTAAACCCAACGCAGCTCAGGTGGACACTGAACACAGCCCTGGTCTCCTCTCTCTCGAGCCAGGCCGGCGGCAGGCGTGGCATTTCTACCCTTGTCTACGAGGAGAATTACCCGAACGCCAGAAACTCCCAACCAACACTTTCCAATCTAGCTCTGAATATGTTCATTCCCAAAGGGAAGGATCAGGTTCGGGTGGGAAGAGATGCAAAAAAGAAGAGAATGAGACAAATGTGAAGCAAACAAGGAGAAGTAATAATACCATGGGCTCCCAATAGTTCATCCTCAGTAAGAATGTCAACTCTGGAGTCAACTAGACTAAGCATGAATCCAGACTCTTTTGTGTACAGAGCAGGGGCAAAGTGGACTTGATGGACACCTTTGATAATTCAGTATGGAGTCACTGTCAACTAGGACAGTTCCATCAAGCGCTGTGTCAGGAGTGAGGTAATGGGGTGTCACAGGAATGACCAAATCCACAATTCTGGACACTTGAGTCAGGACTCCATTTAGACACTGATAGGAGTGGGACCTCCGCACCTGGTGGGCCCTAAGAACTCAGAGCTGTGACCACCAGCACAGAAGCCTGGCTGTTCCACCACAGGTCATATGTCATGCTCCGGGCCCTGCCGGACTCCACTTCACCAGTCCTGATGCCACCAGCCCTCTGCAGACACATCCTCTGCTCACTTCTATTTCCTATACTCCCCCTTTCTATGTGTAACCTGTCTGTGACTATTGACTTATTGGGGAGGCCTCCCCAAATAAACCCAATAGTCTGGAAAGACAAGCATGCATCTCCTTTCAGGAATGCTCCCTTGTTCGTAATTCTTGAAGATCTAGCTATTCTCAACCCTATTTTTTTCCCCGTTTTTTTCACAAGATTTTATTGGTTTTGAGAGTAAGCACACAGGCATTTCAATCTGTCCACAATTCTTAACATACGTACCAAAAATGTAGTCATGTAATTGTGATTCTTTTCTGGTTACTCCAGCGACTTTCCAGGTTAAAATTTGGAGACTAATTTTAATAGAGTATCAAGTACCAATATCTGCAAATGTTGATAGTTACATCCAAGTCCCACTAATTCACAGCTGAATATCATGTGTACGACATAATCGAATTTCCAATCTTTCACAGCACATTGACAAAGTTACGAGGAAAACTGGACTACCACAACAGAGATGCTACAGAGTGCACAAAATTCCAACAGGGAGCGCCAAGGTCCAGGAGCGGTTTTCTTTAGGAAACAACCCTACCAGAAACAGGAGAAGTAATTTAAAACGTTCAAGACAGAGGAAATGCACGGCTGACTCCAAACCACCATTTAGTATGCTTTGTATTGCGGGATATAAAACTCTCTCCATCTATGGAATGTTAAGCTGACACCCAAGACAATCAAAGCCTCCCATAGTCACTCTCCCACTGTTTTCTCGTTGTATCAAAAACATAAACAACCAGCAAATGATTCACCTCCTTAAAAATAAATAAATAAATAAAGCATTTACACTTTTAAAAATGGGATGAGGTGGAATTCCCTCCTTCTCAAAAATGTGTCTAGAGCTACTAAAAAAGTTGCATTTATAAAATAGTTGATATAACTCTTCTTCTGGATTGTACAAAAAGGGAGACAGGGACCACTGACAAAACGCGACGTATGATGTTAATCAGACTTGGCTTCTTTTTCTCCTGCTTCATCTGAGGCTGGACTCTCCTCATTTTCAGTTCCTCCATTTTCCGCAGGTAGCTCTTCCTTAGGTTCCTGGTTCACCACTTGGGCTTGCTTTCCCTTGTCTCCCCTCTTCCCTTTCGTCTGCGCCTTTTTATCTGCAGATTTATCCTTTCCTTGGGCCTGGCCTCCACCTTCTCAGGAGCAAGTTTGGCTAACAACCTCACCCATCTCCTCTTGGGCTCCTGCTTTGTGGGCCTCTCGGTGGAGCTGACCTTTCTCCTGGGCATCATGGTGGCAGGACCAGAGCGTGCCGGGTGCCTAAGGGTGCGCCAAGAACCTTTGCAAACCTGAACCGCGCCACCTCTCCCTCCGCCCAAACTACTCTCAACTCTATTTTCTCTTAATGACCATGGTGCCCATCAGGCCCCCACCGGCCATTCTCTCCTATTTGCAGAGGCTCCGCCACTTGCAAGACCTCTATCTCTGTAGAAACTGTCAAGGTACTCTTCCTATTTTCATCTACTTTTTCTTAAAACTGATAGACCAATTGCTGAAGAAATGTAGGGAGATGGAGAGTGAGGCCAAGTGCAGGTCTTAAGAACCAGAGTGGGAAGTAAAGGGGTTTAGCCTTGGAGCAACATGAGGGCCTTGCACAGAAGAAGGGGCAGCTGGAAGGGGCATCCAGGGAGGAGGCTACGGGACAGGGTGAGAAGATGAGCACTGGCTCCTGGAGCATCCGGCTGAGTTCCTGGGTGTTAACCCCCCTGCTCACCGGAAGGCACTCTGAGTAGATCTTAATCCCACTCTTAGAACCCCATAAGCATTGACTTCTGGTGATACTTGTGCAAACTGGCACATCACCTCCAAACCAGCATTTTTCAGAAAGGGGTTCATCACCGAGATAGACCACGTAAGCCAGCACAAATAAAATGTTCCGATCGGCCATGACTTTGTGGAAACACAGTCCAAGTAAAATAAACGCAGGGGCTTTCCTCCTCCACTGACCTTGAATTACAAACTGTATTTCGAATCCCACACAGAGAGACGTGTCCCTGCGCAGCCCCAAAGATGAAGCCGAAGTGTCAGCTTCAATATTAGAATTTAATTCTACATTTCCTTCGACGGATCACTAATTCCAAGGTTCGGCATGCCGGGCTGTTCTGTGGTTGACTGGATTTCAGTGGTCTTTAAGAGATTACCTCCAAGGCAAGAGCCCCTCCACGCAAGACCAGAAAGGTTTCAAAAGAAAAGGAAAACCCTTCCAAATGCTTTACAATTTAGCTTTCAAGAATTTAAAATGACTTAAAGCCATGCCTTCATATCTCATCTGTGCCAGGTTTCAGGCATGGGAGATGTCTTATTCTTGTTTTTCAGACAAATGGGTCATCGGCCAAGTATTTATTGAGCACTCCAGTCAGGCACAGCCGTGTGTGAAGGTAGTTGGAAAACATCACAGAGAAGACAGCTCTCTGCCTTCAGGGGACTTACAGGTTAATGAGGAGTCCTTTGTTTCAAATGATGTTGTTGTTATTTTAGCTCCTTTGTACATCCAGTTGGACCTACCACCAAATAACAGGACATGGCTTATTTTGACTCATTCAGTTTTATCGAATGACGAAGATCGCTGACCACCAGGACTTCCAATTTGCATAACAACTTCTTAATCTGAAGTTGGCAGAGCAAGTTAATTTCAGAAAATCAGGGCCACACCCGCAGTCAGGGGTCAGGAGCGGAAGCCAAAATCAAGCAGCCTGTGCTAAGGGGAGGGAGATGGCAGAACAGGGGCAAATGAGGTCTGAATGGCCGTCACAGGCAGGCAACGGTGTGGAGGAGGGAGGGAGCGCTTTCACTGCAAGTGGAGAAAGTCATAGATGGAAAGTCGGGAAGTCAGGGAGCCAGGTGTGTGCAGGGGTTGGTCGGCGGCGTGGACATGCAGCTCTTGGGCCAGGTGGAAACACGGGTTGCGTGGAGAGGCATGCAAATTGAACTTCCAAGTGTGGGAAACAGAAAGTGTTTTGTCCTCCTCGGAGAGTGTCCCGTTTTGCACTCCGGCCCAACCTGCGTGCCACAGTCCTGACTCGGCGGTCGCCCTTTCAATGGGTGCTATGTTCTCACCAGGAACGGCAGCCCTTGCTAAATGTTATGGTTTGGAATGATCCTTCCCAAGGATGGAAAACCAAGTTAATTCAATTAAGGGCCTGGGTCCTGGGCTTTGAACCAGCCACAGTCTCAATTTTACGAGAGGATGAAAAGTTAATTATTTGCCAGCTTTAAGTGAAGTCTACTTTGAAAATCCCTTTCCAAAAAGACTAATTTCCACTTCGGCTTCAAGACAGGTTGAACAAGGGTCAGAAAAAGAAGCTAGGGGCAGCGTGTTCAGATAGGGGTCCTGCCTCCCTCCTCCCCCCGCCTGACCTCAATTCGTCCACATTCCAAGGGCCAGGTGGTATCTGAACGTGACCAAAACTCATGTTTATCCCACAGGCTACTTTGAAAAACATAAAAGAAAATACACATTGAATTCAGGAAGTCAAGTTTTCAGAGAGCTGTTTTAGGGGAAAGTCTTAATAATTCATTGGTGCAGTGTTGCCTTTCTAATGCGGCTTGATTGCTGTTTTTAATGTTATTACGAAGTTTTTAACTTTAAACATTATAGGCATGTATGTATGCATGTGGATATGTAATGGCTATGAGACAATTGCAATGATGTAGAAAATATAAAGAAAGTGAAAATCATCCATCAACCCACTGCTTATATAATAGGTTAGTAATTTTTGGTGTATATACTTCCAAAAACTTTTTCAGCATGTATACACAGACACACACATACATGCACATACACATGCAACACATATGTACCATACATAATTAAGCATATGCACATGCGCGCGCACACACACACACACACAAAATGGTTATGTAACCAGCTGAGTCTTGTTTTCCTCAAAAATACATCAAGACTATTTTCATGTAAGTGAGGAGAACAAAAGAGTGACATGCATAGGTTATGGGGAAAGAACTTTAGAGTGAATTAAAAAAACTACCAGAATGGTTTAAGACCCAGTGAAAATAGAACCGATCTATGGGGTGCTTTTCAGACTTTAAATACTGTATGTATTTCTTAGACTTTTAGTACCTGAATTTCTCAAGTGCTCAGTAAATATCAGCTCCTGTCTTAGCACAGATGAATGTAGATTTGTGCCTTCCTTTATAACGGTAGCAAAATATTCTATTGTAGGTTTGGATATGCCAATTTAGTGCAACCTTCTTGACGGACATTTAAATTGTTTCTGACAGAGGGGAGAAAAAAAGGGATGGATGTAATACAACAACAATAAAATTAAAAGAAAAAAAAATAATAAATTGTTTCTAATTTCACTCTCACAGATGAACCTGTGATGCATATTCCACATATGCAACTTCGGTGACTCTGGTATTTATATAAGAAACTGGAAAGAAATAGTGTTGGAAAATAAGAAATATCAGCCCTGGCTGGTAGCACAGTGGATAAGGCGCTGGCCTACGAACCCAAAGGTCGCAGGTTTGATTCCCCAGCCAGGACACATGACCAGGTTGCAGGCCAGGTCTCCAGTCGGGTCTGTGGCTGGAGGCAGGTGAAACGCAACCGTACATTGATGTCTCTCTCCCTCTCTGCCTCTCTCCCTTCCCCTCTTTCTAAAAATAATGAAATAAAAATCTTTAAAAAAAAAAGATAGAAACATCAGCACTTTCCCCCACTACACACACACACACACACACAATATTTTAACTTACTAATGAGTTTGCTTAGCTGATCCCAAGGAACATGCTAGAAATGCTAGCACGGGACCTAAAGTAAAGGGATGTTTTGAGGTCAATGGGAGGCTGGCAAGCAGAGTGGACTTGAGGTAAAGAGAACCCCGTTCTCACTCTGAGTTTATTATCAGCCCCAGAAAAGTGGTGAGCTGTCTAGGCCTCAGTCTCTTTAGTTAAAAGTTGAGGTTGAATGAAATGACATTTGACCACAGGATTTATACCTTGCATGTCTTGCTTTGTAGGATATCCTATCATCACTGCTCTGAGGAAACCTGTCTTCAAGGGTCATTAGGGCTAGCCCAAAGGGCATCATAATGTTTTATGTCTTTGCATTCAGCACTACTGAAATGAGATGAAACATAACCCAAAATGCAACCCTTCCATGTTATCTCCATGCTAAACCCCAAGCAATTGATGCTACGTAATATTACACAACACACCAATGATAAATGCTCATAAACATGGGAAGACCTTAGGAACATTTAGCAAATAAATTACCCAATCTTATCACGTACGAAAAGAATGTCAAAGAGCTGTGGAGGATATAAAAAAGTTAAGATGGGATTGCTACCTTTGCATTGCTACCATGTGGTGGGAGAGAAAAGGCATGCCTAACAAAAGATTCCTGAAAATATAAAGCTTGACTATTTATGAATTGATGTACTTCTTTGTTTCAAAAAAAGACTTGTGGAAGTTTAGAAAATTGTATATGATACAGAAAAAAAATGTGTTAAAATAATTTAGGAAAACTACTAACAGAACGACAAGGGTACAAGAGTAAGGTAAGGATGATCTTATTAAATTCATTTTTTAAAAAAACACTTTTCATTACATCTTCAAGTACTCTGGCAGATAACGCAGAAAAGAAGGTGAGGCAAGGTGTGTCAGGCATTACAACTTACCAGGGTCAAACGAATGACAGTTACAGCTTATGTAGGACTTACTATACGATGTGGCAGGCCAGGTCCTAAGAATTTTACACATACAGTTGACTCATGAACAACAGGAGTTCAGACGGCAGATCCGCTCTACATTGATTTGGTTTTTTTTTTCAATAAATACAGTCAAGTCAGTCCTTTGACCATGCAGGTTCCATCCATATCCTTGGATTCACCCAGCCCTGAATGGATAGCAGTATTTCCCGTTTCCAACTTGGACTTCCATCTACAAATCAAAATACTCTTTTCAATCTGTGGTTGGTTGCATCTGCAAGTACAAAGGTTTTCTGGAGTCTTAAGTTATGAGCAGATATTCAATTGTACAGGAATTGGAGCCTTGAATACTTGCATTGTTCAAAAGTCAACTGTCAACTCACTGAACCTCGTGATAAACTATGAAGTGAGTCTATTATCCCTAACCTACCATTGTAGAAACAGGCCCAGAGTGGTCAACAAATGACTGGGGGACACCCAGCTAGGAAGTCCTAGCTAGAGCTAGCATTCAGCTCCCGTTTCCCAAGACTTGCTATTTGACTTACCCTGCCTCTCAGCTGGGAAACAAAGGAAAAGGGCTTTTTAGTTTCTTTTGTTGTATTTCCCTCCTTAGACTTTCCCGAATGCTCCCTTTTCTCTGGGAATGAATAGGTAAATGTAAATTTACAATCAGAAATGTTAACATTATTACAACAGTAAATGAAGCAGAATAAACTTAGGGCCCATTCAGTCAACTCACTACAAGATTCAGGAGGGAGGAGGGAGTCACCTATTGAGGAGAGGTAGTCCAAGAGCTTCATGAAGGAGGTAACCCTTAAAGGACAGGTAGGATGGGGGAGCAGCTCCGAAAACAGGAATTGCACATTTTTTTCAGGGTCTCTGAAGCTCCTGAGCAATGGTCACGTGAAAATTCAGTTTGATTTCCACACAAACCAAAGACATTGACCTTCCTGTACTGATAGATCAAAGAGAGAAAAAGAATTTAGTGTTTTCTTTGCATGTATTTTCATATGACCACGAAGACTAAACTCCTTTCAGGAAGATGGTAGCCCTCGTATGTAGCCTTTGTCTTCCTCGTCCCTTTTGTCTGTCATCTCATTGATCTCTTCCTCAAGTCACAAATCCACAGTTCAGATGAGAATAACTTACCAGGGAAGGGCAGGATGCGGGGGGTGAGAGAGAGAGGCAACTGGTCCCAGGGTCCTACTCCTCTGTAATCCCTTCCATGAGATCCCATCACAAAGATGCCAAACCCACCCTCATTAACAGCCTGGTGACAGATATGAGAAAGGTCACCCTTCTGAAGCCACTGGAGCTTCCTTGTCTCTGGGAGTCTCAGGCGAACAAAACCCGGCCAGCAGATATTTTCAGAACATTCATTGACTTAAAATCAGATCAGTGACAAGCTGAGAATATGCTCTGGGAAATCTGCTGGGCCTGGAAGGAGAGGCTTCTAAATGCGGCCATTGATGCAGTGATTTAGCGCAATAATTATCTCTTCCCTTTCTTCTGCCGCAGAGAATCGCTGGAGGCCAAGAGCTGATTAGTGCTGGCTAACAAGCGGGCCCCAGCCCCACCTTCCCTCCCTGCCCCCACTGCTGGCCCAGATGGAACCGGTCAGAATATTTTTCAGCTGAACTAATTCATGAAGCTATAAAACTAGCAACCTTGCTTGCCTTTCACCATTTGGGATTTAAAAACTCAAAAATGGGAGATTAGAGAGATTGGCTTTATATACTGTTACTACAAATTAAATAAACAGCGCCTGTGTGAACTAATCGCCTTGATGCTGCCTATAACCATGCAAGAATCTAGGCAAGATTTTGAAAAATGTTGAGACCGATTTGAACCAACTAGAAATTGCTAATGGGTTTATAGCTAATACTTGCAACTCCCCCTCCCCAAAGCAACCACAATACATACTCACACACACGCGCACACAGGTACAGGCACACACCCCAAAAACTCAGGATCACGGTTCATATTATTCGTGTTCTGCTTTCCTTCTAAACTTCTCAACATGGCTCAGGAGAGACAAAGACTACAAGGCAGGTGATAGTCCCTTCCCAACAGTATAAGCATAAGTTTCATGTTTATTTCATCACAATATTTTGGACCAGAGCCCCCAGATGGTTGTCCAATAATCCTTGAGAAATGACATTAATGTGGCAAATGACAAAAATTTACCTGAGCATAGTCACAGGAAAAACTCCAAGGCCTTCAAGGGTCCACCTAAGAAAGTGAGGAGAGAAACAGACTTAAAGAATAGCAGCGTGTGTGTGTGTGTGTGTGTGTGTGTGTGTGTGTGTTCGTGTGTGTAGGAATAACCGTTAACAATAATTTTAATTAAAAATAGGGTGAGAGAAAAAGTATACCCCATCATTAAGAGAGAAAATGGACTGAGGCATCAATCTACAGAGGCCCTAGGGTCACAGCCGTGCAAATGAACTCAATTAGCTTCCCTTACAAAAAAAAAAAAAAAGAAAATGGAAACCCATTCTTACCACAAACAGTGCCTGTGAGAATCCTAGGGCTGCTGGGAGGAAAAGAAGTGAAAGGAGGACACGCTCACCAAGAAATGTGACGGCCCAGGTAACGGAGAGCGGCTGCACCCAATGAAAGCCCCAAACACAGCAGCAGGTGAAGATGTTGACTTTATTTAGCATTAATTGCAGGAAAGGGTCTATAAAATGTGGTCAAAAATTATTAAACCCCCAATGTTATGCCAATATTATGCCATCCCCTGCTCCAAGGCAGGTGTATTATTCCTGGTCCCCAGGATTAAAGTAAATCATTGCTTTTCCATGTATTCTGAATATTGCATTTCATTATTTTTTACGGCCCTGTTTCTCGAGGTTTTTGTGGCTTAATAGGGACTGTTTTGTATAAAGTCATCGTGGGTTCCATGTCGGGAGATGGAATGTCAGGAAGAGAATATCCCTTCAACATTCCCCCTCTATCCTTAAATTTCCTAGATGAGCTTCCTCTACACACATTTCTGGAAATGTCTCTGGGGTCACAGATAAATCTCTCTCAGCTCAGTGACACTGGGACACTTGCTTAGATTTGAGAGGCTTACCTCAAGCCACTCTGTCATTCGGAGATGCCCAGACTGACTGACTGAAAGCCCCAAACTTTCTTCTGGAAGCCACAAAATGATCTACTTATTTCAAATAAAAAGAGATCGAGTTCACCCACAACTCCAAAATGAATCAAAACATGCTCTTTAAATCTCAATTTAAAACGAAAATGTCCAAGTAGCATTTTGCAGTAGTCTCTCACTGAGACCCACTTAAACATTTATGAAGACCCAGAAAATGATCAACAACCTACTGTCAGAGTCCAGAGAGTATTTTCATAAACTACAAGATCCCAGAGATGAGTTGAGAAAAGTGAAACAATCCAAAGCCTTTCCAGGAGCCTCACGGGTCCCACCGTGAGCCACCGTGACCAGAAAACCACACGCATGCTGGAGGGAACACTGAGGAGTTTGCCCTTTCCCCATGTTCCCAGATTTAGGACGTAGCCCCTTCATGCTCTTTCCCGCTCTCACCCCCATCTTTCAGTATCTTTTTGTCTTTACATCACAAAAAAACAAAAGGACGGGCTGCAGTGGGACATGCAGCTGTCACGTGGAGATTGGGGAAGAGGACGTGCAGTCACGCTGTTTCAGTGCTTTCCAGCCTTTTTTCCTTTTTTTTCTTTTTTATCCATCCCCCCCAAGAACTTCTTAGACTTTTATTTTTCTAATCACACCCTCCATGACATCTTAGTATCATATGCGGATATGCTATATACCCACTTACATACCGCATGGGTATCTGGGCTGTATACATTTTGTGAAGGGTTTCTTTTCCCCTTGGCCCAGGAAGACCCTCCTTTCGCCACCTTGACAGCAGCAGCTCTGCTGCGGTGAAGGCAGATGCCTCTGAGACCCTGGGAGTCGTTGTGTGCACACGGCGATCAGATGTTTCCTCCATGGGGCAAAAGTGCTCAGCTTCCGACCTGTTGCCATGTGGGCCAAATAATTCTTTGCTGTGGGGCTGTCCTGTGCATTGTAGCATATTCAGCAGCGTCCCTGGCCTCTAGCTGCCAGCAGCACTTTCATCCTCCATCCCCAGCTGAAGCCACCAAAAATGTCTCCAGGTCTTGCCAATGTCCTCCCTGCCCCCAGCTGAGAACCACGGCTCTAGGGGTGAGGGTCAGATACAGCAGTGAAGGAAGCAAGCAGAGCCTTGCCTGTGGTCCTACTTAACGAGTCAGCCTAACAGCTGTCAGTTGCTTTACCTCTCAAAGAAGAGAAATGAAACAATATCCAAGAATGAAATTTTGCCATTTGCACCCATTGTGGGTAGGCCAAGAGTGTATTAGGCTAAGTAAAATAAGTCAGATAAAGACCAAAACCCTGTATTATTTTACTTATATGTGGAATCTTAAAAAACTAAATAAAATAAAAGAAAAGAAAAGAACAAGTAAAACAGATTCATTGATACAGAAAACAAATGAATAGTTGTCAGAGGGTTGGGCAGTGGGGGAATGGGCAAAAAAGTGAAGAGGATCAAGAAGCCCAAACCTATAAGTCACAGGGCTGTGAAACGCAACAGAGGGAATCTATAAGTAAGTAATATTCCAATCACTTCGTATGGCAATATGTAGGTGCTAGACTTCTGATGATCACTTCCTACTGTATATAAATGTCAGATCACTATGCTGTAACCTGAAACTCACAGAACACTGGATGTCAAGTGTACTTTAATTGAAAAGAGCTTTGTACTCCAGAAGGAACAAAAAATATGTTCAAGGTCCTCTCCAACTTTATTATCTTATGGCAGTGATTTCTCTGTGCTTTTCATGTAACAAACCCGGGCTGCTTAGAATAGCTTTTCTTCCCCCTTAAAGGTTGGAACCAAAATCACAGACACAATTCATTGCAGTTTAAAGCAAAGCTCTAAAGCACTTATTGATAGTCTTCCAAAATTGGTTTGCGAATGATCTTACACAGGGAAAGCTCTACAAATATCACCTCCTTATTAGATTACAGTCCTGAGCAAACAACCTGGGGGCTTTCGGGGAACAGAGTAACAGAATCCAGCATGCAGGAGATGTCATACTTTATGAGGATGAAGCCAATAAAAAGTGTAATAAAATTACACAGAACCTCATGAAAGATTTTGTTAATATTTTTTATAAAAGGCATCTCTCTCTTCCCCATCCTCCCTTTTCTATTCTCTCTCTCTCTCTCTCTCTTTCTCTCTCTATATAAACCAATGTTTACCACCACACCCATGGCTAAATTAAGTGATTGTAACGGTAATAAAAAAGAGAACTTAGCATGCCACCCAATACCATAAAAATTACTTAATTCTTTCTCTCTCTCTCTCTCTCATACACACACACACATACACATGGTCTTATGATATTGAGAGTGAAGAAGGTGATGGTGCAAGAGAGGAAGTAATATAAAGAAGAGAGGCTTAGAAAAGTTAAGTCATAGGAATAGAGTCTCCTCATGGGCCCCTCAGTCAGGTTATAGGGGGACCCTTCAGATGGTACTGAAAATGTCTGGGCCATTCTGTTTGCCCAAGGTCACCAGAATATTCTACTCCTGACCTCGCTAATAAACCCAGAGTGTCTCTGGGTGAGAAGAGGATTAAAGTTAGTTTTGTGCCATTCATGTCCCTTCAACCTAGGAGATTATATGATATTTTAATGATCCACGGGTGACCTTAAGCAGAGCATTCTTCCTAAGTGTGGAGCTGACTTAATGATCTGGGACCCACTTGCTTCTTGGAGAACTGACACACCGTTCTGGCCTGATGTTTTCCATTCTAAAACATTCATCAAAGAGTATTGGTGACTCAGTTACTTTGGAAACCCTTCAATGACTGGAGAAGCACATGGAAGATCAGGCTGAGTTCTAATTTTTTAATCTAATGGCCTATGTTCCACAGATCCCCGTCAGCCTTGGAGCACACCAAAGACCGCCCCAAGAGGAGGCCACTGCTTCCTTGTCCTGTGTAGATGGACAGAGGGGCTTTGGCATCTTGCTCTTATCTCACCAATTAGATGGAACGAGTCAACACTGATGACCAAACCACCTTGAAAAGGGACAACTTCATTTCTTATTCGGAGGCTGGTTCAGCATCCAGGAAACTTATAAATATTACCTGATGACTTATTCCCAAACAAAGCTTTTTGGTGCCAGAACTCGTTCATGTAAGGAACCAAGGGACCCCACCAAACTTGATCTTCCTGTCCAGGGGGATCCAAGTGCCGAGATTCCATGTTGGCTGGTTCACCTGATCCCTGCAGAGTAGCGAAGGGCCTGCAATGGTCAGCAACTGGAGAACATTGCCAGAAAGCCTAAACGCTTATTATCCTATTTTGGAATCTTCTCACCCTCTGGCCAGAAGTTAAAATAATTGGCTGAAGAACCAGGAACTTGTCCCAAAGAGGCATCCAGAGGGAAAGCCAAATAGCTCATAAAATCCTACCCCAGTCTGTAAAACAGTGAAAGAGACACTTAGCATAGAGTGTTGTTTCCTTGGTTCTCGTTATTTTATGAGGTCTCAATAAGTTCCTGGGGCTGCTGTAAAAAAGAGTCCTTTTTAGTGGTTTGCTAGGCCAGACCCCCCACCCACCCCCACACACCCCCCTCATTCCCACCTCCTCACCACACCTCCCCTCCCTTTGTTTGGTTCGCAGGCATTTTGCAGTCTCCTGGGCTAACGCTGTCAACTGATTTTGTGTTGCTCAAAAGGCGGCTTTTCTTTCAAAGTCAATGTTCCCTGCCGATGGAGCTTCTCGGGGTTCACATAACAGGCTCATCCAGGTTCTATCTGAGATTTCTATTTAAAAATGAGACATGCTGGTGGTGCTCCGTGATCATGGCAGGTGGAGCCTGCTTTGTACCCCGTGGACGACATCCTTCCGACTTCCCTAGTTGCTGGTTGTGCTGAGATAGACCTCAGCTCTCCGCCTCCTTTCTTCCACTGAAGAAACTGTGCCCTCGTCCCGTCCAGGGCCGCTCATACCCAGCAAATGACCAGTGTGACATACAGAAGCCCAGGCTGCTCAGGTGATTCCAGCTCCACAGCTACCTGTGGTGTGGCTGCACAGGGCAGCCCAGCGTGTGCTGCTGCCCAGTTCTCCTCCCTACCCCTCTCTGTCTCAAGCTGCTAATCCCAGGAGCTCTCTGGAATAACTGTCTCCTGCACACTACCCTCTGTCTTGGAGTCATCTCCTCAGGGCACTCAGCCTGGGTCAGCTGGTGCCAGGAATGGGCTGAGAAAGCAGATGTTCAGATGGGATTTGGGGACCTGATCCCCTGCCACCCAACAGGCAGTGAAGACCCCTCACGACAGAGGAAGCACAATGGAGCAAAGCCGCCATTGAACTTCCACTCATGGGGGGCTGGGCCGAAGGTGGAGTACCTGTGGAAGGCGATGTGCTACCTGGGGCAATGCACGAGGCCTTTACAAGCACAGAAGGAAGAGCAGCTAGAAAGGCAGTGGAGCGGTTGGCCAAGACTAAGCTTGATTGACACTCGAGGACAAAGAACAGCTGAGTATCATTGGCCAGCAGTGAAAAGCTAAGCAAGAAAACCAGAAAATATCCTTGGTAGCCTAGATAGAGACTCTCAGCCTGCAGCAGAGGCAGAGAAAGCAGAGAGGAAGGGGAATGACCAGACTGTTTTAGGCCGATGGGACATGGGGTCTGAGTTCACAGAGCTGACTCTCACACCAGAAGCATAATTGTGGTCCCTTGTGAAAATGGGAGCAAATGGAAACCCTGCTCCAAGATAGTCTTCATGGTATCTCAGCCAACAGAAGACCCGCTCTGTCTTCAGCATCACTGGTCATTTCTCTATTTCCTGCACGTAGAAATGGAATCAATACACTTGGTATTTGATCCAGTCCCCACAATAGCCTGTGGGGTAAGAGCCATTAAAGTGGAGAGTACATGCATGCGCCTCACTACCCCCTACACACACACATACACACACACACACCAGGGTATCAAAATCATGCATGCACCTCACTAACCCCCTACACACACACACACACACACACACACACACACACACACCAGGGAATCAAAATCAATATCTCATCTTGAAGAAGATGGCAGAAATGAATGCCACCCTTAAAGATGTAAAGGACTAAATGAGAAATCTGTAAAGCACCGATCACGCTGGTCTTCTACCTGTGAGTGGCCTATTAGCTAGGAAAGGGGTTGTATTTTTAAATGGTTAGATAAGTACCTACACAATAACCTCAACTTTGCCCTTGACTCATAAAGCCTAAAATACTTAACTATCAAGCCCTTTATAGAACAAGTTTGCCAACCTTTGCATAACAAGGGAGTCGTCATCATATCTCCATTGATTCTGGAATCTTGCTCCTTCAAAACAAGCAAAAAGAAGATGACAAATCCTAGAGGTTGACAGTGAACCCCAGAGGACGCAACCCAGGAGTAGCCCCACACCGCTGCTGCTGAGCCGGAGGCGGTAACTTGGCTCGAGAATGTGGGGCCTGAATTTGGTACGTGGTCCTGGTTCTGGGGAACATCTGCCTTCTCACAAAAGAAGGTTATAAAAAGTTTGTTTCTGCTGGAAGGGACTACAGAACACATTTACGGTGGTGCCCAAGGGCTGGATTCACTCTCCCATTCTCTGTCAGAATATCGTGTGGAGACACTTGGACCATTTAGACATCCCACAGAACCACGCCCTAGACCACTGTATGGGTGACATTGCGTTCATCAGACCAGACTAGCATATCAGAGGCCTTGGTGAAATACATATACCCCAAAACATGGGCAAGAAACCCTACAAAGATACAGGAGCCTGCCGATAAGTTTTCAGATCCAGCAGGGAGGCATTTTAGCACAGAGGCCAAGAGAACAGTTCTGGCTCTTCTCCGCCTAGCCAAGGGTAAGTACTCAGAAATTGAGAGTTAATGTGATTATGTTACTGATGATCACTATAAATTTTGCCGTTTGGAAGACCCGGCCCAAACTGCTGTAAACCTGCTGTGTCTTTAAACCGTGTACTGTGTTATTCCGTGTGGCAACACGATGCCTTGATTTGGAATATTGGAGCTTAATCAAAGTGTTGGCTCAGGCCTGCTCTGTGGTTGTGAAACCGTGAGCATGTTATTTCATATTGCTCTGGAGAACGGCTGTTTTCCCCTAGCACGATCACTTCAGATCAGATAACATCCGAAACGCCTTCCATCTTGAACGCCCTCTATCCCGGCTGGCTACATGCGGGGGTGCCCAGTTATAGTAAAATGAACTAGAAGTAAGTTCGATGAAAACTTGAATTCCCCAGTTGCGTTAGCCACACTTCCAGGGCTCTGCAGCCACGTGTGGCCAGGGGCTGCCACATTAGCACAGATAAAAAACACTTGCACGGTAACGGAAACTTCTATTGATAGTACTGCTCTATTATACTTGGGTCCTTTAAGGTCCAATTATATAATATTACAGTCCTTTTAGGTCCAACGCACACACTCGTACACACCCGTATGCATAAAATGCACATTTAGAAAAGCTCACAAAGTACTAAATTCATCATTGATAAGGACTAGGAGAGTTCTACACGCCTCAAATTCATCGTACAAGGTCTGTCCCGAAAGTATCGAGCCAGTGTCCATATAATTAAAACCGTTTGCGCCGCCGATACTTTCGGGACCGACCTCGTCTGACGTTCCTGTGAAATTGTTACGCTGATGATATCACTTCTAGATAAGGAATCGATTTCGTTTTCTACTGTGATGAACAGCCTACCCCAGTCATACCGCTGGAGAGCGGTGAAGGGAAGCTCCAAACCCTTCCTGAGTTTGTATCCTTCTGAATGACCCCACGCCTTCCTCCCATGACCTTCGATGCGGATGCCAGTTACCATGTGACCATCTTCTGAATTCAAAGGTGGTGGATTCTTAGGCACCAGAGTTCAAGCAGCTAGTAACTGGCTTGAAGGCTTTTGGAGGCAGAGATGAGCCTCCTCGTTTCTTAGTTCTCTGGGCAACATGCGAGAAATACAGGGAGCATTACCTGGAAATGCTTCCCTTCACTCTGGTTTTCACGTTCATTTTTTGCCTCAAGCTGACATTTTTGACCACTTTGTTCATCTCCCTCCCTTAATCTTCACACATATCCTCCTTTGTTAATACATTTTCCCCCTTTACTGCAGTCTGAAAATAGCATCGATGTCTGGATGCTGTGTTATTTCATTCATTTCATAATACCCAAGATGTCTGGATGCTGCGTTATTCCTGAAAATAGTATAGCATAGATGCTAGTCTGAAAATAGCACAGATGTCTGGATGCTGTGTGATTTCATTACCTTAAGAACAATTCCAGTAATATTCTGCTTCCATCCTGTATGTTGCTTTTAAAATATGCGTAAAGTGCATGTGTTTGCCTGTGAAGGAAAACGGTTCTCATTTTTAGGACTGGAAGTTCAGAAGAATTCCTTGGTACGGGCAAGTTGAGAACTGAATTTTATGTTTTGGAAGGAAAAAGGGGATTCCCAGGTGAGAGTTGTGAAATCTACACGATTGAATTTCAACTGGCTTTAAAGATTTTTTTGAGATGAAACAGTACTGCACATTTTGAAGGACAACACTGCGTAGCTTAACGGCAACTTGGCTCGGAATCAGAAGACTGGGGCCCTGGTACCAACTCTGCCATCCACGGCTGGGGGACTTTGGGTGGTGGTTAAACCATTGAGTCTCGTTTTTCTCCTCCAAGTGTGGTAACCATGGTAATACCAGTCTCATCTAGTAGATAAGTAGTGGATTCCCCCGTTGAGATCAAGGAAATTATTTCCCCAGGTGTAGGAAGTATTGCGTATTGACAGCTCACAGACTAGACTGTCTCCAGGAATTCCCTTCAGCTTAGAGTCATCTTGCCCAAGGTTAGGCACCCTTTCCGAAAGCAACCCACGTCTGTGACTTGTTTTTGTGATATACAAAGGTGCAGTATCCTAAACTCAATTTAGGATCTCTCTAATGGACCCCCCAACTCCAGAGCTCTTGATGAGATCAGTCAATGGCCCTGCTGTAAGTACATTCCAATTTAATTTCTCTCTGTCCAGTCCTGCTTTCCCTCCCTCTTCATAGACAGTGATTCAAGAATGTTCCTCAGTTAATCTCATGACAGCAACTCTTCCTCTTAGGGTCACCTAGAAGTCACCTAGAGCCACGGGACATGCGAGAGTTTTGCTTCTTCACTCCAGTCCCACAAATATCAAGCCAAACATGCTATTAAAACGTATCTTGTGTGTGTGTTTTGAATTTATTTTATTTTGTTTTTACATTTTTATTTTTATATTTTTCAAAGAGTCCATTCATTATTTTCAGAGAGAAGGGCAGGGAGAGAGGAAGAAAGGGAGAGAAGCATCCATGTATAGTTGCCTTTCACCTGCCTCCAGCTGGGGACCTGGCTGGGGACCTGGCTTGCAACCTAGTTATGGGCCCTGGCTGGGAATCGAACCAGAGACCTTTGGGTTCGCAGGTGGGTGCCAATCCACTGAGCCACACCAGCCAGGGCATTTTGTGTGTTTTTATACTGAAACATTTTGTTATAAAATTTATCAAGTAGAAGAAAACTTTGAAAGGCTTAACTCCTATCTGCCCATGAAATAAGTGTTATCTGGATACAACCATTGGCCTGTTTAGTACTGTGGCCATTTTGGTGGGACCTAAGGTCAGAGTTAATATAACACGACCTGCTTTTGGAATGTAGAAACCACATCATTAGGAAAAGTTTTCATATTACCCAAGGGACTCATGCCACCCATTTCCCCCTTCCTGATGTCTTTCAAACCCCACAGTCAAAATGAATCATTGTTTCCGGCCTTGTGTCATTTTGTAAAACTTGGGCACAGAGGTTTGTATAGATACTTTTCTTTCCCACTGAATGGTGATGTTCCTGGAAGACAGGGACTATTATTCATATTTGACCTTCTGGGTAGCAACTACATTGCCTTGCACTCAGTGAGAGGTCCACAGCGATTGGCTGAATGTCAACATGGGTAGTTATATTTGTTGTAGTTTATATATATTTATAGGGCCAATTTTTCTTTTTTCTTTTTCTTTTTTTAAAGTTGGAGAAAAAGTCTTGAAACAGAAGCTTGTGAAATTTAAGTGTGATATTAAAATGGTTTTATAATTGTGAAGTTTGTCATACATTAAAATAGCCACTAACATCCATTTATCTATGGCCAATTGCTTCTTGACAAGCTCACTTAATGAGAAAAGAATGGTCTCTGCAACACAGAGCTGGGAAAACTGGATATCCACAGGCAAAAATAATGAAGTTGGGCTCCTGATTCATACTACAATCAAAACTTAACTCAAAATGGATCAATGATCTAAATATAAGAACTAAAACTATAAAACTCTAAGAAAAAACATAGGTTTAAATCTTCATCACCTTGGATTTAGCAGTAGAATCTTAGACATGGCCCTAAAAGCATGAGCAACAAAAGAAAAACTGGCTAAACTAGATTTCATCACATGTTTAGAAGTTTTTGTATTAAAGAACACTATCAAAAAAGTGACAAGACAACCTACAGGTTGGGAGTAAATATTTGCAAGTCATGTACCTGATTAGGGTCCAGTGTCCACAATATATAAAGAACTCCTACAACTCAGCAACAAAAAGACAAACAGCCCTGGCTGGTAGCACAGTGGATTAGGCACTAGCCTGCAAACCCAAAGGTCCCCCAGCCAGGGAACCAGGTTGCGGACCAGGTCTCCGGTCAGGTCTGTGGCTGGAGGCAGGTGAAAAACAACCATACATGGATGTCTCTCTCCCTCTCTGCCTCTCTCCTCTTCCCTCTTTCTAAAAATAATGAAATAAAATCTTTAAAAAAAAAAAAAAAGACAAACAACCTAATATTAAGATGACTTAAATGAATATTTTTCCCAGAGATACACAAATAGCTAAAAAAAAAAAAAAAAAATCAAAGAAAATGAAACTATGCCCAACATAATTTGTCATTAGGGAAATGCAAATCAAAACCACAATAAGATACTATTCCACACCCACTAGAATGATTATAGTTTAATAATAATAATGTGTAAAATGGTTCAGCCTCTGTGGAAAACAGTTTGGCAATTTCTAAAACATCAAAGATAGAATTGCTACATTATCCCACAATTTCACTCCTAGGTATATACCCAAAAGAACTGAAAACAGAATCTCAAACATATGTTTACACATATCCATAGCAACCATTCACAATAACCAAACAGTATAAAAAAATGAATGAATAGATTAACAAATTGTGCTATATACATACACTGGAGTATTACTCAGTCATTAAAAAGGATAAAGTACCGAGACAGGCAACTCTATACATGAACTTCCAGAACATTCTACATGAAAGAAGCCAATGCAAAATCACATCCTATATTATTCTGATTACATTGGATGTCAGGATAGATAAACCCCCTGAGACAAAACACAGGCCTGCTGGTTTCCAGGTGCTGAGGGGAGGTGGAACGGAGATTGGCTGCTGGGTGGGCTTGATTTTGGAGAGATGGAACTCTTCTGGAGCTAATAGAGGTGGTGATTGCCCAGCATTGTGAATGTGACAAATGTCACTGTAAAGTGGCAGTTTCATGCTGTGTGAATCTAACCACAGCAAGATATTTTTTAATGTTTAAATGGCTACTAAGGGAGGTTTTACAATGCCTCATGTGTCAGACCTAGACTTTCCAGTGGTGATCTTCAACCTTTTTCAGCAAACGGTGCACATAAACTAATTACTAAAATTCTGTGGCACATCAAAAATAAATATATTTTTTACTGATCTGGCAAAAAATAGATACAATTTTGATTGGGTTACAAAGAAAAAGGTAATTACCTACCCTTTCAGTTCCAAAATTGACTTTTTAAAAACTCAGATGCTTATATTTCTACATAAGGATTTCTGGTACCAAGAATTAGCCAATCAGACACAATGTTATGTGGTATGACCAATAAGATGCAACTTTATTTTATATATATATTGCTGGTTCAAGATAAGGCATTCAGACCAAAAGGCTTTTGTTGTGTTAACTGTTGTCATTTTTTTTATTTGACAATTTAAAGGAAAAGAGGTCAGTACCCCTGAATCAATAGTCAGGTATTGACTGTTTTAAAAATTCTTGTGCCTGGCTGGTGGCACAGTGGATAAGGCACCAGCCTGAAAGCCCAAAGGTCACTGGTTCAATTCCCAGTCAGGGCACATAACCAGGTTGCAAGCCAGGTCTCCAACCAGGTCCATAGCTGGAGGCAGGTGAAAGGCAACCATACACTGATGTCTTTCCCCCTTTCTGCCTCTCTCCCTGCCCTACTCTCTAAAAATAATAAATTAAAAAAAAATTCTTGTGGCTCACTGGTGGAAAATTGGTGATCTAGAGCAATGCTGTCAGATCCAGTGCCCCCCACCCCCGCCCCCGCTTTTGTAACCTAGATTTGATCAAGGCTACTTGACTATCTTAAACTGAAACTCATAAAGACATAACCTGCCTCCAAATACAGTTCCAGGAAAATAAGTATAAAGCCTTATCTGCAACCTAAAGAAGAAATGAAGTGATGAGCTTATATAAAACATGTTCTTGTACACGGGTTGTTAAACTACCAAATATAACTGCCCACTGGTGTATACAAGATAAAGATATTTTAAAATAGTTATCTCAGCTTTTACACAGTTATCCTTGATGCCCTTTTGGCCCTCAAAGTGTGAAGAATTTACTACTACCCGGCTCTTTACAAGAAATCGCTGCCAACCCCTATGTTCAGTAATGGCTATGTCATTTTCATGCCCCAGTGCAAAGTGAAAATGCAGGATCCTCATAAAAATTATCAAGCAGTTCAAGACAGTGATAACAGAGCAGTCAAGTCAGAACAGGGTCCACTCCCACGAAGCCAGCCCTGCCAGTTCCATTATATAAATAATCAGATGCCGGCTCACTCCTCGCTTAGTGAACTAGCTGGAGGTGCATACCTGTGAATGCACCAGCTTCCCACGCAGACCAGAGCACACAGGGCCAGGCACACCGCACTACCCGGCGCAGCGGCCCCAATAAAACTGTGTTGTATCAGCATGTCAGGTGCCACGGTGTTTCCATTCTTGATGTGGACTGGCAAGCGACCCTAGCGGAGCTTTCCAATAATGAGCAGCACAAGCTTTCTTTCATTTACTAGCAAGTTGCATTTCTGCAATATTCATGGCCTGTTAAAACAAAAAGAACTGTATTTGTGTGTGACATGGAATTAGCACCTCGGCTGAGATCATTATTAGCAGGTTTTATATGAATGGTCAGTAAAATAAGTGAAGGTTGGTGGGGGACACAGGATAGTTCTTCTCTGGGAAGCACAGGCTGACACATGGCACAGTGAGCAACATCACTGACCCCTATGCCCTCAGGGCCAATGTGTCTCCATCACCCCTCCTATGGTCACACCTAAAAATGCCCAATGCCTTTAGCAAGTCTTCCCACCTGATCTGAGAATCATTAGTCTAGAGGATTGATGAACAATTAGATATTGGGTGGTGAGGGTGAGATATTATGAAAATGGAATTTGGGGTCCTTGCTTATTGGTTGGTACAACCATTTTAAATGTGTCAAGTCAGAACTGTTTAGGTTATCGCTCTTTCTCTTTTGTGATCTATCTTTTGCTAATAATATCAGCACCTGAGACCAATGTAGAGTTAACTCTTTGCAGCATTTTTAACTTTATGTTGGACAGGATGCAGATTCAGCAAGAGGGATAGGCATTACTCAACTCATTTAAATATTTTTATTTAAAAAGTATATTCATTTCAGAGTTCATTGTTAACAATCATTATACATAAGACACATCGTTTGGGAATATTGAGAAGAACAGTCTGAGGCCTTGAAAGAGCAGGCCACTTCCCCCAAGTCCCCATGACAGAGCGAAGGAAGAGCCAGGACTAGAGTTCAGCATTTATGGTTCATAATTCTGTATTCATCCAGTTTTCTTCCCTTCATGGGATAAACTAATTCACCCAGAACCCACTTTGGACAGAAGGCATTTCAACTCATAGCTGAGAAGAATAAGAACACCATGGGGCATGGTGACACCCAATTCTCTTTCAGTCTTAAGGAGGCCTTCACTTGGCACCCCCTCTAATTGAAAGAGAGAGAGCAGTTCACAGACAGCTTGGCACGAACTAAATGCCAGTGAATTCCCAAGAAGAAAATATTCATATCTATACTTAGGTAGAGCCCATGGAAAACATGGAGAAATGAGACATTGGAGTGTTTTTAAAAATTATTATTGTTGAACCAGGCCCAGAACCCCACTACAGAGCCCATAGATCTGGAACTTGGCAATACCCGAAATTAATGGTATCGTCGTAAAGTTTATATAGAACATATATATAACTTCTTAAGCCATGCACCAGGAAGGAGGCGCCTATAGGGTAACCACCTCGGCCCACCCGTAAATAATCCATGTTAATATCCTAAGAGAGGTCACGGACTGGAGTAATGTGCTGACATCTGGCTCCTTCTGGCAGGACAGCCTGGATGGACTAAACAGATGGCCTTTAATTAGTGGTGGGCTGTCCCAGCAGAGGGCAGCTTGGGCAGGAATCGTTATTTGGACTACCCACCTCATGCCTGGCTCCTGGAACTCTTGGCGTATTGTCAGAAGTGCCACTGCGCTTACTGCCAATAGGTCTGATGTCAACGATGGCAGTCCATGGAGCTACCATCACCGCTGGAGAGAGGCCTCTCTGGAAAGAGTCTCAGCAAAGATGCCGTGGTGCGGAGAGACTGGGAAAGCTCAGGAGATGGATGAGGGTGGGGAAAACGTGCGGAATAGATTTGCTTTCGGAAGAGTTCCCAACTGAATCCTTTGGGTCCTGGGAGCCACAAATGGCCACTTATTCTTTTGGAACTCAACACACTCTCAAGCCTTTCAGCAGCAGCAAGAGATATGAACTAGGGAGTGAAGGTTTAGACTTGCTCCTGCTACCCGTGAGCTAAATGACAAAGGAAAATGCCCGGAGGTTGTTGTAAAGAACCAAGCTGCTGAAGGACCACCAGTTCTATGGCCCAGATATATTTTTTTAAAAGTCAGTCTTCTATTTCAGATATAAAGAGAAAATGACCTCCTGTATCCAAAATGGAACAATAGCTGGCAAAACAATGTCTTCAATTCACAAGGTCCTGAAAGGCTTGCGAACGAGAGCTTCTGAACTAAATAAAATATAAAATGAAACAAAGTAAAATAAATTAATCCCTGGGGCGCCAGAACGGAGCTGGGATGTTTGGGAACAGAACACATGATGTGCCTTCAAAGCGAGGGTGTTGGTAAGGACCAGAGCTGAGCTCTGCTATCCATAGTAAAAGCGTGGATTGACTTTTAGTTATGTGAGCATTTACCCACCTGTTTGTTGGTTGTTACAATGGTGGCCTGGAAGTTTACTCCTCAGTACGTGATGTAGTTAGAATCACGCTTAGCCAATTCAGCTATCTTTAGACTGAGTAGAAACAAAAGAGCTGTGTGATAATAATTGTATGTGTCTTTAGAAATTGAAGCAGCACCTTCATCTACTCATCTGGTGCATTAATAGATTGCTTAACAACTTTCCTAGGTCAAGGTTCACTCCGATACAGTTTTCAAAACTTAAAAATTGTCATGGATTCGCTCCATTACATAGAATCCTAAAAAAGCCAGGATTTGGGGATGCCTGGATTGGGGAGATCTCTTCCACCCAGCACAAAGCACATTGTACAAAGACCTAATCCTAGAGAGGAGGCCACCTCCTCTTTAAGACACGGTGACCTTGGGGAAGTCCTAGGGAGCAGGGTCAAATTATCCTAAGCCACGAGACCCATGAGAAACATAAATCACAAGAAGAACCTGGTCAATTTTTAAGAAGGTTAAATTTTCCGTACATATATGTAGAATATCTCCAATCAAACATAACATAACATGGGTTGAGAATACCAAAGAGAGGAAAGATCGCAATGAACCTAATGTAAATTTTATGGATTTAAGTTGAAATTTATCTTGTGTCAAAAGTTACAAAGGTCAGGTTAAAGCCCAGAATATTCTTGATTGCCTGAGTGCCTTCATGATTCTAAATTGTTGTAATAAACTAGAAAGACATCTAGAGATAAAATAGGAAATATATATGTATGTATGTATGCATGTGTGTGTGTGTGTATATATATATATATAATATGTTTGTTTATATAATTGATAGTGTATGCTTCTGTATTCTGGGCACCATTTGAGATGTTAGAAATGCTGCAATAAACAACAACAAAGACAAAACTCCTACTTTCATGGATCTTACATGCTCGCAGGGGACCTAGAAGATAAATATTAACACACAAACATGTAACATGCTGGTGCCGGGATAAAGGCAAGTGACACAGGGAAGAGGGATAGGAAGTGAGAGGGGGTGAGGGTGCCACTTTAGATTATTCAGGCAGCAAGATCTCTAACAAGCTAAAAATCAGGATGGAGTGAAGCAGCAAGTCCATTTGGCTGTCTGGAAGTAGCTTGTTAGAGGCAGAAGAAGTAGCAAATGTAAAGGCCTGGATGCTTGATGTAAAAGAAGAAATTCCAGGAGGTCAGTGGACCAGAGTGAGCCAGTGTCCAAGGGAAATGAACATGGGACAGAATGTAGGTAGGACCAGAGCCCATGGGTCTCACACATAGTTGTCCTCTGTCATTTTCACATGAAAGACTATTTCCATCAGTGATGACAAAATAAGAAAAAAAGCCCCTGGGTGATGTTTCCATCGGTGCCCGGAACGGGGCAGAGCGCTGAGAAGTCCTCTGTATTCTCCCCGTGTGGTTAGAGGTGGAGGAGAGTCTGGGAAGGCAGTGCCAGGGACCACACCTCTTTGTCAGGAACATGTAATTAAAAAAGAAAGAAAAAAAGGGGGGAAATGAGCAAAGCAATAGCCACCCACCCCCCGTTTGCCCCAACACATGCTGCTGCACGCACGCAGGCAAACCAGCAAGCCGTCCATCACCCGGGTCCATGGGGCTCTGATGAAAACATTTTCCACCTGGCACCGGGAGGCATTAAACACCCTCCAACCCAACCTGAGACTTGGGCCGTCAGTGGAGATATTTTTAAAACCATGACACAGAGGAGTGTGACACACTTGGTTTTCTCAGTGGGTGGGTAGAGTGTTATTTCATGTTGTTCTTGTCACGCCGCCCAACATTATAAGTGTGCACTTTATTACTACCCCGAACAGCTCTGCAGCCCGACCCAGCACAGCGTGTTCCCGGCGAGGGGACCGCAGCCTGGCCAGGCGTGGGGAGGGGCAGCGGGACATTGCTGGGCCTCGGGCCACCCTGAGGGTTTTCCCTCGTGCACGCAGTTCATGCTCAGCGGTGGTGTAGGAAGTGTCTCCACCAGCTGCTGCCCTTGGGGAAATTCTAGATACTCAAATATTGACTGGCAATTCATTTCTTCCCTAACTATTTTGTGCCATCTTTTTCTCCTCCTATTTCTTTTTCTGAATGGGGGTGGATATTCTTAATATTATGCATAAAATTTATGGCAGAGTGAGAACTAAAGGATCCGTGTCTCATTGTTCACGTGCGAAGGTGTTAGCCAGGGGCCCTCATTGCTTACTTGGGACAGGTGGACCCTGATGTAGGGGGCGGCGGGCTGACAAGATCCTTCATCATCTGGCCTCTGTCCAGGGTCAGTGCACTTCGGTCTGCTCCAGGCACCAAAGAACCTGCTGTTCCTCCCCGGATGGACCCTGTTTCCAGGCACCTCCTGGCCTTCATGTTCATGCGTCCCTCAGCTAGGATGCATTTTCCTGGGATCTAGCTGGACCTTGTGACTTTCAATATTTCAGGAAAGTCTTTGCTTTAATGTCATTTTCCCAAAGAGTCTATTCTTGACCATGATTCACATACAACACCTCCAACCTGCCTCCCTTTCTGGTATATTCTATCCCCACATACTATTTATTTTTCTACATAGCACTGATCCGTGCCTTCCAAGGACATGTACGGCAGGCAGACATGCTTACTGATGGATTTGTCTGTGCAGTAAAAGGGGGAGGAAGGGTACAAGGATGACTCTTTGCTTGGGACCTGAACAGCTGGAGAATGATGTCACCAATTGCTGAGATGGGGCAACCTGAGGGAGGAGAAGATAGGGAAGGATCAAGATATCCATTTTGGGCAAGTTATATTTAACATATCTATCAGCTATCAGGGTGGAGAGGTGTGGTGGGCAGGTGGATATACATGTCTGGAATTCAGGGGCGAGGTGAGGTCTGAAGATAAAAATTCGTGAGTCATGAACATATAGATGCTTAAAGACATGATCTTGGTTGAGATCTGCTAGATAGCGTAGACTCAGAACAGAAGAGGGTCAAAAGCTAATCTCTGGAGCAAAGGGATCTTTGGAGGATAATGGGGGGAAAGGAGGGAGAAAGGAAAGGAGATTGGAAAAGAGAATCCACCGAGGTAGCAAGACAACCAGGAGAGCATCACGTACAAAAAGCCAAGTGAAGAAAGATTCACTTTTCCAGTTGTGGCTGCAATCCCCAGATGAGGTCTGAGAATTAGTCTTCACTCTGAGCCAGGGAAGAGGCAAGAACAGAAAAATAGGAACAAAAGCCTGAGAGGGGATAATTGAGAAGAGCTCTTAAAGGTAAAGGCAAAGACATGGGGACAGAGGACAGATCATAATGTCAAGAAGTTTTGTCATATGGCCAAAAGAAAATGAAAAGGCTCACAGGAAAGGGGAGATATTCCAGTGCATCTACAGACTGATGAGAAAATTGACATCAAGGGAAGGAGACATGGGTGGAGTGGAGCCCTGAAGTGGGCAATTCAGGATGCGCTGCGGCGCAACAGAACGGGTCTCAGATGAGAGCAAGGCTACAGTCTGCAGCAAAGGCAGGTTACATGGGCACCGAAGGAGGTAGCAGGTGACTCATTTCAGGTGGATGAGGCAGTTCTCTTCTGTCTGCTTCTGTTTTCCAAATGAACAGAAGATGAGGTCATCCACTGAGAGTGAGGGGGTGGATATAGGAGAGAAGAGATGTGAAATCATGGCCTTGGAGAACGGGATTGTAACTTGACCAGGGCAAGGTGGCAGGATTGGCAGCCAGTGCTCAGGTCCCCAGTGAGGTTTGTGGTCAGGCATTAACATGTGACCAGACAGCTCCCACTTTATGTTTTCCTCCGGTTGTATTCAAATGTTCTGGTGCAGGTTCAGAGCCAGTGGAGAGCTGGGTTGAAGCAGGGTAGGAAATTTTCAAGTCAATAGACTGGAGGGGAAAATGGAAGCTGAGAGTGCATATAAGGCTGTAACTATAGTGATGGAAAGAAGAGAATGAAGAGCATGAAAGGTCAAAGTGATGGAGTCAATGGAAGGGTCAATGGGTTAATGGTCTTGCTAAAAGCCAAAGAATTGCTGTGGTCCAGTAATAGAAAGAATTACCTAGAAGCTGGCAGGTAGGGGTTGGAGAGTGGGGTCCTTAAAAATGAGATTTGGAAGTTGAATGTTATGGGCATCGAAGAAGCTGGGGCTGGAGAGGACATAGTGAGGAGAAAAGGTCGGGAGGACAGAATGTGGAGCAAGTAAGACACGCAACCCTTCTCTAGAAAGGGTCACAACCTTTCTCTGTTCATGGAAAGATAGAAGAGACACTGCTAGAGACAGCTGAAAGGGAAACCATGACCAAGAGGGAAGGCTGGTTCCCGCTGCAGCCAGCATTCAAAAAGAACGTTCATGGAAAAGGGTGTGGCTATGGGGCATTTGGTAACTACAGACTCTGAGTTATAGGTCACCATGGAAGGATTTTTGAGGGACTTTCTGTGTTCAAACGTCTTCTTTTTATAAGGACACCAGTCACCTTGGATTAATGCCTGCCTTGATGACCTTACCTTAAACTTGGTTACATCTATAAAAACCCTATTTCTAAATATGGTCACATTCGGAGCTCCTGGGGATTCGGACTCCACCATATGTTCCTTTTGGAAACCAGTCCAACCCATAACAAGGTCTGACAGCCTGAGTGACTGTAGATGTTCTTGTGGGCTTGGACTTTTGATGTCAAACTGAGACGGAGCACATGAAGGGAGCAGCCTCGATGGTGTCTGGGATGGGGAACCAGCCTTCCCCTTGGGCTTGGTCACTGAGACAGTTAGTAGGACAAGATGAGTTATAACAGAGGAGCGGAGGCTCACAAAGAACACATTCATTGCGGGACTAGACAAAGCTCGAGGGGTCTTCTTTATAGTGGTGGGCAGTGAATTCTATCCTGCTATGTTCCCTGATCCCTCCTCTCTCCACACTCAGCGATACTGTCCTGTCTCTACCTCAAAAGAATATCTAGACCATTCCAACCTCACTGACCACACCCTTGCATCCTTGCCTCAAAAACTCTTATCTTAGAGCTTCTCCTGACTGCCTCTGTGTTAAGATAGAGACTCAGACCATCCCAGAGGTCACCTGTGCTGAGGGGCCATCCCTGGCCATCACAGCCAATGTTTTCTTCACAGTTTTCAGAAAAGGTGCCATTTTCACATTTGTTCACGTTGCTTAAGGTTAGTTTTTCTACCTAGTCTATAAGCTTCACAAAGCAAGAATGTTGTCACCCTTTTTTTGTTCGTCAATGACTCACCAGTGTGCAGAGGGATGCTTCCTTAGTGTGCGTAGGTGCTAGATAATAAGAACAGCAAGGGAAAAAAAGGCAATAGTAATAATAACCTTTGGTGAATAAATGGAGGTGTATACAAAGCATAAGTTATCTAACCTCCCTCAACCTCATTCATAAATTAAAGACTTTGACCTAGGTGTTATCTTTAAGATCCTTCCCATTCTTCTAATGCCAGTTATATAACAGCCTGATATCATCTGAGAGATCCACAGGAATGTTAATGCTCAAGGTACGTGCTCATATCTCAAGGCCAAGAGAAGAAAGGTTCCGTGTTGTATACTTGGGGGGGAAATCTCTTCTGAGGTCAAGATAAGCAATCTCATTCGAGCCAAGAATGGCTTTGTGAACACCTTTCCTTCCACTTTCTATTAATCCTTTAAGCTGCAGGTAGGTAACACCCTTAAAAGGTAAGGCCAGGGGACACGATAGTCCCACAGGTACAGCTGAGCTGACCCAGCCATCGTCTTGGACCTTTGGGTGAATTCCATTGGTTTCTATCACTCTTCTCATGTGCTTAGAGGCTAAACAGAGCTTCCTAACACCTAAAAGTAACCGCATTCTCCCAAGAACCACCAAGATCTTTATCACTTGATCTTGGTCCAGTTTTTAAGGTAAAAAGAACCCATTTCATCCCTTTGCTTTTCTCTGCAGCCATTATTAATTTGAAAACTCTAGTAGTCTATTCTTGGTTGTGGTCCTATGTTGCTTCTTTAACACTTCCCAATCCTATATATTCTATTTTACTGCATCACAGAGGTCTCTGTCTTTCCCCCAAGTAATGGCAGCATACCCACCCCTATTTCCTTCTCTTTGCCCTAGTTCCAAAGTGCATGTCCATAGCCCTCATAGGCAGGCTGTAAAAGCCCTGTGCTGGAGGAAGAACCCACAGCCCCACAGCCCCAGGGTGGTGGAAGACCCCACAGTAGGGAAAGAAGCAGGAAGAGCCCAGGAAGCAAAGCCTGACTATTTTTTTTGGATGACTGGTCTAAGGCTTCTTACTTGAACTTTGGGTTTTATAGTTCTATAAAAGGCAGCTGACAAGAGAGAGCCCACTTTGGGAGGGTCCAGCTGGCCAGGCAGAGCCAGGAAGGGCAGCCCCAACATTTGAAAGCCAGATCTGATCTTCATCCATGCTGTCAGAGGGACATGGAGTTCCCAGTGGACCAGAGGGAGGGAGAGCAGACAGCCCCGCCGGCCTGTGCCCCGCCCAGTGCCAGCAACAGCTTCAAGTGCCTTTTCATCCGCAGAGACTCTCTGCAATGTTTGAAAGGGAAGCACCCCTCTCTCAGCTGGTGGGTGTCTGCCAGGGGGCCCAGGAAACTTGAGCCTCCCTCCCCAGCCCCTTGGCTCTCCAAACAGGGAGCCCAGCTCCCCATTATTTTCCCTGTCATGGTGGATGCAGGTTGCCTGAATGAGCTGGCTGCCCTGAACACGCCTTCTCACAGACCTATGGTCCTGAGCCCTTGGGCTCCAGCCACCCGTTCTGGATTCGGGGTGCCAGCATTGCCCCCTCCTCTGATGCAGAGGCTGACATTGGACCCTCATGCTGCCCAGAAGGAAAGCGTGTTAGGGGTGAGTGGTTGTTTTCAATTAAATCCAATCTTTAAAAATAGATAAAATGAACTTTTTTTCCTGCTTATTCACATCAAACGACTGCATCGCTCAGGCCCAAGCCTGCATATTCCTGTGGGCATGGTGGGGTGCCTGTCCAAGTCCCTGGGCACTGGGATGAAGCAACAGCTACTCACTCCGTGGCCTGACTCGGGGGAGGTTCCTTTGTCCTCCACCTGGAGCAGGGCTGTCTGGTCCCAGGGAGAGGCCAGGAGGAAGGAGGCAGGAAAGGCAGTGATGGGGAGCACTGATGCTTGTTCTAGGGTTCTCCAAAGGCTGCAGAAGGGGAGGGGCTATGGCAGCCCAAGGGTCCCATATTGGTCTAACCTGCATGGTCAGCACCTTCCCATGGACACCAATCAGACTGCCCCTCAGAGCCTTGGCAGCCAGGCCAGGAGGGCAGTGCTGTCACAGAGCCCCAGATAGCACTGCCAAGTGGCAGGAAGGACTACAACCATCCATCTCTATACAAAGTTAACATGCTGTGCAATAAATCTGGTTTGTGGGTGTGTGCTATCCACTCACACATTATTCCCAGACTCATTCATTCAACTACCACATGTTATTTCAGGGCCTACTACCTGCTAGATAGTCCTGCAGGAATGACAGACAGCGAGGGAGCTTGACATGTTGAATAAATGGAGGTCTATTGACCAGCAAATTTCCAGAGAGCAGGGTTCTTCCAACAAAGTTGCCCCAGGGACAAAGGGTAGATGATGTATGGGGTTGTCCTCTGTACCACAGGAGACTAGGCACGAAGGTGGCCCGCTGCTCATGGGCTGCATGTGAAGCTGCACATGGTTCCAAGACTATGTCCTTCTCTCCGATAAGAAGGGCCTCTGCTGTAGGTAAATTCCACAAAATCTCCCCAAGAACTCGGAAGTGGAACTTCCTCTACCCAAAGCCATGAGAAGAGGCTCTACCACTTGCCAGACTTTCTCCCCCCGCCCTTTTTCCCCTTCTTTTGCTTCTTTGCTATTCATTAACTAGTTATTGAATGCCTTTTATGGGCCAACTGATATTATCTTGTTTATGAAGCATTGCTGAATATTAAGTATGTAAATTGAATCAAAAATAATTTTTAAAAACTGCAACAAGAGAGCATTGGCTTGATGAAGAAGTGGGCTGAATCATGGGTGGGTGGGGTGTAGGGATGGGAGCAGGCATGTACCTCTCTTCCACCTACCTTGTTGAGATCACAGAAATTGCCTGATTAAATCACAGCATCCTTTTCAAAGCATGTTTTCATTATCTCACTTATTCTTGCAATAGTCCTAGAAGGTAGAACCAGGGGAACCATCCCCATTGTAGAGATTAATAAACCGTGGCCCGCAGTTAAGTCACTTGACTTTTTTATCACCAAATATTTAGTTATTGACAGAAAAAGAACCTAACCCAGAACTCCAATGTCCATACCAAACCAGGCATACAGAGCTCTATCAGGAAGATAGATTTTTTCTTCCTGTGTCTCAATTAATACTTTAAAGAATATCCTAACTTGGACTGACTATAAATTACTCCAACCTGGGTGACTTACGTAACATACATTATCTCTCACAGTTCTGAAGGCTAGTTAAGTCTGTGTCAGGTGAAAGCTCTTCCTGGTTTACAGATGGCATCTTGTTGTATCTTTACATGGCTGAGAGCAGTGAAAGAGAGGTCACTCTCTGTTTCTCTTCTTATGAGGGCACTAACCCCATTCACAAGGCCTCCACCCTCATGACTGAATGACTGCCCAAAGGCTCTACTTCTTAACACCATCACATGAAGGGTTAGAATTACAACATATGAGTTTGGGGGTGAAGGACATACCTTCAGTTCCTAATAAGTCATGATAAAAGAGCATCCTAGTTGTTCCATACCTTCATGGTGCCTGAATTTGAAGTCACGAGAAGGATTCAACTTGTTGCTGGCTTTGAAGACAAGGAAGGGGCCAGGAACCTAGAAACACAGGCAACTTCTAATTTGGAAAAGACAACAAAGCGGATTCTTCCCCAGATCCTTCAGAGGGAACCTGGACCTGCTGACCTTGATATTAGCCCAGTAAGACCCATCTCAGATTTCTGATCCCTGGAACTATAAGATAATAAATTGATGTAGTAAGTCAGTAAGTTTATGACAATTTCTTATAGGAACCATACAACTAATATAAATGGATAACCTTCATCAAAATCACCCTGGTTAAGTTCCCAGTGGTCAAATTCTGAATATATCTATGGTTTTTTAGATTGGGCACATGAATCATGAAACAAAGAAAATGGCTATGAGGGCTTCAACAGTTTCTCTGCTTAGCTAATTGCTTCAGGATACTTGCAAGGCCACACCAGCATCAATGAATCTGGGCCCTTTCTGCTTCCCTCCATCATTTCAGCCAGTGGTTGCCCACTGAGTCTGGTTCCAGGTGCCAGAGCCCAGCTATGGAACAACAGACAGCTACATAGTGCAGGTAGCTTCATGGCTCACATCTATTGGCAAAATTCAGCCTTAGCAAGTCACCACTAATAAAACTACACACAAAACCCAGGGCTCCGAAGGAGGTCAGGACCACAGTTATCAAACAGGGTATTTGGGTTGGACCTGCATAAACTCTTCATGCCTAGAGATCTCTACCTCCCCGTGGGCAGAGACCATCCTGATGCAATGCTGATTCTGATAGTCAGGTAGAGGCTGCCAGTGACCTTGGTCCCATCTGTCGAACTCACAGGAAAAAGCCCAGCCAAGGAAGGCATGAAGGCGCAGAAAACTCCAGGTTCTCTCTTTTGAAGGCCATGCAAGCTGAACTTCAGTCAGAACCACGGAAGGGCACTGGTGCTGGTAAGATGAGCTGTAAACCAGAGAAGGCCTCCCTGCTTCTAATCCTTTTGAGAAAATATTCAATGTTATAATATAACTAAACTGATTAGCATCTGGGGGTGGGGCTGTCCTCATTTTCAACATAACATAAGATAAGAGGAGTTCACAGTCCTGATCTACTTCCCTTCTCTATCTTTTCCTGGTTGTGGGTTCCCTGAGCCCCATCTTCCTCCTATGAAAAGGGAAGAATAATAATGTCAACTTATTAGTGTGGTTTGGAAGATTACGTGAGTCAGTGACATAAAAATGACTAGCACAGCATAGTCAATCAATAAATATTAGTTTCCTTGTTTCACCCCTTCTTGTCTACATCAAATTAAGCTATTATTATCCACATCAGTCTTTCTGGGGTCTAGTCTTCTGGTTTCAGGAACTATCATGTTTTAAAAATCTACAGTGGGGGCTAGAGATTCTACATGTCCATTGGCCCGTATTTCCTTCTGATCTTCTCAAGCCCTCTGGCTTTTATTCTGTCCCTAGCAGCAGTGACACAAACTGGCCCCAGTCTTGGTTTACAAATAATGCTGCTTATCATGGTTCCTTCAGAACTCTGCACTTCAAGTCACATGGATGGCATTTGGATGCTGTTTACTGAAAACATTTGTTCACTCGTGTTCAGGTTCAAGGTCATACTCTAAACAGATCTGTTCACTGGGTTCCCATGATGTATTCCTTCCCTCCACACGTATGTGTCAGAAGGACACCGTGATGGTTTAATCAGGCAAATATGTCCCAAAGAGTTTTACCTCTAAGCCTCTGGTGACACAAGACTGGGATGACAAAATGCTGTTCCCATCTGATAACTGGTTTCTTGGCTTAGTTGAAACCAACTTCTAGGAGGCAGAAAGCCAAACCCTCCAGCCAGGCCCTGGGCAGCCACTCCCTGTTGCTGGTTCATTACTCTGGTAAATCTTCTCACCGGTGACAGAGATGACTTTTATTGGCACCTACATCTGCAGAGCAGGAGAAGCATTGGTAGGCTTCCTCCACCCAGCAAATGATGGCTGCTCAGAACTCTCCCAAACCACCAGACGTAGGAGAGCGGGTGGATGGGAAGGACTTCTTGAAGACTCTGGAATAGGTTCTTCAGGTAATATCTGCCATGATCCAGGTCGATGGTCTGCTCTGCTCAACCAGCCATGTGAAAGGACAAAGGTAGCTTCAAATGATTTCTATGGTCTATTCACATTCTCAGAACTCTTATTTCCCATTCCTCCCCTTTTCAACATTATGGGGAGGCCTTGTCATTGCAGACCATGGATGGCATTGTAACTACACCTCGAAAAATAGTTTTGGTGTATTATTATTATAGGTGTTTTATTTTTTCAGTGCCAGGTGTTACCATGTCTATGCAGATGATGGATTCCTATGTCTATCAAACAATCAGTCAGTGAACATTTTAGTATCACACTGGACTGGCTCCTTGGGCACAAGGCAAAAGACAGCCAGAATCTCTTTCTCAAGCTCTTCACATTCTAACAGGAAAACACAGGAAATAAACATGGGTACAATCGTAATACTGATATAGTGAGTGCTCTTGGGAAAAGAAAAGGTGATAGAGGACAATTGGGAAGATGCTTTGGATAGGAGCTGCCATGGGAAATTAGAAAGATTGGAATTTATGTTTCAAATAGAAGCAACAAAAGTGCACAGACCTGGTGTGGTTGGAAGGCCAGAAGAAGCCCCAAAAGATCAGCAAGGCCAGATCACTAAGGCCTTGCAGACCAGGTTGAGAAGATTAATTTTAAATGGAAGGATTTTATAATCAGACTTCCATGACTGTGAACTGAGCTATTAAAGTTCATGTAATTTTAAATATACGTAAAATAATTTATAATCACATTTAGCAGTAATCCATGGGGATAATACAGGAGGCTATTTTGTGAACTAAAGCCTCATTCCAAGTTGATTTGGCAAATTGCCTTGAAAGACTAAGATCAAGGAAACGTCCTAATGATGGACAACAGGGAGGTTGGGGAGCACAAGTGGAGAATGCAGGAAACTCAGGTGTACTTGGGCGAAGGGAACACAAGAGACTAGATAATTTTCCCATTACTCCAGGGATGACCCTGAAGGAATGATAGGACTCTGGTGGAGATGAAGAGGGGCGTAGCCTGGGAGTCCCTTGTTTCTGAAACAAAGGATGTGAAGTTTGTAACATGGGAAGATTATGATCAACACAGATCTCCACCCCGACCCCAGGTTTTCCACTCCTTGTCTAGGCCTTACATGTAGAGAACTGGCCTGGAATGAGACAAGAGAGTAATTTCCCCTGACCTGGTGTCTCCCACCAACTCTTTCCTAGTTAAAAGGGTCAACATGTGTTTGGATTTTTTCTTGCCTACACATATTGTAATTTCTATTTATTCCCTACTTATTCCAATGTATATTAAAAAATGCTTACTTTGTTAGTTTTGAGTAATATATAATAATTTATTTAAAAGTGATAATAATGTCATCCTTATTCCTACCACTGAGTCAATCCTTAATAAATGGTATATTTTTTCCAGTCATTTTGTATATGCACTTATGGATTTTCTATACTCCAATATCATTGAAATAATATTGCATATTTAATTTTATGATCTTATTTTGATAGTGAATTTTCCTGTATCATTACTATGTCATAAACTCATTAAGTTAATCACTGATAATATTCCTTTTCTATGGTTATACCAATATTTAGTTAACTATTTCCCTATATTTCACTTTTAAGAAGTAGATGGGATTTGATATGTTCCTACTATAGAACAAGTCTTCTACATAAAAATGTGCATGTACTATTACATTAAATCTTCATGACAGCCCTATGATTGGGTACTTTTTTTAATTCCCATTTTACAGACGAGTAAAATGAGGCTTAGTGAGGTTTGGTGACTCACACAAAGCCATCCCAGCCAGTAAGAGATGGAGCCGTAGATATTACTACTTCAGGGTATATTCTTAACCTTGACATAATTGTATCTGTGAGTAATTTCTCAAGATCACTTCTCAGAAGTGGAATATCTGGATCAAAGGGTGTAACCTTCATGTTTTTATGAAGGTACTGATGTATATTGCCCTACTGCTTTAGCAAAGATCCCCAGCCAACACTACATGAAGCTGCCATGTTGGTACATCCTTTCTCCAAACACTCTTATTGATTGTGGTTAATTCTGCTGTTCTTCAGTTGTCCACTCTTGAGGCTGAACTGCCCCTCATTCACACGTTGATTCATTTGTAATTTTCTTTGGTGAAATATTTATTCACATACTCTGCCTATGGCTAACTGGAGCTTCCCAATAAATTTGAATGACACTTTGTATAGTTAGGGTATTATTCTTTACTTTGAAGTATGTGGGTCAAGAGTTTTATTTTGTTCTGAGCTTGCTGTTTGCCTTTTAATTACGATGTTTTTTCATGTGTAGCTGAGATTAGCAGAGTTTTTTTCTCGAAAGGGCCAGAGAGTAAATATTTTAGACTTTGTGGGCCATGTTTTCTATATCACAACTAGTCAACACAACATGGTACCCAGACTGCAGGAGGAGACAATACCTAAACAAAGGGGTGAGGCCAGATTTGGCCCATGACTAGTAGTTTACAGACTCCTGATACATTTTTTTTAATTTAATCTTATGTTAGGAAATCCACCAGTTGCTTCTCTTTGAGATTTCCTTCATGGCCTTTGTACTCATGGTAGCCAGAGCCCTGTTAGTCACCTCCTGACCTGTAGAGACACTGAAAATATGCCCCAACTCCCATCTGGTAGCTAGGAACAGTTCAACATCTTTGGGTTTTTTAAGGGAAATTCAGAATTTATTTTCAACATAACAGTTCAACACCTTGATCCTTCTGCATTTTCCTCCCTCTTCCCGCCACACACACCATGATGTCTTCCTTTGTTTTACTTCTTTTTGCTTTTCTTTTTGTCTCCTTCTCCCTTACTGGTGGGAGTGTCAAGGAAATTATTTTGGTCTCCCATAGAGCACTGTTTATCACTCAGCCCCCCTTTAGTGCCTCCCTTTCCACTTCATGAACATTCTCCAACAAATGAGTTCCATTCACAAGTGGACTTGTGGTGAATAAAATTTTCCCTTTTTCATTACATGCAGATAAACTAAACCAAGCTCAAGATCAGAGATAGGTCCATCTATATTTTATTTTGGCTTCTATTTGTACATTTGACTATTTAGTTCTTTTTGGCTTTCATATTGTGGTGTATGCTCAGGGAAATGATGCCAACTTTATTTCAAATAGTTACCACTTATCCTAAAAATAGACTTGAGTATATATAGAAGAGTGAGTTTGTGATTAAATTTGGCATTCAAAATTAGAGGAGAAAGAATCATTAAATAATGCTGGGACATCTTCCTGTACATTCTCTGCCTATCAGTTCTACCACTGCCATGCTGTTTTGATTATAATCTATTATAATAACTCTTTTAAAAATGTTTTGGCTACTTATACCATTTCTGCTTCCAAATAAATGCTAGCTTTACTTTTTCAAGGGCCTCTTGAGCCCATACAATTAGGACTTTTATTAAAATTATTTAAACCATAATATATGAAGAATGTATATTCTTTATATCATCTGATCTTCTGATTGAGAATATCTATTCAAATCTTATTTTATATCTTTTTAGTAAAATCTTTAGTGTTTATCATAATTGGCATCAAAAAATTCTTAATTTCTTATTTGAATTGAAAATTTTGAAGTTAATTAACTAAGAATTAATGTTGTAGAAGCGTAATTCACTAGCATTTTAATGTGATTTTTACATCAATAATTATTGAGTGGATCTCTTATTTCCTTCTATAAAAAGCACCCATAATTTGGCATTTTTTCTTCCACATCAGCCATTTCCCTTTGACTTTTCTCACTCTCTTTTACTTTTTTCCCCTGTACTCTGGGAGTTAAGTCTGCTCCATGTAACTAATTCTATTTTCTATAATATCAAGTCTATTTTTAAACATCTCAAAGACAGGCATTATTCCTGACATTATAAGCTCTGTGTCTTTTCAGTTTTCTTCCTCTTCATTATATTTTATATTCTGTGTTCATTGACTCTGTTCTACTCCAAATTTGCAAAAATGACTTGGCATCTATGAACCAAGAGAGAAAGCCAAGAGGAGACAAGTTAAAAATGAAAAGATTGAAGAAGAAAGAGTTGGTTTTATTTAATTCTGCTACTTCCTAGAGAACATAATTTTCAAAAGTATGTTTTTTTAATACATTTTTCAGGATCACATTCTGTTTTCTTTATGTTTGACTATTTGTCTCCCATGGGTGTGATCTTGACTTTTTTTCTCTCTCTCTCTACTTGTCCTAGAAGGAAGTGCTTTTCTATCCAAAAGCACTATTTGTGAAGAGCTTCTCCATGTAGACTCTTCTTACCTCTCTCACTGTTCACTTATGGGCTGACTGAAACTATATAACCCAGAGGTTAAGTTGGCTAATGAACACATTTCCCCAGCCCCATATCCGGAAACCCGATGACAATTTCTGCCAAGATATTCATATCCAAGACATCCATGTCTGAGACTCCTGAACTCTGCCAGCTAGAGGTAGTGACATTTGCTAAATGCTTCTTTTAGATGCCAGAGATACACTCCATAAGGCTCTGCAGCAGGAAGGCACCAGGCCATGGGAACCTGCCAGGAGTGTAGGAGGCAGATACACTTCGTCCTACAAATCTCGTTTCCAGGCACAAAAGATGCAAGCAGTGACTCAGCCTGTGACTCAGTGATTCCCAGCTGTGTAGGTGCTGATCACATGAGTCCCAAAGGTTAAACATGGGCCATAGGGTATTGAGTATTGGTCTTGAACAGCACAGTAGCTTCATAGAGGCCGGAGGGACCCCTGGGAGGGGGTTCTAACTGTGGTTAAGAGCTCAAAGTCTGCCTGGGACATATTCACTTCTATTAGGCAACCATTTTGGTTCACATATTCATCAAGGTGTTGGGGAGGATCAGCTCACCAACTGGCCATTAGGCAGGGCCAGGTGACCAATGAGCTGTGAGCAAAAGTGAAGGATATCATTTCTAGAATATAACTGCTCTAGTAGCTTCTTCACTGTCGTGTTCCCAGACTGTGAAATTGTAAGTTGGTGAAACCTCCCTCAATCTGGGTCTTTGAGTCACTGTATGGGCCTAGAGTATATGTGAGAAATAAATTTTGGTTTCTTTAAACCACGGTATTTGGGAGCTACTTGTTGGGCTTTGATAGTTCTTTTTTTTTTTTTTTTTTTTAAGATTTTATTTAATTATTTTTAGAAAGAGGGGAAGAGAAAGAGGCAGAGAGGGAGAGAGACATCCATGTATGGTTGCTTTTCACCTGCCTCCAGCCGCAGACCTGACTGGAGACCTGTTTTGCAACCTTGTTATGTGCCCTGGCTGAGGAATCTAACCTGCAACCTTTGGGTTCACAGGCCGGTGCCTTATCCACTGTGCTACCAGTCAGAGCTGATAGTTCTTGATTACCATGGCATCACCAAGACGACTTTGACAAATACAACCCTTCATGAACTGGGGGATCATGATCAACTCTCTGGACCACTCTACATGTCCTTCTCATTTGTCAAATGAAGAAAATGGAAGCACTTGCCTTAATTTTTAAAAAATGATTTTTAAAAATTGCTTGTTAAGTCTGAACCAATGTACTTAGCACTTAATATATATGCTGCAAATGTTTCCTCTTAGCTTCACCTCCCTGAGATAAAAAGTAAAATTAGTGTTCTTCTGTGAAATGATCTCAATTCCTATCTGAAAAGAGAATCCAAAAGAGAGAAAGAAATACTCCTTTGGAAACCTTTGTCATTGACAGAGCAATTAATGGGATCTTCTTCAAAACAGCCAGAACTTTCCTGCCCATGTCCCACATGCCCGTGTGTTCAAGGTACCCTGAGCTCTGAGTTACTTGACTTATGGTCAGATAAATATTTAAGGAGAAAAAAGGTGCCAACTCCCCATGACAACATTCCCACATACCATTTCTCTCTTCATTAAGTTCCAGGATGATAGTTCCGACCTCTGGGAAAGTAGGGCTGATTTCTAGAGGCCCTTCCTTATTTTCTTTCAGCAGGGAAGGAAGCCGACTCAGGGTGTGGTTTCCCTGCCTGCCTTCTCCACACATTCTCCTTAGGGTGTCTCAGCATACCACAGGTGCGGTTAGGTAAGTATCACTCCACCCATGAGGTGTCTTCTTGGCCAAGGTTCCTATGACCCAAACTCTCATAAACAAGACTGTGGGGTGGAAGAAATGATGGAGATATATTTAGAGTCCTCCATCATCTCCCCCAGTTGCCTGTTGGATGTGTCTACCAAGAGCATTCTCCCTTCAATAAAACCATCTTTCTCTAAGCAATTCCTTGAAAGTCTCAAGTATGACCATGGCCAAAGCAGGCCTCTGGCATGAGGCCCAACACCACACCAGCTCAGATGCAGTGGCAAAGGGAAGCAAGGGAAGGCTTATATAACATTGGTGAACACATTGGACACTGGTGACAGATTTCACCTGTGTGTGCCAAGCCTATCCTTATAGATCTTTCAAAATGGCAGAATCAACCTTACTTTAAAGGAGCAGCATGTTTTTAGATTTGCTACAAACACAGGATGAGTGGTATAATTGTTCTCGTTCTATAAATACTGGTATTGGAGGGTGATGATAATACAAAAACTCTGTCCCCTCTATTACCATTCATCTACATGCACTTGGCTTCTAGTACTATGTCTTTCCATTCTGTCTTCGTTTGTTATGGAGAGAAAATGGTGACTTTCACTGGCAGTAGGCAGCAAGTTGGAAAATCTCGTTAGTTAAGACCAGGAAGCCTCCAAATATTGGGCCCTCCAACCTGCAAGCCTGGTTCCCACAGGCCAGTAGATTGAGGGGCTGGGAAGGAAAAGAGAAGGGAGACTCATTGGCTATTTGCATGTTTTGTGATGATCTCTCAGTCTCTTTCTTATTTTTCTTCTGCTGCTAAAAGAAGGTAGGTTACTACTACATTAATTCTGGAACATCTGAAAGGACACCGCTAACCCTAGTTAGTATTTTATGGACTCATTCAACCATGAGTCTCATGAAAAAATCTAGAAACATCCTGAGGAAGTGGAATAAGAAAGATCTACTTTTGTTTCTCTTCAAATCCTCATATCCTTACCTTACCCATAATGCCTCCAAGAAGCTATCAAGTATAAAATAGTAATTGATGGGCTCTAATTGCTCTTTTAGGTTTAAGGCTCTATAACTCTAGATTTAAATGATATTGAGGTTATTTAAATCTTCACAGATTAGCAATTTGTCATTTGACCTCTCAAGAGCAGGTCTCAAAAAAGAAAAGAACTTGATTCTTCCCTATTAATACTGTTTACCTAGGGTTAAATTCCTGAACTGGATTTCTATCATTCAAAGAAGTATTTTAAAAATCCCAGGTAACCAGCCTCCAATATGGCCTTTCCACAGGCTGCCTCTATTGTTCAATGTGTCAGTGAGTAGTTAAATGATATTTCTCTCCTGAACTTTCCACCAGTTGACTTTATAGATGGAGCCCCCATTATGTACAATGTCATGTGATTCACAGTAAGAGAAGGCATTTTTGGGCAGATAAGGTGCAAATTTGCGGAGAGGCAGAGAAAAAAGCAGCCTTTGACTTATAGAAAGTTATGTTCACTTATATTCAAATCCCTATATTACAGATAACAAACACTGATCACCTATTATGTGCAAAGAAAGATTTCACTTTGTATAGTTCTCTCACAATACTTTAGTATTTTATCTATTTTTGTCTGACTTCAAAAATTTATTATTCTGAAAGGAAACATTAAGAAAGCCAAACTAAAGGCTTCCTCACCCTCCAAGTCCACTCTAGATCCTTCAAGTTGCAGGGAACTGTCCCATCAGATCTACTCCCCACCACCATCTCCACTACCATCCTCATCCCCACCCCACCATCATCCTTACCACCACCACCACCACTAATTTGCAGAGGACAATAAATCATTGATTTCCACATTGAAACTATAACTGACAACTGCTGAGAAGGTGTGCCAAAGGTGTGTCATAGCCAAAGGCAGTTTAAGTCCCTATGGGAACCCAGTTCTCAGACTTGGGGACCCTGAAATGCCACTGGAATTTGCCTAACGGCCAGAATCAATAATAGCAGAGCTCCCAGTGGAAGGCTGGGGATTTTTTTCAGACTACTCTGTCTTCCTGCCGTGAAATGTGCTTCTCGCAAGAGTACCGTGGCTGTGCCCTAGAAATGCCCTGTTCGCCATCAACCAGCATCTGCCACCTCCAATGGCAATGCATTTACATTATTGCTCTCACTCTTCATGTTATGATTGATGAATCCACCTCCCTAAATGACAACACTGGTTGAAATGGTCACTTTGAACTAGAGTGAGGGTGCTTATTTGCTGACATCCTGCTTGCTCTCTCTCTCTCTCTCTCTTTCTCTCTCTCTCTAAGACTTTATTTATTATTTCCAGAGAGAGAGGAAGGAAGAGAGGCAGAGAGAGAGAGAAACATCAATGCATGGTTGCCTTTCACCTGCCTCCAGCTACAGACCTGGCTGGAGACCTGGCTTGCAACCTGGTTATGTGCCCTGGCTGGGAATTGAACCAGCGACCTTTGGGTTTGTAGGCCGGCACCTATCCACTGTGCCACCAGCAGGGCTGCTTTCTCTCTTTAGTTTTACTTGACAGTCAGCCTTTGAGAAAGTACATGGAAACCAAAATTACCACCATCACAGAATTCTAGCCCAAATTTTAAGATGGAGAAGTTTGATTTGATGCATTACATCAGTGTAATGGATGAGAAGCATGTTCCTGAGACGGAATGCATTGCAGAAAGAAATCTATCAGAGGATTGATGGAGAAACCACATTGCCTTCCCCATCCTTCCAACTTCATGGCGTCACAGAGTGGCCTTATTGTTTAGTTTAGGTTAAATCTTCACTATGTCATTACAAAGTGAAGTACACTTTGTAATGCGTACAGTGACAGTACAAAGACGATAATGCTGAACCGAACTTTTAAAAATAATCTGCAGTTAGCTTTTCTGATCCCCAAAACCAAATTATCCATCTTGGGAGGATTCTGATCATTTGTATACAAACATCCAAGCAAGGAGAGCCTTTTAGTGACACAAACAAATGATTATTACTCTGGAGAGATGAGACATGGAAGACATAAAAGACAGCTTTCCAGAAGTTCAGCAACTTGGCTAAAGTCCCCAAAGACAAGAGAGAGCTCAGAGTCAATCCCAAATGCTCAGCCTGCAAGAATTAAGAACCAGTACTTTGCTGAGTTTACAACAGGTGTAAGGCCACAGCTGGTAGCTGCTTAGCACAAAATAGCCTCCCTGTCAAGTCTACCATCACTGGGGTTAGCGAAGAAGCCTCTACTCCCACCGTCTTATAAACTTCAAGCACAGAGCAGACCCTCCCCCTTCACTACCTGAGAGCTGTGCTCAGGTGCCCACACCACACACATGCATCTGCTGTGCGTGAATTGCTAACAAGCAGTAGCAGCCTAGCTGGAGCACTTTTCAAATTGTCTGGGGACAGTTAGGCACACTTCATCTGACCTCACCTTCGTACAGGATTTCTCAGACTGTGATTATACTCTTTTTACATGTCTGTTGTCTTCTCGGTGGCTATGAGGCCTTTGAGGGGCTGTCTTCTTCACCTTTCTATTCTTGGCACCTAGCACAGGGCCTAGCACTTGGAATGTTCTGTTCTTGTGAAATGAATGGTTGGAACCCTGGCTGGTGAAGCTCAGTGGCTTGAGTGCTGGCCTGCAAACCAATGGGTCGCTGGTTCAATTCCCAGTTAGGGTACATGCTTGGGTTGCAGGCCAGGTCCACAGTTGGGGGTGCCCAAGGGGTAACCACACATGGATGTTTCTCTCCCTCTTTTTCTCCCTCCTTCCCCCTCTCTCTATAAATAAATAAATAAATAGGTGGAGAGATGTCAATAAATCTGTGGGAGATCAATTTTGTGGTGAGTTTTAATTCATGATAATCCTCTGGAATGCCTTGTTGGGCATAGTGGCTTCTGACTAGGAGCCATTAGTGAAATGCTAAAAAGGGTACAGCTCCTAAAAGAGCACCCATTGCAGCCTGGCCTGCGGAGTGGGCTCCAATAATCATTGAGAATGTGACAGTGGAGGCCACACCCACACTCTGCTCTCTCCAGCCCTTCACACTGTAACCATTTGAGATGCCATTTGAGTGGGATTGCTCTTTCTAGTTTCTTACACAACAAAGCCATTCCTTCTTTCCTGTTCAACACTAAGAGGAGATTTCTACTTGAAGCTCTGATGGTGAGCAGCTGGTATTTGAGTTGTTCGTCCCTGTAAACAATGATAAAACTGGACAAGATTAATAAGGCATCTATTTTCAGGCATTGGAATAGTCAGCTAAAAATATTCAATCACCCCCACTGTCCAAAAAAGAAGGGCAAAATCAGAAAAGAACAACATATAGGACAGACAGGAAAAAAAAAAAAAACATAGCAAGATGGAGCCCTGGCTGGTGGCACAATGGATAGGCACTGGCCTGCAAACCCAAAGGTCGCTGGTTCGATTCCCAGCCAGGGCACATAACCAGGTTAGGCTGCAGGCCAGGACTCCAGACAGGACCATGGCTGGAGGCATTTGAAAGGCAACCATACATTGATGTTTCTCTCCCTCTCTGCCTCTCTCCCTTCCCCTCTCTCAAAAAATAATAAAATCCTTTTTTTTAATTTTGAAAAAATAGCAGGATGATTGACCTCTCTACAACCAAATCAAGAATAATGTTAAACGTAAAGGCCTTAACTCAAAGTATGGTGTTTGCTAAATGGGTTAGAAATGCAAGACCCAAGTATCTACCAGAAACTATCTGTAAGAAACTCATGTAGACCATATTTTAAGTAAAAATAGTTTGACTAAACACTGCCATTAAATACATTCAACATCTATACTCTGTGATCACTTTTTATTTATTTATTTATTATAAAATTTTATTTTATTATTTTTAGAGAGAGGGGAAGGAAGAGAGACAGAGAAGAAGAGAAACATCAATGTATGGTTGCCTTTCATCTGCCTCCAGCCATGGACCTGGCTGGAGACCTGGCTTGCAACCTGGTAATGTGCCCTGGCTGGGAATCGAACCAGCGACCTTTGGGTTCACAGGCTGGTGCCTAATCCACTGTGCCATCCACCAGGGCTGAATACTTTTTTTTTTTTTAAGATTTTATTTATTATTTTTAGAGAGAGGGGAAGGGAGAGAGGGAGAGAGACCTCAATGTATGGTTGCCTTTCACCTGCCTCCAGCTACAGACCTCGCTGGAGCCCTGGTTTGCAACCTGGTTATATGCCCTGGCTGGGGGATTGAACCAGTGACCTTTGGGTTTGCAGGCTGTGAATACTTTTTTAACAAGAGATTTACTTGGCTTGATTACAGCTTATAAATACAGAACTGAACGTGTGCTATCTAAGCAACTGAAGAGAGATTGAGAGAAATTAATCATGTTTTCCCCTAAAACATTAATGAGTGTGTTATTTGGAATCTCTATCTTCAAAATTCAAAAAACAATCTCTGCTCACCTCATGTGGCAGACTCAAACTATTCTTTTTTAAAATGTGTATGTCTTATCTTCCTCCCCAAATTAAAAGCTCACTAAGAGTTCAAACACTGGATAAATATTTACTGATTACTCAGTAAATATTTCGTACATTGAAGATACAACAGGTGCAAGTTTTCCCAGATGCTTACAGACTAGTGGGGGGAGGGGGGGACAGTGACAAGTAGCAGCAATTATAAATAAATTTATTACATACATGACAGATATTTGATAGATAAATGCGAGGTCTGTCCTGAAAGTATTGGCCGCTGTTTTAATTATAGTGACATTAGCTTGATACTTTCGGGACAGACCTCATAGATGAGAAAGTGAATGCATGGACACATTTCCCCAGCTTAGTCATTCTTCTTTCTGAATTAAATCCAACCACAGCCTGAACAACTCTAGGGCATCTCTGTGGAGTGGCCGTTGGCGGGGAAGAAAGCAGATATCATGCAGGAACTAAGACCCCTTAATAGGATTTGTCCTGAAAACTTGGCATTTCATCAAGAGGCAAAGTAAGGGCATTCTAACTATTCCAGTGGAGCGCAAACAATATCTTTCAAAGGCATCATGTGAATGGTGATGTCTTTGTTGTTCTTTAGCCTTAATTTAATTGTGAAGAAATGCGGTATCATGTTTTGTTCCATAGGGAGAAAAATAATCCATGCATTCCGCCAGCCAATGAAAACAAGGCAATCTGAGGTCCATACTTCTGATTATCTTCATTTCCCTCAACTTTTCTTGTGTTTTATTTTTAATTGGGGGGGGCTGGCGTTAAATCAAACTTGGGACTTCATGCAGGTCTTAGAGTTGCTGCTGCTGCTTATGTTAGAAGTAGGTATCCTGTGCAAACTTGAAAGAACTCCAGTTCATGTTGTGGCTTTGGCAATGACCAAACTGCAAGAATTCAATGCCACTTCCTGTGGAACCATAGTCTTATATAAGGGATGGGTCGCCAACCCCCGGGCCATGGGCTGGAACCAGCCTGTGGCCTATGAAGAACCAGGCTGCATAACAGAAAGTAAGTGGCAGGTGAGCGAAGCTTCATCTGTATTCACAGCTGCTCCCCGTTGCTCCCATCACCACCTGCGCTCCGCCTCCTGTCAGATCAGTGGTGGCATTAGATTCTCAGAGCAGCTCCTTTGAGGACCTAATGTCTGATGACTTGAGGTGGAGCGGAGGGGGTGATGCAGTGCTGGGGAGTGGCTGCAAATACAAACGATCATCAGCAGAGAGGTCTGACTGCACAAAGACCGTAATAAATCAACTGCTGCAGACCCATGTCAAAACCCTATTCACTGAGTGGCGAGTGACAATTAAGCTTCATCTGGTGACAGGCTATAAAGCCATCTCCCCCTAACCCACCCCACAACCATTCAGTGGAAAAATGATCTTCCATGATAAAGATCCCTAGTGCCAAAAAGTTTGGGGACCACTGTTGTGAGGGAAAGACAGGAACAATCAAATAATATGGAGTTTGGAATTCACTCAGCTAAGCACACAGTTCTGAATATTTCAGGAAGGGTATGTGGCTGACTGTAAAGAAGTCAGTTAACTTTGGCTATTTTTCAGCAGAACTATTTTTACTCATCTCAATGAAAATATTTGATAAGTCCCTTTTGTGGGACACTGTCCTGTAGGACAGGCACCCAATTCTTTATTGCTTACATTACCCACATACCCACCCATCCCCTATCTTTCCATTGATCAACCTTCATCCTCCTAACAGGTAACTCAAGGGGGATGAATACTGATTAGCCCTAATCAGTTATATAATTCTTTTTTCCTTGAGAATGCTTGGTTTAAAAAAAGGACATGTGACCCAATTCTTACCAATGACATGTAAGCGAGGTCTGAAAAGGAAAGGTGTCAAGAAAGGTTTCCTTGTTACTGAGTAGAGCCAGAAAGTGATGACCTCTTTCTGCTGCATGGTGGCATGTCTGTCTGTGACCCCCACCCTGAAATGCAGCAGCCATCTTTCAAACATCAGGGGCACTGGGTAAGGACAAAGGTAACATTAGATAACATGCTAAGGATGACAAAAGAGTCAGAAGGACCTTGAGCCCTAAAGTCTGCCTCTGAGCAAAAGAATTCATTGAACTTGCATTTTCCTGTCATTTCAGTATGTGACTTTCTAAATCTTTGCATCATGAGAACTTTAAAACCATAAAAAACAACTAATGTAGGCTTCAGGGTATGAGGGAAAAGGAGTGGAGCTATAGCAATGAGGATAAAACTGGTATTTACGTAGTTACCATCAAATGAATTAATGGCCTGGATTAGCACCATTCTTTCTGAGTTAACAGCTCAGATACCTGATTCTAAAGCTACCTCAATGTTCCAAAACCTACATATCGACTTAAGGAAAACTAGTCCAGAAAGCTACTAGTTTCAAATCAAACTTGGGGGCCATTCAGGGGAGAGTAAATGGAAGCATTTGGGTCTCAGGGAACAATTTCAGGTCTGTCCAAATTTGCAAACACAGAGGCAGCAGCGCCGAATCTCACAGAGATCTGGTTGGGGGAGGTGGGGTGAGAGGTGGGCAGGGGACCAGGAAAAAGGCAGTCTGGGTATGAGACCCCCTGCGGTTGGTCAGATTCGGTTGCTAAGTCTCAGGAAACCATGAACTATTTCTCCTGGAAATTAAACTGAGATTTGAAACTAATGAGGGACCGAAGTATAGAAGAGTGTTGGAGAGCATGTGCAGCTAATTATTTTATCCAGAGGGGCCAACAGGACCTTGGGACATTTCCATATGGCCTATAAACTAGGGGAATTCATCCTAAAAGCTTGAAAGAAAAAAAAAAAAATTGGTTCTCATCATAAAAGTGCAGATATTAAACCTGATGATAATTTCTTCCTCACCTTTCTGAGAGGTTACTTTAGGGCCACGTAGGAATTTTCAGTCCCAATTAAGGTCACTCTGACTCTTTTGTGAAAATTTGGCTAGGAACAAAAAGATTGCTCCAACCTGGGCCAGTCCCAGACTACGCTAACCGCTTTCATGGAAGAAGTTGGTGCTCTGTGGGTGTAATTTTATTTTCATAGGCACATTCTTTCCTAAGGCGAGGAAAGAGGTCAGTACATGTTATCAGGAACTCTGCTGTCCAGTCAGTCAAGTAATTAGGTTTGCATACCCCTATCTGCAAAGTCCTTTCTCGTTACCCTATTGGGGGAAGGGAGCTTTGGGAACCGGAAGGTAAAAAATAAAATATAAAGAAATAGGAAAATCAGTTTCCCTTTAAGAAGAGTTCTGAGTCAAGTGCTCTATGCAATACCGGCCAAACCTTCTTGAAAAGTGTAAAATAAAATAAGCATCTCCATCAGTTGTTCCCAAATCAGGCTGATCCTTAACATCATTTGGTAAAACCAAACAAACAAAACTTCTAGGGTCCATTCCAAGACCCTGCTTCATTTTGTTTAAGTTCCCCCTTGTCATATTAATGATCAGCCAGTTTTGTGAAATACTTTCCTAATTGGTAAATCATCAAACACATGGAAACATGGAAATATGAATGAGTATGGCGGTGTTCCAGCAAAATTGTATTTATGGAGGCTGAAATCCACTTGCATTTCACATCATTTTCACGGTTCATGAAATATCTTTTTCCCTTTTCTTGTCAACCACTTAAAAATGTAAATGTGATCCACAAACAGGCTACAGACTAGGGACTGATTGCTGCAGGCGCGGTGCTGCAGAGCTGATCTCTGGATTGTAGTCACCTTGGGTACCCGAAACTTTATCTGAATTGAAGAGCTTCACTTGAAATGTTGTTAGCAGGCTAGATCTCAGGCCACGTGCCTTTATCACCCACAGATACAAAACAAAACAAATAACAACGACAACAAAGGGACACAAGGAAACTTTTGCAGGTGAATGGGTCTGTTAACCTTGATTGTAGCAAGAGCTTCCCAGGTCCAGACTCAACAAGTTGTACACATCAAATAGGGATTATTCCTTGTGCATCAATCATACCTCATTAAAACTGTTAAAAAATTTTTTTAAAGCCTATGGACTGAATTTGGCCCATAGGCCTTAGTTTACCAGCGACTGGTCTAGGGTCTACTGGGCTATTCACAGAGCAGCATGCCAGGAAATGATTGAGGATCTTTTCAATTGCACCAGAATCTGGGATCTGGGGTTGGTTGGCCCCCCCATGAGGCACTGTGCATGCGTCAGGGATGCACCTGCCGTTCCGAAGGAAAATCTTGCCATCTTTAAAGGGGTTCTCAAAACCCACTAAAGGAACATCCGAGTTTCAGGATACTGTAAGTCCCGGCTTTCCCTGCCAATAAATTCATGTCCATCACATTAACATCAGGTTTGCCTGAAACATTTACATTAAGTGTTGGGTTGGAAGATCAGGTTGTTTGTACATGTTGCGATCTCAGGGGGAAGAACCCCAGCATTCTGCATCAGACAGTGGTCTCTCTGAAACATGGGTGAGACACTCATGCATGGTCCTTGGCATAGCTGGGCAGCCTCAAGCCACTCGGCCTATGTCCTTCCCAGCCACCAGCAAGCTGTGAGCTCTCCTGCCACACACCCCAACCCCCTCCCCCAGGGGAGAGGTTTCATTTATGGCAGCGAAGAGAACCATTTGCTCCAACTCAAATGCTTCACGTGAGCATTTTTCCTAGCACTGGTTTTCCCCTACCCACCAAATCATTCACTGTTTTGTTATTTGGATCCAAATCAGTCCAGTGATAGTGCTGGTTGTTATGGGGGTGGGAACCACATTTGGTTGTATAGCTCAAGTATTCTGCAAGAAATTGAGTTGAGGAGAGTCCAAAGGGGATTGTAAACTGCGTTCCTAAGTAACACTGTTGTCTTTTGACTCAAATTCAGACCCAGAGAGTCGAGACTGAACGTAGGAGAAACTCAGGTTTGCAGCCTCTTTGGGGCCAATGCTTCTCCCACAAGCAAAAAGTTGCCCAGGACACTCTAACCAGCAAATCATTTGCAGAACACATGTTATGTTTTTTGTTTTTTTTTTTTTGGCGGGGGGGGGGGAGGGGGGCGGGGACAGCCACCACGATGCCAAGTGAAGTGGCCGGAGAAGAGTGATGCTGTTAGAGCGTATGATTCATTAAGTCTTGTCTGGGTGTCAGATGTGCCGCATTCAATGCCATTGCCTCCAATTCAAATCATTTTTAAAGAAGTGCCGGAAAAGGTGCTGAAAGGCACCTCGCTCTGTTCCCTCACTTGAAAAACACTGTCTGCTTGTGCGCTGTGGTAAAACTTTGCATTTTGGCGAGACACCCTGTGTGCAACCACGCTGGAGCTTGGACTTCTTTCTTTTTTTTAAGTTTGTACAGTCACCCAAAGGCAGAAAGAGAAGAGAGTGTTTCCACAAGTCGGTGTTCCTCCTGATGGCATCTGTGAAGTAAGAGGGCTGAATGGCCAGTCCTGGTGTGCAGCAGGGAGGAGGCCATCGCAGCACAGCCTGCAAGTGTCCATGCAGGGACATGGGTATTTCTGCCCCAGTCCTTGTCTCCCAGGAGTCTTTTTGGTGCCCCTGGAAAGCCTGGAGCTACTGGTCATGGTTTATCATCGCTGAGGATGAGTGAGGCTAATGCTACTCACCCCAGGGTCCTGTCGATCAATACCCACTGACCTCATGGAGACTCTACACCTGTGGGTTCCTTGGTGCCCCTCAAATGTCTAAGGGCGTCACTACCACTCCCTCCTCCTACTGAAATGAGCAATGCATTCCCCATGGACTAACCGTGAGGACATGAGGCTGTGACATATACCAGACACAAATTAACAAATGCTGTGTGATTCCATTCACAGGAGGTCCCTAAAGGAATCAAATCTGTAGAGACTGACAGTAGGAAGGCAGCTGCAGAGGCCAGGGGTGGAAGGATATGGGGAGTCACTGTTTCCAGGAGACAGAGTTTCAGTTTTACAAGATGAAAGGAGATCTGGAGAAAGGATGATGGTGATATGGGTTCTCAACAACATGAATATACTTATTACCACTAAACGATACACCTCAAAATGGTTAAGATAGCTAGAAAAGTCCCAGGTAAGACTCCCACGTTCTTCTCCAGTTAAGTGTGAATTAGCATTTACCAATAAAAATGTGGTTTTTCAGGGACGTTCATCTGAGACTTCAGCCTCCATATTCCCAAGCATGGTGTTACAGGTGTGTTACAAATAAGAAGTACAATCCTTACAGGTAGGAACTTCCCTGGTTCCCCAGGCCATTGGCAATCCAGGCCTTTAAGCGTCAGATTAGAAGATGTTTTCAGACTTAGCTGAACACTTACAGCTATTGTGTGTCCTGTAATTCAAAGAGAACACAGCCAGGTTGGAGTTTGGTTGGGGAGTCAACACACTCAGGCAGATCAACACCACCCAAGCCATTTGAAATAGAGCTGCATCAAGGAATATGAACAATGTGAAATTTGTTTAGCAATGTGTAGATGGCCGGATAATTTCGCAAATACAGATCACAGAGCCCTCAGAACAGACCCATGATTAACTGCCACATGGAGGGGTTGGGATGGGCCAGTTGTCACCTTTATCTTTTGCATGATTTTATCTTAGTGATCGAGAGAAGCCTAAGCCATTTGTGCCAGTAAATAGACATGGAAGAAGAGACACGATTCTAAGACAGGCTTGTTTATTTGTGCGTTTGCTCCTTTGTTTGTGATAGTAGCGTCTTTTATCCCCAAATTCTGTACTCTGCCCTTTTCCCTAATATAATCAAATAGGAAGGGAAAGGAGAGTAGAATCCTAAGATTTTCTAGGTGATGTGTGGAGTAACACCTCATTGATGCCCATCTCACCAATGCTTTGGGATATATCTGTCTGTTAAGAAATCACAACCAAAAGCAAGGTCCTCAAATAAAGCACTCATAGTATATAAACTAAGACCTTTCTTGTCCTATTGTACCTTTTTTTTTTTTTTTTAGCAACACAACATACATGTTGAGCAGAAATGAATACAAAATTTTTAACAACAATAAAAAAAATACAAAACGTAGTACCATCAGATGGCCATTCACTGGGATGGTTAATTCTTTAGGTCAACTGTTCCGCCATCATCTGAAAATGCAAACTTGATGGGTTTCCCCTTCTCCCCCTTCTAGCCTGAATACAGATGTCCACCCTTAAACATATCTTTCCTACAGAGTGACTGCAGGCAGATCGCCCCAAATCACAGACAACTAAGCAGGAGGGAACCTAAAAGTAGACCCCCCTACCCCCTGCAGCTCTGATCTTAATCCTTTCCAGACAAATGAGATACGATTTCAAAAGATCTTCAGGAAATGCAAGTCCCCTCCTTTCTTTGGTGACTGGTTTTGAAGCTTTACTCACAGGATCAGAAAAAATCTTCATTATCATTACTCAAGTTTATCCCACTGCAATTTCCCCTTCTTAAAAAAGCAATGCGTCCAACTTCCCAAAAACCTCTCAAACATACAAATGAATTTGTAAATAGATTGGGTAATGGTGGGTAAGTTACAGAATAATACCATGTTCTACCAAAGAACATAGCAGAGAAAGTTTTTAATAATGACTCATCCTAGTATATTTAAAACATGATTCAGTATAGGAATGTTTGCAATATAGAAAACTTCACAGAGACACAATTACTGAGTAAGGTTAAAGGCCTTTGCACATTTGAATGTATTTAGACACTGCTTTCATGTCAGATTCACCTACCTGTCCCTATCACATGCTCATGTAAGCAAGTAAAATTTCCTAGATATATCCACATTGATTGAACTCTGCTCATCCGTGTGTATTTGCATCTGTCCATGAATGAGTCCATTCCAAGTGCATAGACGTGTCCCTGCATGCGTAGAAAGATAAGCTTTGCAATTGTGTGATTTGTTTCTGCTTAGGCAGTAAGTAACTAATCTCCTGATTGGAACCAGATTTGTATGAATTAGGAGTTGAAATTGGAACAGTCGCTGCTGTGTGCAGGATGTAAAGTGAATAAAATGAATGGGGTATTAACCTTCAACCACTGAATATTAATCAGCTTTTCATAAGAAAGAAAACACAGAGCTTGCCACACTAAATATTTTCAGCGCTTATTGACAGGATATTTCTTTTCTCCCTTAGCCCTGTTACCTCGAGTCAAGGATCTGAACATCAGACAATAGTCAACTTGACCCAGACTAATGTAGGATATGAAAAGCCCCAGGTAGCTTGGGTGGGTCGGAGTCCATGAACGTGTGGGACTTGCTGAAATGATATGCCTGTATGGCAAGCAAGGCTGTCTTCCCGTCGCTCCTGCAAACGTGGGCCAAGCTAAGCCCAACGGGAATTCACAGGAAGAATGTGGACAGGAAACTTTGATGTCCCCCGAATGAACGTGTAAAAAGAATACATTTCCCATTACCCTGAGAAGGACTTGCAATGGGGAATGATTCCTTTGGCTATTTGGATGAGAATGGCATCTACCTCAACAGGAATTTGAAAAAAGACAATGAGTGGTATAATCATGGAAACTGGGTGAAACGAAGTTTGTAATATTCTTTTCTTCTTATGCAATATTGCAAGTGCTTTTGTTCTGATTCAGTCCAGAATTTATGTCCATGTGAGGATGTGTAGCATATTCTATCAACTTCTGCATTTATCCATATCTATCAAGATCTATATTTATAGCTATAAATAGATTCATAACTATATACGAACAAATAGAATTTGTATATGTATATGTATGTGTACATGTATATATCTTTATGTCACCAAAGAAGGCAATGGATTCTTGTTTCCTGGTGATATTTTGCAACAGCAGACATTGTATTTAAATCTTATATGACCAGGTCTGTCCAGAAAAAGTCCAGTCATTGTTAATATAATGAAAATGGTTTTCACAACATCAATGTAACCTGGCAGCCAGGGACAGTGGACTGGAATGGGCATGTGCGAACAATGACGACTTCACTGTACTAGTCAGTGGGGGCAGTAGATGACATTGAGTATGTATACTGTGTGGCTGTCACATTCAAAAAGACTGAGCAAGTAGAGCAATAAATTTGCATCAGATTTTGTGTTAAGCTGAACATTCCTCCATGGAAACTATCCAGATGATTCAGAAGGCCACAGCTGTGGGCAACTGGTGATTGGCAGCTTCATCATGACAACACACCCACTCATGTATCATGTCTCAGGCAGAGCTTTTTTGGCAAAACATCAAATCCCACAAGTGACTCACTCCTCTACAGCTCAGATTTGGCACATTGGGACTCCTGGCTTTTCCCAAAACTAAAATCACCTTTGAAAGGGAAGAGATTTCAGACCATCAAGGAGATTCAGGAAAATACAACAGGGCAGCTGATGGCAATTGGGAAAACTATGTGAGGTCTCCAGGTGCCTACTTTAAAGGGGACTGAGATCCCATTGTCCTGTGTACAATGTTTCTTACATCTTATATTTTCTTCAATGAATGTCTCTATTTTTCCTAGTGCATGGCTGGATACCTTCTGGACAGACTTGTATATCTGTATATCTGTATCAATGACGTTACTTATATAGTACTGCAAAGAGCCCATGTTGTGTGAGAAGGCTTAAGTGGCCATGGGGCTCCATTGAAAAAACCAAGGAGTGTGAAAGGGGAAAGGAAAGATTTCTTCCATTCCCAACTCATGCAAATCCCTTCCTCATTTTCAAAGCTATACTTCAAGTGATAGCAGTGTTTATTTCAATAATATTGTATTATTTATAGGTCAGTTCATAGCGCTCAACCTCAAACTTATTAGAGTAGTATTAAGTAAATGATTTTCCTCCTTGGTGATGTCTCTTATTTTAATTTGTCCAATAGGTGACCCTTTCTCTGTCTATATCACCTAGCTTAGATCTGTACCACCTTCATATGTTCTATGCCAAAAAAAAAATTTTTATATATATATATGTATATATATATCCCTTAATCCCAAACACTGAAGTAACCTCCCATGTCATTTAACATGAAAAAAAAAAAAAGAAGCCTTCCACTCCCTTTAGCTGGTAGTAATACTGGAAATCCTCCCATTCAGCTACTTCCACAAAGATGCTGATGACTGATAATATGGTAACAGCTTAATAGTTACCTTGTAAGACAATCGCTTAGAATTCTGAAGAGGCTCCCTTTGCGTCTTCATGATTCCCAGCCCTCCGTTACTCAATCAAACACTCTTCTAGGTGCTGCTGTAAAGAACCTTTGTAGAGAACATTATGGTCACTAATGAGCTGACCCGCAAGTAGGGAGAAGAGCTTGGGCTCTCCAGGTGGGTACAATGCAATCACATGAGCCCTTGAAAGAAGCGGAAGGCAGACCAGTCAGACACCAGGGAGACGGAAGAAGTAAGCAGAAGGAAGGAGGCCAAAGGCGAGGTCAAAACTTGAAAGTTGACTTGCTTTGCTGTTGCTGGCTTTGAAGGAGGAAGGGAGCCATGAGCCAAGGAATACCAGCTACCCCCTGCCGACAGCCAACAAGGAAACAGGGGCCTCCATCATATTTCAGCCGCCAGGAACTGACTTCGACATTGCATGAACTTGAAAGGGATTCTTCCCCCGGAGCCTCCAGGAGGCATGGCAGCCCTGCCAACACCTTGATTTCAGCCCTGGGAGACTCACACTGGACTTGTGACTTGCAGAAACCATGAGGTTTTAATTTGTGTTGGTTTAAACCACTACGTTTATGGTAACTTGTTATGGCAGCCATAGGAAAATAAAACAGATAACCAGCAAAGACTCCTCAGAGGAAATATTATTAATCCCAATGAACACATCTCAAGTGAGCCTCCGAATAGCCTGGGAAGGTGGATCAGTGTTGGGGAGAGGATATAGCTGTAGACACAGCCTCCCTGAATCTCATCTCTAGTCTCCCGGTATTTACAGTTACCTTTAAGAAATCATAGCTGCTCTCCTCCATATCCTGGCTAGAGCGTGGTTAACTCTTTTATAATAAAATATTGGCAAAAAGAAGAACTATGCAAGGGTAACCTAGAGATCATGGAAATAAGGGCCACCTCCCACTAGCTTTAATGCAGACTTGGTCATAGTATCTTAGCCAGTACCATCTCCATTGAAGATCTCTGATCCTCAGAGAAATTAAATGACGTTGCTGATATTATACAGCTAGTTGATAGTAACTCAGACACTTGGGTTCAAGTCTTCTTAATGTTTTCTAAGTTTCCCATACTATTTGCCTGGATCCCTACTTATGATGAAAACTGGCTAAAATTAAGAGAATACACTTAATAAGAAGGCATGCTGTGTTGGTACGTGTAAAGGGAATATAGGAATTCACTTGGATCATCCTCCCAAGTCATGATGGCTGTCTGACTCATGAATAACTTCTCAGGCCAAAGGATAAAGACAAACTAAGGCAACAACAAAAATGAAGACATCCAGATACTTGGGACAAAGACGATTTTGGTTTAGATCACCTCAAGGGATGCTTCCCTAATTCTCTATGGTACTTTTCCCGAGATTTCATGGCCACTCTCAACATTAAATAGCCTGGTACTCGCAAACCTGAGTCTTCTCAGATAATATCAATTTGTGATCCTGAAAGGCAAACTGAAAAGCCCCAGGAAGAAAATGAGTCACCCTGCATGTTGAGAATGGAATCCAGAAACTCAGGATGCAACTGCCTAAATACTTGAAGGAGGCCTTATTTGGAAGATGTTAGCATCCTTGCCCCCTCCCCACCCATCTGAATTCCACTGGCATTGCCAGCATCCTTCCTTCAGTCCACGGGGTTTCTTACACAGCCCAACACTGCAAAACCCCCAAATCCTGAGGCAAATGACTGCTGCAGCCTGCTGGGTTTCAGAGCCAGCCCACAGATCCATTCCTATTCTAAGTCACCTCCTCAAAACATCCAGATCTGGAGGCAGATTTGGTCCATTTCTTCCGGAGCAGTGTATGAATATCCTGGCTGAAAGCTACCCAGCACATGCTGGGAATCCTGCAAAGAGGTGGAATGGCTTAGACAAGATCTCGGCTGGGACCACAAAGAAACAGAATGTCCCCCACCTCCCATTTTTGAAGTGAGATCCATAAAGAAGCAAAGTGATCTGGGAAGCATCTTTCAAATACAGTGGGTATGGAATGCCCACTTTAGGCATTTCTATAAATACTTAAGCTTCAGCCTAAGAAATACCTCTGTCTGGTAGCCCTTAAATCTCCAGTTGAATTTAAAATAAAACTTCAACTGACAAAAGAAAACATAGAGCCTCCCTGGAAACTCCTGTAGGGAGAAGAGAGGACACACTGGGACAGAGATGGAGTGGCATCAAGCACGTCTTCAACTTTTTTTCCCCTACCCACTTCTGACATCACCTACTCTCTATTGCTAGGAAAACCTGGCATTGGAGAAGGAGGAAGAGGTGGAGGAAGAGGAGGAGAAAGAAGAGTATCTTGATATTTATTGAGTTATTTTGGCCAGAAGAAGCCACACGAGTCTCCTGGGGTGCCACCATTTATTGGCCTCTGGTCCTCTCCACACGATTCGACATTCTTTGGGAGCCAGGAATAAGAACAAATCCTCAAGCCGTGACATTGGCAGGTCTAGACAATCCTCTAGCCCCCACTTGCCACAACACACCCCACAGAAATCACCTCCACCCCATTGCCATCATTCTTTCTGTGTCAAAGACACATAGCTACGTAAGTAGATAGAGAATTGCAAGACTTGACCCCTATACTACATCCTTTCTATGTCACTTTCAGAGTGACATTTTTCGGTGGCCCTGTAAGAGAATAGAAAGCTGCCAGCTGTGAGAGATGTGTGTCTCCTCAAACTGAGCAGTCTTCCTGGAAGTCCTGAGAGATCATGGACTGAGCATGCTCTGTCTTTGGATGACAGGGTCTTAGAAAGGAAAGGATGGAGGTGAAGGTCAGGACACCTCTCCTACCGCTATACAATCCTGCCTCAGAAGGAAAGACACAGGATGATTAAAATATTGTTTCTACAGCTGTCACACAAATGCTATTTAAAATTCCTATTCTGTAACCCAGGGTTTCATGCAAATTGTCCACATAACGGAGGGTCAAAATGATAATTTGGGTGCAATTAGCCAGATGTGTTGGAGTGAAATTTCTCCCACCCACCCCCCAAAATTATCTGAATAATTCACACATACATAATCACCTTACTCCAGTGGGAAAATAGTATGTCCTTGTTTATTTCACCCCAATACCTAGACTTTCCAACAGTTTTACATCAACAAAGTGCAAAGTCCAGGGAAGCTAATAAGATAACTGTGAGGCCGAGCTCTTCTAAATGCAGACAGAATTAATTTGTTTTCATTAACTCCTTATCAAGTTACCTGACTTTGATTCCCAGCACGGAATGTATTTAAAAGTGGGGAGGAGGGTGATGGTGTTAGATTCTCAGGAAATAGCAAGTACTTTTTCTATAGAGATAAAAATCATTTGGCAAGCCAGGGTGAAATACTTCCACTTTGCTGTAGACAGAGAGAGAGAGAAAGAAAAGAAAAAATTTTGGAAGATGCTAATGAACCACAAAAGAAAAGAAGGAAGTGTATATATATATATACCTTACTTTTGAACCCAGCTCAGTTTGCAACAAATTTTGGAAGAAATGTCTAAGTTATTCCTTTGGGAGCTAGGTCAGAGCTAAACCAGGCCTTCGCTGATTGCACTAAAGAAGTGAGCGATTCAGGTGACTTCAACTAAAGGGCCCAGACTCATCAGAAATGGCCTTTCAGGTACATTCTCTCATCTCCCAAAAGACTGAAGCTGGTGCAAGCTGGAGACACAGGACAAAGGGATGGGTCTTAGAGCCAGACTGCCCTTCTACCTTGGGAGGTAACTGAGTCAAGGCGAACCACGTTGGGAATGCAGCCTGTTCTGATAGCTTCACACAGGCTGGTGAGACTGGAACTAACAGATGGCCCCATCTTCATTGAGGGCCTTCAGAGCCCCTTGCCACCAAGATGGCCAACCTCAGCCCATTCTCCAGGATTCAGAGGCTAACGTGACAGGAAATGGTCACCAGGAAGGACTGGGGGAAAGAATAGGGAAACTCAGAGCTGGGGTGATGGTCGCAGAAAGCCAGCTCGTGCTAGGAGAGGTGGTCACTCCAGGAGCAGCAAGGCCACCTTAGCTCTGCTCTGAGATGGAGACGCTCCCAACGTCACAGTGACTTACAGGAAGGCCCAGGGATGAGCAAGGTCCTCATCAGCTGGGGCAGGGCAGGGGCCAGGTGGGAGGGTGGCAGAAAGGAAAAAAGTGAGGATCACAGGGTCTAGAGGGGAGGAGGGCGTGGTGTACCGTTTGCACTTATCTGAATCCAGGAAGGGGCTACCAACCAGGCTTCCTTCCCTGACTTCCTTCTTGGGAAGGATTAAGACATTTGGGGACCCCAAGTATTGAAAAGATTACTGTCTTCCTTATCCCACTCCGTGTGTGTATGTGTGTATGTGTGTGTACACATGTGTGTATGTGTATGATCTCTCTTTATCATCTATCTCATCATCCATCCACCTATCTAGTTCTCTATATGAAAACATGGTCATTGTCAGCTGGTACCTCAATATGTTGGGTTTCTTCCTTGATTCACATGCTTGTATGCGCAACCTTTAGCCCCTTGAAGTCTGACAGTCACGAGATTTGTGTTGGCCAATGGAATGTGAGCATAGGAGAAATAAGACACTTTCGGAGGACTGATCTTAAGAGCCAATGCACAGTTGCTCCCTGAGAGAAGACAGAGTCATGCAGAACCACCCCAGCCCACCCACTGCCTCCCCCTGTGGCTGACCCATGCTGTGCAAATAAATAAGACACCTTGGTTATTTTCAGCCACTGGGATTTTGACATTGTTTTTTATTAAGGATGCAAAAATATAATAAGAAAGATGTCTAAAAGATTTCTCATCTTTTCCCAAATGGCTACTTTGATAACCTGGCATTTCTGTGAAATAACCACATTCCTCCAGAAATTTCTCTCCCTCTGTTTTGTGCTTATGCTGTTACAGTGGTGTGTTAAGCATGTGCCCCATCTGTTGGGAAATCTGACCCTTCTCACCATAGAAACTCTACCCTGTGGGGAAGCCCAATGGACCACAAGTCTTTTAAATACTATCCTAAGATCCCTCAGCGGTCATTTGTCAGCCACATGCCCTTGGAGAATTTGCTCAAACTCTCTAAACCTCAGATTTCTTAACTGTAAACAGCATTGTCATTCCAGTCTTTCCAATATATTGTGTCTTAGGGAAAAGTATACAAATTGTAGTAACTCCCCCCACTAGTCTCCACCAGCAGAAGTGTTACTTGACCCTTCTGAGATGGTCTTTCCCTTCCACAAAATAGGGTGACAACACCCACCTTCCCACCTTGGGCCAGGATTAAATAAATCAGCCACACAGAGCTCTGAGTTGGACTATGCACTAAATACACAGCAGTTGATGTAATCATCATGCTCATCATTATATTGATTAATATAATTATTAATACAGGGTGGGGCAAAAGTAGGTTTACAATTGTGAATATGTGAAACACAGAGTTTATTCTTCTATTATTAGTTAGTGTATTCTTTTCCATACGAACAACTATAAACCTACTTTAGCCCCACCCTGTATAATTAATAAATTGTATAGGACCTAATTGGCATTCACTAAATCTTAGCTGCTTCCTTTGCCCTTGGTGGAAGCGCCCTTCATGTTTAGGAGTAGGGTCATCCAGAATAGCATTATCAACGGTTAATCAGCAAGGTGGTCACCAACCTACTAAGAAGAGAAAAAGGACTCCAAATTTTCAAAAGCGTCTCTGCATTAGACCCATTTATGGCCAGACACGTCTGCATCCTTAAAATGCCAGGTCTTTTTTTCTTTTCTTTTCTTTTCTTTTTTTTTTTTTTTCCATTCTACAAACACATGGCTTCCATTAGTTGACTGATACTGACACATTGGAGGCTTCCAAAGTACTCGGGGCCTCTCAAGAGTGAAAGGTTTGCATGCCCAACAAAGCAAAGGCAGGCTGCGCAGGCACGAAAATGCTGCCCGGGAACGGGGCATCAGAGGTGTTGAGTTTAGGTAGGAGACCAAATCTGGCTCTGTTTCTCATGACCACCCTGTCCACACCTGAAAAGAAACTAGCCACACCTGGTGCCAGGCCAAGCGCACCGGAGCTCCAATGCACTGTCAATGCGCATAGATAGCCTCCAGTAATCAGAGCGGGCGTTGCGTGTGCGCACACTCAACTGGAGAACCGACACTCATCTGCGCCGGGTGTGCACACCATCTCTGCCCAGCTCTCTTCTCCAAAGCAAACCCATGCTGCAGTGTTCTGCTCCCTTTATTTTGAGTTCTAAGGACATAGCTGTTTGGTTGGCTTTTTAGAAACAGGCCGGAATTCTAATTAGTTTGCAGTTCCAGGCTGCATAATGGTAACCCAAATCCTTGCCCAACCTTTATCATCTGTTTCCCATCTTCCAAGCCGCGCGCAGTCCACTTTTGTGCTGCTCAGCAGTATGCCAGGGACCTCGTCTGTGTTTTCTGTCTCGTAGCAACAAGGGCTATTTGAAAAGGGGGGAAAGGCGGGGGCACCCCTGGCCTGAAAAGTTGGGGCAACCCTTTGCTCTAAATTTCATCCCCAAGGGGATGAATCCAAGGAAAAGAGGCTCTGTGTGCCTGATGGCAGAGGGGGACCTAATTAGTCGGAGCAGTCCTGTTATCTATCAAAATGTTTGCAAATTCAGACTGTACTGTAAGGGTTAGTAAATACAACGTGATGAAAAATATAATAAGGGCACATTTGCCTCATGTTTGGAGCTGGTAACGTGTTCTCACGTATGCTGAATCACCGGATATTTTCAGCAGGCTTGCGAGTTAGATGAGTAGTTACTATTAGCCCATTTCACAGGAGAGGAAAGTAAGACTGAAGGTCAGCCTGCCTTGATTTGTCTCAGTGCTTCTCCCAACTGACTCTTAAACCCTGAGCTAGTTTTCCATCTCTGTGTGCGTTCTCACCTCTAAAATGGTGCGGGACACAACAGTTGTTACTTCATGGGCTGTTGTCAGGTTTACTGAGTTAATATATGTAAAAGTCTAAAAGTGCTTAAAGAGCCCTGGCCGATGTGGCTCAGTTGGTTGGAGTATCATCCCATAGGCCAAAAGGTTGTGGGTTTGATGCCCAGTCAAGCCTGTTTATGGGTTTGGCCTCCAGTTGGGGTGCATTTGAGAGGCAACTGATGGATGTCTCCCTCTCTCCCTCTCTCCCTCTCCCTCTCCCTCTCTCTCTCTCTCTCTCTCTCTCTCTCTCTCTCTCTCTCCCCTTGCCCCATTTCTCTGGCTCTCTGGAATCAGTGGGTATATCATCTTTGATGAGGATTTAAAAACATAAAGATACAAATGCTTAAAGATCATGTGTGACATAGACAGTGTTTAAAACACATTAGCTATTGTGATTATGAGGAAAGGTAAAGAGGTGATATTTTGGGACCTAAGAGGCCTAAGGCTGAGAATACCTACGGGAAGAAGACGGGGCTAAAATGAAATAGACATTATCACACCACAGCGAAAACAAGAACAGCCAAATGTCCTGTTCATAGAACTGTTTAATACCCATCCCACCCACACCCCACTCTCTGTCCTGGAATGTTTTCAGAAGGGTAGATGACACAAGTCCCTCAAGGTCACCAGGAAGGTTGTGATCAACTCTGACAGCTGATCATGGAGAGCTGTAACTCTCTCCTGTTTTACAAAAGCACATCCAACACGTATGGGGGACGGGGGAGAGGGTTAAAGTTTGATCCACATAATAATTCCTTTAATAATGGCTAAGATCATTTAAATTTTCTTACGGGCCAGCAACATGCCATATGTGTTGCACAGATGTTCTCATTTCTTTCTCATAAATAGGGTGACCAACTGTGGTTTGTTCAGGTCTGAGGAATTACCTGAAAACCAGAGTTTTCACTGCAAAACCCAGAAAGGGCCCAGACAAACTGGTACAACTGGTCACCCTACACTCAGTAGGTACTAGATCTATCCCATTTCGCAAATCAAACAACTAAAGCTGGAGGAGTTTCAAGTTCACACAGCCAGAGAGGTTAGCTGAGATTTTTTAACCTCTACTTTTATTTTGTCGCTGTTCTTTTTTTAATTTAGTTAACTTCACTGGGGTGACACTGGTTACTAAAATTATATCCATTTCAAGTACATAATTCTATAATATATCAATATTTAGCACCATGTGTTCACCAAGGTCAATCTCCTTCCATCGCCATAAATCTGACCCCCTTCACCCTTTACTACCTTCCCCCACCTCTCCATCAATTTAGGATTATTCTAGCTCCATGGTTCACTCACAAACGTTTAACTTTTAACCAACAGCATTCTATTTTGGGGGGGGGGGGGGGGAGGAACAGTGGCATTAGTAGTAGCAACTCCAAGAGAATTAAGGCTGGGTCCTCTAAGAATGAGTTCTGTTACATTGTCTATTTCTCCATCAAAAGAGATCTTAGCTAGCGGTGATTTTCTATAAATTACCATTTCTGTGGCCACTGGTGATTCTCCAAAGGCATTATCTTAACCCCTAATTACTTTCACGATGTATATTAAGCTTAGTATCTCCTACTTGTCCAGCCAGTAAAACAGGCTCACAGAGCGGGGCCCATGGGTTGTGTGATCCGCTGTCACAAGTTGAAATGGGGCCCAGGAAAAAAGACTTTACATGGAAAAGGACTCTCCCATTGCCCAAATAATTGTTCATGAGTGGATTTGCTTAAGCAAGAGCTTAAGTGCATCTCAAAAGAAACCAGTGATCATAGCTGTGAAAAGAACAGTGCATAAATTTAAGGGCTACTTGGGAACACGCTAAAATCCCAAAGCAAAATTGACTTTTTTGATTTGTTGGAGGAACAGAGCCAATTGGGAGTGAGGCTGATTCTGTTTTTCATGAGTCATTTTGTCTGTGGACATGCCTCATAAATTAAAACACACATTAAAAAATCTCTAGGTGTGAGATGATTAAAGTTTCAAATCTGGTCATTCGAAAATCACAAATGTGTTGGATGACAGCCCTGCTCTTTTGAGGATTTTATTTCCCTTTAAAAAATCCCAGGGTTTGCTGAGCTTATAAAGAATCTTTGATTCTAACAAAAAGTGAGAGTTTTTGGAGAGAGTCATTCTCTTTGATATCAGATGTATTTTAGTCTATAGTTTTCTACTCTGGCTTATGTGGGTGTCTAGGCTTGATTCCAACTTATTTAATCTCTGATTTCACTTTTTAAAAAGCATGCTTGCTGTTTATCTTTGTCCAAACTGAGTGTAATCGATGCTTTCTAGTTCTTCTAACAATCCCAACTTTGCGCATTTCCTATCAGGATGCTTGTCTTGACTGGTTGGAAATTGCATATCCATGGTGAGAAAATTGAATTACTACTTCCAAAGACAACCACTTATCAGTTTAAAAACAGGTCATCACTTTAATTTACTATAAGTAAGTGAAGGGGGAAAACAAAGTTAATGTACATAAGCACTGAGCTACAAGTTTAGAAATGAATGAAGAAAGTGTTTCGCAAAAACATTCCATTTTCATCTACCAGCATTTGTTGAATTGGAGAAAGGTTAGCATTCAATATAAGCTAATTTGAAAACAACCAAAAAAGAAACTGCAAAAATAAAACAAAACCAGAAACTTGAAGTGAATTGATTTCTTGTTATTTCCCTCTACTTCTCAAAGCTGAAAGGGCTGATGATACTTCAGGGAAAGTTTAATGAATAACCATTCGATCAAACACAGAGTCTGGACATTTAATATCACATGCCCATCAAACCAACATACAGATGAGGACATCAAGGACCAACTTGTGTTACTTCTCATGGTCCTTGTTTTTTTTACTAATTTGAACATTAATTTATAAAGATAATATATTATTTCATTGTATTCATCATGGCACTAAAGAGACTTCCAATGCCCAATAAATACATTTTGAATAAAACAAAGAATGTTTATGACCACAAAGATTTGCTTCCCAAAATGCTGTTTGTTCATTTCTTTGCTTTTTTAATGTTTTTTTAAAGATTTTATTTATTATTTTTATAGAGCAGGGAAGGGAGAGAGGCAGAGAGGGAGAGAGACATCAATGTATGATTGCCTTTCACCTGCCTCCAGCTACGGACCTGGCTGGAGACCTGGCTTGCAACCTGGTTTTGTGCCCTGGCTGGGAATTGAACCAGAGACCTGTGGGTTCTCAGGCTGGCACCTTATCCACTGTGCCACCAGTCAGGGCTGTTCATTCTTTTCCTGGCACTTGTTTAAGATATGTCCTGTCTCAAATCCTTAACACTTCAAAGATCAAGGCCTAAAAGAAGTATTTGATTTTTTATCCCCACCATACACACATCCAATAGCAACGACTTTGCAAATGAGTACACCCATGGAGCAAAGAGAAAACAAAGTCTACCACAAATCATGAAACAGATTCACTTAAGTTTATTATTCATGGAGAATAACGTCTTTAAAAAAATAACCCAAAAGCTCAGATAAAGGCAATACTTTCAGTGACTAATTGGTTTTTACTTCCAACTCCTCATTAGTTATATAATGTTGGTTTTTAAAGAACAGACTTATTTGTAAAGAAGAGCAACACATTGGCAGCTGAATTCAGGTCTAGCCATGGCACCTGAGCAACGGAAAAATGAATGACAGGAAGCCTAGCAGACTGGTGCCTCCCAAGACGGTCAATCACAGAGGGATGCTGGACTTGGTCTTCATTTGTTAGATTAATTAGTTGATGCTTAAGCATTTCTTTGAACATAAAAGGCAACATTTCAATCTGAGTATCATTATTCATCCTCAATCGAATGGTCATTTAATTAGTGTTTTCTGCATGTTCAATAGTCCATAAAGAAGAGGGCAGTGGGGAATGGTAGAAGCTACCATTGCTGTGAGAGGTTTACAATTATAAATCTAACTAGAAGAAAAAAAATTATGTTCCAAGTTGAAATAAAGGTTTTAAAATAAACTGGAAATTGACACTCTCATCTCCCAGGAACTAAAAGCCATAAGGAAACTGAAAATGAAACATACTTTTTGGGATTGTTTGTATATATCTAGAATTAGGAATCATAGTTTGAATTGGGCTAATTTGAAGTTTCCTGGCAAAACCTAAGACCTACCTGAAGTGATGTTTATGAAGCAGAAAAGATGGTAACTCTGGGGTGTTGGCACGTGTTATGAAGGTTCTTCTGCCCTCTTAGTAAAATAGGACACCAGTTCTCTAGGAAATTATGTTCAAGTTCAAATTCATTAGATAAGGCTGGTTTACAAAACCTCTTTATTTGACCTTCGTACATGACTTTCTAATTATTCATCTTTATATTTCCCCATTAGATTATATACCCAAAGCCAGGAGCCTTGTCTCTTTCTATTTCCAACCTTACCCAGCCAACAGTCAACATGTGCAAAGCAAATGAATCAATGAACAAATAATAATTTAAAATAGGCATATAGAACCCAGATGAGCAAATACGCCTTTGAATATAAGAATTATTCCTATGAACTTAACAAATGAACCTCTGTGTCAAAGAAACTGTGAACAGCTATGTTACACGTTTAAACCGAGAGGTCCCTACTCTGCAGATGGGTGAACACACATCATCACAAGGAGATTGTCCAGACAACTTTCTCAAACAAGCTGGTGAGCAGCTTTCCTGGTTTATCTAATCAACATTTGCAGCAGCTTAATCAGTTGTGAAATGGGGCAGGTGTGACAGTTCAATTGGATGATCATAAATCTAACGGAAAGTAATTATGCAGTGTCAGCTATATTGACATCAGTTGATTTGTCTTTTTAGAGGAACTTTGATTCAAGAAGGGAAAAAATAAAATTTGCTGGAAGGATGTGTAACTTTACCCCCTCCACATGCAAGAATTTCCTTTGCTAACTGATAATTCAAGTAGCACAAGCAATATTGGAGATCATAGTACTAATATTCTGTGATACTAACAGGTACACCTCATACCTAAACTTTGGGGGAATGCCTTCAAAATGAAACATTCCCCCCCCCAAAAAAAAGTGAAAGCAGTTATAAACACATAGGAGTCACGTTAGCTTTTTCTCAAAAGCAGAAAAAAATTTTAAATACAAAGAGTTTAACAGGGAAAATAAACTGTGTTATAGTTGGAGGGACTATGAATAATAATGCCATTTGCAATTCTACTAAAAAAAAAAGAGAGACATGGAAATAATAGGTGAGAGATCATCTTAGAGTAGTTGGAAGTTTACTTTGTTTTTCAGAAGGATTTTTTCACCTTCCTTTCAGGATTCCTGGAGAAATATCTAAGTCCAGTTTCCTGAAAGATCTCCATATCTACATCAGATGGCATGAAGCACCAGGCATTCCTCACCAATGGACTTCCAGTACAGCAACATGCATTCGGCCAGATCATAAAACTTGTGCCTCAAGAAAGCCTATTGGAAAGGTCCCTGTGAAGAGTGGGCCCAGCAGTGATGAAGGCATTGGGCCCCCAGGTAAGCACAGGATTCACAAAACACCTCCTCCTTTCACTCCTGTGACAAGGGTGCTCCCTGGGTTAGCTCAGGGCATCTTATTTCTTCATCAGCTCTAAGGCTACCAACTTCTACAGTAGATGAAAGATGTTGGTCTCTGTATCTGAAGTCATGCAAGAGAACAGAAGAAAATATATCTCCATCGAAGTAAAAGATCCCCCTTTAGAAGGCCTGACTCTGATTAAAACAAGGCAGGGGGAAAAACAGACATGGCTAATATCAATAAGTTAACCCCTAAGACGGAGAAAAAACCTCCACTGAAGAGCGTATTCAGTGATCAATCCGAATAGATGTATCCTTGAACATTTTTCCTGTGCCTTTGCTGACTTGCTTGAAACTATGAGAGTGAAGCAAACAACAAAGGCAAAACAACGTTTTTATCACTGATGACTTATTTCACTCTGGACTTTTCCCCTTTGGAGGAAACTGGGGAAATAAAAACAATCACGACCAACACACACACCTAAACAACAGAAGCTAGAGGCCGCAGCATCCACCATGCTGTAGATCCGTGGGTAGAACAAGCTAAAAGCCTCAAGCATCCACTGACAGATGTTACGGGTGTTAGGAAATGTCAGGGAGTTTGCTTTCAGCAGAGGAAACCAAGTAAAATAGGGCGCACACTTAAGCAGATCGTACTCCAATGATCAACATGTAACTATATTTCGTGAAGCCTCAGATCCCAGAGAGCCGCCCTTGCTGTCCTCCTCGGCCTTTTACTGGGATCTCTGAAACCATTTCGCTCGGGGGGGAGAAAGCACATTTTAGTAGAATGGGAAGCATGCCAGACATCCATGGCAACTTAGAATTTTTCCACTTTCTTTACATGTTCAATTGAGACCTTCATAAAATTATAAATGAAAGGACACATTATGAGCACGTTCTTTGAAGGGAGGGGGAAAAAAAAAAAAAAAGGGCTCTCGCCTGAAAGTGAAATTTTTGGAGTTTATATTCTTCTCTTCGAACACTTGGGAACTTGCTCTGCCAACAGCAGGACCCCTCAAAGAGCTTGCTTTTGCCTTCAGAGTCCAGCAAAGGAGAACCGCCATGTTCTCCCAGATTGCAGGGCGGGCACTGCAAGGAGGAGGCGCCTGGAAAGTACTGGGCTTCAGGGTCCTGTCCCTGGGGGACTGGGATCAATGCCTCTGGGCTTCCTGGTGCTACCTCTCTCCCACGCTCCTCCCCACCCCCACCAGGGATTCACTCCTGTTTAGGTTGGGAAGACTGCAACTTCTGTTTCTTAACATTTGAAAGAAGTTTAAAAGCTTATAAAGAGAAAGCTCTTAAGATTTCTTGGATACCGAGTGCCTCTTACAGAACAATATTTTGATGAGTTAAGTGTAAATGAATCAGAAACCGATGTATTAAATGTCCCTTGACATACACATCAGTGTAAAAAAAAAAAAAAAGCGAATGGAAAAAGTGCCTGGGGCTCAATGTGTGTGGGGTTTTCTCAAACCCAAAATGCTTGAACATGAAGAGTGGAAATCCATTTGAATCAGCCAGGTTTGCTGATTCCCGCCCCCATCCCCCTCCCACTCCCCCATCCCCCAGAACCCTAGTTTTAATTATGGAGGGGTAGCGTTTGCAGACTGTGACCGGCAAACGGCTGACTGGGGATATGTCACATTCCTGGTCATCAGGCCTGGGTCACAGCAGAAGCCAAAGACTGGCTGACACTGTGGAGATGTCCAGCCGCCGTGCATGCAGGCTGACCCTAAAAGCCGCCTTCTGCTTTTTAAGGCATAGGAAACCAAATAAACAATCACCGAAGATCGTAAATCACTGACAAAGATATTTAGATTTGAAACAGCCATGGAAAACAAGAGATGCCACATTTGTTTCTCAAAGATTAACTCAGCCCTGCGTCCCAGAATTGTGCATCCCAGGATGTCTGAGGATAAATGGCACACGTGTCAAAACTCGAGGAGCAGGACAGTTTTGGTGGCGTTGTGACTGTGTGTGAGTGTGTGTGTGTGTGTGTGTGTGTGTGTATGTATGGGTGAGTTAATGCTGATGCTGACTCCAAGAAAATACCCACTGAAACAGAAATAGCCAAACATTTTGAGACCGCACTTGATCCCTAAAAGAATTGTCCTTCTGGGTTTTAAAAATGAGTTTCTCATTTCTGTTGGTTTTGTTACGGGAACGGGGCCACCCCACCAGGTGAGCAGCTAACCAGAAGACTGAGGCAGGTGAACAAGATTTGGATTTTGTCTCACGAGCCCCAGGGGTGACCTGACCCTTTGGGGGTATGCATGGCAGATGTCACAACTGTGAGCGACTGTGAACGTTTGGTGACACGTTGGCTTCACAGCACTACTTATGCTGCCCAGTCTCCAGTAGGCCAGTCTTAGGAACATTGTCCCCAGCACTAATCTGCAGAACTCAGGAAGGGGGGAGCATGGTTCTGAGCTCAGCCGTAACAGACCCCCAAGTTCACTCTCATTCTGCAGAAGCTTTCTGTGAACCACAGTTGTTCAGAGCTGTTGTTACTATTATGTCCCACCGTCACACCCTCTGCCCCCTTGAGGAGATGCGTCTGTGTCCCGTGTGTCAGAGGAGGCTGAGAAGGACCTCCAGCTCAGGAAGATCGCAGGTGTAAGAATGCCTTCTTTGGGTAGAACCATGCCTTGCTCATCCTTTCTCAAGGAGGCACTCTTCTCAAAAGTCTGGCAGGGCCCTGGCTGGTGGGGTTCAGTGGATTGAGTGCCCACCTGAAAACCAAAGGGTCACTGGTTCAATTCCCAGTCAGGGCACATGCCTGGGTTGCAGACCAGGTTCCCAGTTTGGGGTATGCAAGAGGCAACCACACATTAATGTTTCTCTCCCTCTCTTTCCTCCTCCCTTTCCCTTCCCCTCTCTCTAAAAATAAATAAAATCGAAGAAAAAAAAAAAAGCCTAGCAGGGCCTGGAGGGCCGGGACGTGATCCTTACAGAAACACACCTTGATTCCAAAGCATGTGCTGGGCTCATGTTTGTTGACTATATGAGTGAGCACACACTAGCTGTTTCACAGGGCCACTATAGACAAATGAAAAGTTAGAAGTCTGACTGAGGCAGGCATAAGACAAATGCTTCCACCTCAAAGAGTTGTCTGTCCCCTCCCCACTGACAAAGGCCACAGGTGACATGCAAGCAGCATAAAAGGCAAATTCAACTTCAAGGCCGGGAAGATAACCCCAGTGCTCAGCCCTCCCCAGCACTAACTGTAGCCCAGGGATTCTAACTGTATTTTCATTTGCTCATTCACTGAGCAGAAAGCCACTGACATCCGGAAAGCCTTGGGGACTTTAGCACAACGCCCCACACTCCCTGCACCCCCAGTCCAGGGCCTGTTGCGAGGGTGCACAGACTGACCCCTTTTCCTTTGCTATGGAACCTGTGCCGGCCATAGGCTCTCAAGGCCGTTTGGAAACTGACCTGCCAGGCCCTGACGGCTGCTCAGCTGCCACCAGCCGCTGCCACCGTGCGGCTCCTGGTTGCCATCAGAGTCGTGGGGAGGAGTGGCGGGGGTTCTTTCTTCTTTGGGTTTGATACATCCTGCCTTCCTGCCGCTCCTGGCGGTCACACTCTGCAGAAGGAGGAGAGCAGGCGAGAGGGAGAGCAGGAGACTTCCGGCAAACCTTTCGTCCTCACTTTCCCCGGCTGCCCCATAATGGCCGGGAGACGGCCACCTGCCCCCAGTGCAGGAATCGGTTACCGGCCAGGCATGCCCCCCTGCTCACTTCCTCCCCTTCCTGCCCCCAACCTGGGCGCCTCCAGCCTCCTGCGGCTTCACAGCCAAGTTCACCATCTCGGGAAGGAGGAGCCGGAGCTCAGCCATCGTGAGCTTTCAACACGTCCCTCTCCCCGACTTCCCCTTTCCCGGTGTCATTTGTGAATCTGAGTGTAGTTGCACAGAGAGCATGTAGCATATTCTTCTTTCTGTCTGTAAATAATAATAACAATAATAATAATAATGCAGGCGCTCCGGGGGCAAGGGCTTTTCTGTGTATATTTTTTAACTACCTCAGAATTGGTCTGTTTCTAAGGTACTGTCTCTGTCGTTCCCTGGGGTCTAATGTAAAGCCCAAACTTGACCTTCTGCAGCTTTGTAACAGAGCAGGAGGGGAGTTCCGCCCTGACTCACCCACCCCCACCAGTTTTGCCAGCCCTAAGTTCCTACCTTGTTTTCTCTCCTCTGACCTCTGCAGGCCCTAGTATTTAGGGGGAAAGTTTGCTGGTGTGCTTCTCTGATTGGAAGAACCTTTGCGGCTGGGAGGCAGGTGCACACCTGGGGCAGTTGGGGTCTTTTATTAGAGTACTTATGTGCTTACAACTTTCATGGAATCAACCCCCCCAATCCCAAACCCCTTAGCCAATTAAATTCACTCTGTTTCAGGGTCACAGATTCCACCCCTAGTCCCAGCCCGTTGTCACCCATGTGCACCGTAAGGGGCCTGAGCAAGAAGGTATAGGTGGCTCCCATTCTCCCCCTCCTCCTCTTGGTGGAAAACAGCTCCAAGGGCACTTCTGTGGAGGAACAGGCCGCAGGGAGAGGCAGCGTAATGGCAGTCACTAAATTAGCGTGGGTCGCTCAGCCAGGGGCTGATCTAAGCCAGACCTCGTGCGATGTCAGGCCAGGAGTACATCAGCATTGCCATTAAACAGAAAAGAGAAAAATCACCCTTCCTCCCAAATGTTTGTTTTTAACATGGCAGGTCCTTAGTGATAATGGGAGATGCTACGGCATCTGGAATAAGCCAGAAAGGGAATTCGGGTTAATAATCTTGGAAAGGTGAAAGGATTTTAAATAGATCCCCAGGGCCAAGGCCCTGGCAAGCTCCCTGCCCCCCCCCCCCCCTTAGCATCAGCCACATCCTTTCCACCTCAGCCGCACTTCTTGCTGCTACCTAAGACTCAGTCATGCACGGTCTCGCTGTGTCTGCGGCTCCCGCAGGGCCCTTGGGTTGACTTTCCTGACTTGGTCACGCCAGCCCTCCAAGCCCCCTTGACAGGGTGTCGTGATGCAGTTCTTAGATGCTCCAAGTTCGGCGTCCTCATCTGTGTTTTTAGGACCTCCTAATATCCACCAGGCCCCAGCACTGAGCTTTTGACACTCCTTTCCACCTGAAGGCAGAAACCAAGACGGGGATCCAAAACACACGCCCCTATGAGAAAAAATTTCCCCTGTAACACACATGCATTACTTCTGCATTCAAAAACATTGTTTTCATTTACTTTCAAAATCCAAGACACAAACACACCAGACTCCGCTTCTCTTCATTTTTTCAGCTCTTTTCACAACCCACGAAGCTTGGATTCCCTGGTGCTGTTTGCCTCTGAATTTGCCACTTGGATTTTTTTTTTTTTTTTTAAAGATTTTATTTAGTCCTGGCTGGTGGCACAGGGGATAAGGCGCTGGCCTGCAAACCCAAAGGTCGCTGGTTCGATTCCCAGCCAGGGCACATAACCAGGTTGCAAGCCAGGTCTCCAGCCAGGTCCGTAGCTGGAGGGAGGTGAAAGGCAACCGCACATGGATGTTTCTCTCCCTCTCTGCCTCTCTCCCTTTCCCTCTCTCTAAAAATAATAAATTAATTTTAAAAATATTTTATTTATTATTTTTAGAGAGCAGGGAAGGGAGAGAGGCAGAGAGGGAGAGAAACATCCATGTGCGGTTGCCTTTCACCTCCCTCCAGCTACGGAGCTGGCTGGAGACCTGGCTTGCAACCTGGTTATGTGCCCTGGCTGGGAAATCGAGCCGCTTGGATTTTTAAAACCAAAGTGGGTATCTGAGAGCTGTTGTATGTGTGTGTGTGTTTTTTTTTCCTACAGTTTAAATCATATTGCAGTGTGGCCAATGACTTATTTCTGTTTTGCACCGTCTTATTTTTGTTAGGGACTACTGCTTTGATAAACTTAGGCCTTATCCTGCTTACAGTGCCATAAACTTGAAAAACTTGGCCAAATGTTGGGCTCTACTGGAATTTCACCTTTTTATCAACAGGACCATGAAGAACTTTTGATCTACAGAAAAACTCATTACAATAGGATTTCTTTTCGTGTGTTAATATAATGATTTAATAAAGACATTCGGCACCTCAATAAGATGCTTATAGACCATTTTTAACATTGAGAGGATTAGGATCAGCCTGTAGGGGTTATTAGGAAAAGTGTCTTTTCTAGCTGTAGTAAAACTCTTCCATCTGTCTGGAGATACAGTCATTATTTCTGACTAAAAGCCCTCCTGAAATAGAGGTGGTGAAAAAAGTTCTGCCTCTGTTCCGAGACTTTCCAAACAAGCTTAAAATTGCTTAGACACAAAAGGCAGGAGGCAGGAGAAAGGGCCCCGTCTCCAGGTAATGAGGTCCTGCCTTTGTGTTTTATCTGCAACCCAGCCCAGTTTGAAAAGTCTGGATCCCATTTCATTTGAACGGAACATAAATGTAGTGCCTGGAATCCTCCCAAATGAATAAATTCTTTGCTGATAATTTTTAAGTGAAGAAAGATCAACAGGATAGGGGCAATGGGGAGGATTAGAGGCTGCAGGGTATGTGTGTGTGTGAGAGAGAGAGAGAGAGAGATGGGACTGGGGTAGGGTAATAGAATATAAATAAAAGAACACAAAACCTCATTTAATGTGCCCATGGGTGTAGGAAGCTCACAGCAAGGAAGTCTGGGGGCGGGCGGGGTGGGGTTGTCTTTGTATTTAGAAGGACAATTAGGAGAGTTCTGGACACAGTTTTGTTTTGTAGTTTTTTTTCACTTTTTCAAAGTGCCACGCTGAATTCCCTCGCTTTCTTGAAAACCTCCAATGGGTTTATTTCCTCTAAAAAAGCCCCTGTTGCCTAGTCCCCTGGTGGAACTCTGCCGTTTCCTGGTCCCCACCCCCCACCCCCCAACTCAGCACAGCAACACGACCCTCCCTTCCTCCCATCAGCCTCCAGTCTTCTCTCTCTGCCTCTCAGGCAGCGTTTTCTCCCCTGGGCGGTGGCCCAAACTGATGCAGGTACGAGAATACACCATGGAGCATTTCTCTGTCAATTTTCCTCCAGTTCGCGAGGCCTTGCTGAGAACAGTCGCACCTTCTGCAGCGATGGCGAGCACCAAAAGCGTGTCCACTCTCAGGGTCAAAATCGCCAACGGAGACACCAAAGAACCTGTTTACGTAAATCTCTCCACCAGGCTTTGAGAAGTCCTGCAAGGAACGCGTTCTATTTGGGGCTTCGTGGTCTCATTTAGCTTCTTTGTTTGAAAAAAATGGAGCAAAAAGGAAAGATCGCTGAGTCTCTTCCTTCTGCGACCACGGGAAGGAAGGTAGAGAAAAGGGAAAACAAAAATCAACTAAGAGAGGACACATGTCCACTCCTCCTTCCTTTCCCTCTCCCCATCCACAGGCAAAATCTAATAACGATGATTAAATTACGTGTCTTTTCCTCCCGTTGAAATCCACGGCATACTATTTAAATATTAGAACTCAGGAAATCAGGCAGGACAGGATCCTCCATGAAACCTTAGAAGGTAGCACAGGGGTCTGAGCTGGAGGTCTGCCTGGCTGGGCAGCTCTAATTAAGAAATCACCCTGCTGAGCAGAACTTAATCTAAATAAAATATAAAAAGGAATTCAGTGAAAACTATTACCTCCTCCCCACATACCTCATGCCCAGAGCTCCCCATGCCCCTCCATCCTGGGAACGCTGCCCTCCAGGTACTGGGGATTTCTACGTTGTTCTCCGCGCCCACCGTACAACCATACAACCAAGTATAAAGACTCTTGAAGAGGAAGTGGGGTCTCGTGCTGGCCTCTTGCTGCCTGGCCAGCCTTTCTCTGGGCCGGAAGCAGGTTTAGTCAACATTGTTTTGGTTTGGCGGGGGATGGGGAATAGGGTTGGATCGCAGATTGATGAAAGAATTGAACATCTGGCCAACTCCTCTAGGCTTGGCAACCCATGACTTCTCTGTAGGGAGGCAGAGTTCTTGCCCACCCATCAGCTGCTGTGGATGGAGCGGCCAGTGGAGAGCAAAGACCAGATATGTGTAACTTGGTTTTGTTCACTGTCCTTGTTCAAGTGAGGGCTTTAAACTACTGAGTTGGCATCAAGTCTCTGCTCTTTGCCTCAGTCCTGGGTTATCCCTCTGATGGGGAAGGGGGAGGGGAAGGGGGGTGACATTAGTTTAAGCCGCATCTCCATCCATACCCCCTAGAAACCCTTTTTGTATTTTCACCGTTGACCTCTATCACTGTGTTACTCCTTCACACCTTCGTGACTTCCCACAGGCTGCCACATCTGCCCACAATGATGATTCTTAAACTGTTGAAAACTAGTGGAAAGTGGCAGACCCCCTTCATAGGCGAAAAACGCAAATGCAGATAAACACAGGTTTTGGCAAACAATTTTAGGGAGTGCCTGGACCCTCTGAAAAGTCCACGGCCGCTGATGTAAGCACCATCATTTTTCCTCTGACAAAGACTCAAAGATCTTGTGCTGTGACTCAATTTCAATCAGGCTCTTGGTTCTGACTAGGTCCAACCTTGGGCTCTGTCCTTGGACCATTTAGTCTAATTTTAATTAAGAATCCTGCTGGATCAGTTTTGCAAAACTTCGTCACCCTTGGTATGTGATCAAATTCTTTATCTTGAACCTCAGACTTCTTATTACCCTGACCAGCTTTCTACAAAATTCCTGTCAAGTATTTTTAGTCAGAACCCCCCCTACTCTTGATGTTTGCTTTTAGTCATTTTCTACCAAGTGACCCCTGATCCTGCTTCTCAGCTATAAATTTCTACTAGCCCTTGTTGTATTCAGAGCTGAGCTCAGTTTCTCCCCGGACCCAAACATAAAAACATCATTGTAGTAGCCTGTCTTAAGTTTAACAAGTGCCATAAATAAGTTTTCCTTTAACACATCTCCTTGAGGAAAGCCTCTACCTCCCTCAAAGAGATCTCCAGAAAGCCTCCGCTGACCAACCAGAAATATCTATGAACAGAATTCTCACCTCTGTGCTTCTGATGACCCTTGTCTGTAAATTGAGTACATCACATATCATGATGCCACCTAACTACACTAAAGAGACCTTTACCATTGCTGACGCAACCAAATCAACCTTCCCATTGGATGGTCCATCTCATTATTTAAGCAATTCTCCTCCCTTCCCTTCCTTAGCATTGTCTATGAGCAATGACAAATACTACATGAAGGGAGGAAGCAGTGGAAATAGAACTGTAAAAAGGTTGGGGAAAATGGAGAAGAGGAAAGAAAACAAGAACCGAGAAAAGGGCTAGTCAAACACCAAGCCAAATGCGGAGAAACGATTCAAAAGAAAACATCTGATTTTCCTCCGTCTAGTCATAAATATTTTGACAAGGGGCTTGGCATTTATCAAAAAGGAAAAAGAAAAAAAGAAAACCAGAGGTTGTCTTCCCGAGGACCCAGCGCTCCTGGAATTCAATGACCTAATTCTGTAGAAGGTTGCAGAATGGAGATTGCCCCTCTTGTCCGCATGCCATGGCATCGGGTCCTCTGTTTTCTCAGCAGGACAGGCTGCACGGCTATCAGAGGTTAGGCATAAAGAACAGAGGATGTGAGGGAACCGTCTGGACACTGTGCTTAGAAAACATATTTTTAAATCACTGTGGATTCAACTCATGTGCTATCGGACTCTTTGCTTATCATAGCAGATAAGTCAACTTTTCATTACTTTTGCAGACATTATATAATATCTTCTTCCCCTGGCCCGCGCCACCAGCTGTTAGTGAGCCAGCCTCATCCCAGAATGGGGTGGGGGTTGGACCAGCCCGAGATGAAGGACTTTCATACTGACATTTGAGGGAACTGATCGCCAGCCTTTGAACAAACCTAAATTGTCCACAATTATCACAGAGCCAAATAGATCTCAAGAAACAAACCCGAGAGTGTCCAAAGGTGAAAACAGTTTGAACTAATTACTTTAAGCCTAAGTGTTCTCATCTGTGAAGTGGGGACAATAATAATATGTGCCTCCTAGGGATATTTGGAAGATTAAATATGTATGAAAACCTCAGTCTTCTGCAAGGTTATTCAACATTAGCATCCGACATTTCAGGGCCAGTAGTTCTTTGTTGTGGGGGCCTGTCCTGTGTGTTAGAGGAAGTTTAGCAGCATCTCTGGCTTCTACTCACCAGATGTTAGTGACACAGACCATCACCCCTCCCTCATGACACTCAAAAGTGCCTTCAGACATTTCCAACTGTCCCAGTGGGACAAAATCACCCCTGGTTGAAACCCACTATTCTAGTGCTTAGCATATACAAGTAGTTATTGTTCTGTAAATAACAACAGATGTTATGTTTATTATCCTTAAAATTATTACTAACAGCAACGTTATCCTGTTGAGGTGACAGAGTCTGTCCCTTCTTGAATGTTCGCATCCTTTCAAAAGAAAGTACTAAAAAGGAGCAAGGCCTGAATTGGAGAACAGTCCAAGAGGACTCCCTCCTGTGATATCTTTCACGGAAGGAAAAGGAGCTGCCATTTTGTTCTGCTCTGGAAACTAACTAGGTACATGCATTAGCCACATAGTTTGTGAGATGTCACAAATTCTTCCATTGACATAAACTTTCCTACTATAGGCACTTAGTGGTATAGTTGACTTTTTAAAAGCGTTTACTCATTATTTTAGAGAGAAGGGAAGGGAGGGAGGAAGAAAGGGAGAGAGACATCAATGTATAACCATTGGAGGCCTTTCATCTGCCTCCAGTGGGGGACCTGGCTGGAGACCTGGCTTGCAACCTAGGTATGTGCCCTGGCTGGGATTTGAACTATCGTTGACTCTTGAAGCTATGCTTGGAGATTTCCAAGGATACCACCCCTTCCACCTGAAAAAGGAAAGAAAGTCGTGTTCAAGAACAACTCTTAACTAAAGTTACTCCCTTTGCTGTTTTTTTTGTGGTTTAGCACTTGTTTGGGTTTACAAGTGTGTTTTTTGTCCAGATTATTCTTGCATATTCTAGCAGTGTTTGCTTTAGGTGTTTTGCTATCACGCTGTTTTGAAGGCACAAATGTTTTTCATGGCATGCCTTGTGTTAAGTGGACAAACTGAGAGGTGAATGCTGGTGATGGATGGAGGGCAATAGTCCTCAAAGCTTTTACCCAAATAGATGCTAAAAGCAGGGGAAAGTGGGAAAGAAGATTTCTGGAGGTCTGGGAGCAAGCTGAAAATACAAACTTTCTCTCCACCTTCTAGCTTTATCTTTAGCCTTCACGCACATGTTATTTTCTCTGCTAAAACCATTTTCATTTGTTCCCATGTAAAATGTGTAAGTAGACACTCATGTTGGCTCCCTATTGATTGGGTAGCTTTTCCAACTTCCCTTTTCATAAGTTCACAATGCACTTATGAAGGAAAGATCATGGCGTTGAAATCTGATGGACCTACAGAAAAAATTGTTTTAATTTCTTTTTAAAATCTCCATACTGCACTGGCCAGTGTAGCTCAGTTGGCTGGGCATAGTCCTGCAAAGTGGAAAGTTGCTGGTTCGAGACCTGGTCAAGGCACATGCTTGTATGGCAGGTTCGGTCCCTGGTCAGGGTGCCTACAAGAAGCAACCAATTGATGTTCCCCTCATACATCACTGTTTCTCTCCCTCCCTTCCCCTCAAAAAAAAAATTTTTTTTTAATTAATACACTTTTTTAATCCTCATCCTAGCAAACACTCAAATCCTACATTTATCCCTTCTTTATTTTTCCTTTCTTACCACACAGCTTTGCTTTTTCCATCATGTTAAGTGAATCTTTTTTTAGCCCCCTTTCCCACCACCTACTACCATGCATGCCAACTCCCTCACCCCCGCCCCCACATTCGGCTCAAAATTTTCCCTTCCTGGAGGCCTGTCTCTCTGGGACCTGCAAGTTCTCCAAAAGCTGCGTTGAATCAGAGCCACCTATGAGGGGTTCCCGGATGAACTGCATTCCATAAGCAGTCAACATACCTTGTCAATTGGAGACCTCCACACAGAGAAAGGCTTTCAAAAAATTCACTTTGGTGTCAACCTTTCCTTCCTCTTACTTTAAATTTTTTCAGTTTTTAATCTAGGGATAGCTATCATAGTGGGATGTCTGCTTGAACCTGACATTGGTGTAGTTGCGTTTCACCAATCACAAATTTTATAGTAAATAATAGACTCCATCTTTATATTCCATAATAAAAATAACAACAAGAGCAGCTTACCGTCTCTCCTAATGGCCTAATTATAAACTCTTTGAAGGTAGGACACTTAGCGATTTTCCTCTTAGTATTTAACTCGGAGGCTTGGACATTTAGGGCCTTCAAAAAATATACAGTGAATGAATCTAAGAGTGCATGTACTTTTCTAATTCATTTCTTTGGTTGATCTGAATATGTTAGCAAAAATGAGTGTATAATAAATACATTGTCACCATCCTGCCTATACAATCTGCGTGTTGACTTGCAATTGCTGGCTATTTCTAACCATGGTCATCCAGTGTCCCATGCAGACACTTGACCTCACACATGTCCTTCAGAGCACCAAGCATCAGGGATTGCCCATGGTGGGTGCTTTAGAGGCTGATGGAATGAATGTCATTTGCTGCATAATACAAAGAGCATAGGCATAATATTTTGGAGAAAAGGTACTCAGTTAAAAAGGAATGAAAGCAACTTATTCCCAAAGTGTTTTTAAGGTTACATGAAATGTTTGCAGGGGGGAGGGAAACTATTTAATGAAGAATGATGGGCAAGTCTGGGGGTTAGGATACCAATACTGCCTCCTCTTCTCACATTTCAGAGCTGGAATAAGGACTGAAGTATGATCAGCTTTCTAGATCTTTGTGCTTCATTAACTGCTGTCTCTCAGGTAGGGGGAAGCTCTGCCTATGATGAGGAGGCCATGGTCTTCTGGGTTGTCAAAGGCTTAATTAAAAATCATAATTTGTGTGAATGATGAGCATGGCTACAGGCCAGTTCCTGTAGATTTTTTTCATTTCTAGATGCTACAGGGACTTGACAAAATGCAGACAGCCAGCAGTCACAGTTAAAAGCAATAACATCAACTGATGGCAGAACGTGTTGATTGACAGAAGATGTAATGGGAACTGGGACCGTGATGGGGACCTACCTAGTCATCAGCAGAAATTGAAATTTTGACTTTGCCTGGACTTGATCACATGCCAGGGACTCAGCTCTTTCCCAGCACTCACGTCCAACTAGGAAGTCACAAAGCAACACTCCGAGCGTGTACATTAGATATCACCTTTACAGAAACAGTTCACATGCAGCACTATTTCAGGGACCCTCTGCACTCACTCTTCATAGTCTCAAGTGATTTGTCTGTGACATCTTGAAGTCCACTGTGAGTCAGCTAGAGTCTCTATCTTCTGACCAGTTGAGCGGTTTTCCAGTTGACAGGTCCCACGCAGGCTGAGTTTATCTGGCGGCCATAGTCAAGCTGGTACTTAATCTGACACCATAAAGTAGGTCCAATGACATTTCCACATGGTGGTGTCATTGTCCACTGCCTGGCCCACACTCAGCATCAACAAGGGCTCGCTCCACAGGACAGACCAATACCTCAACACACACCCAACTTCACAGTTGGCCTCAGTTTCTACTGTTGGCACGAATGGAGCCAGGCTAACTGAGCTAGCCAAGTCAGCAGAAGGCCCGCGGGAACTTCCCCCCAAAGCCAATCCACGTACCACTCACGCAAGGCGAGGAGCTCAATCACAGGAACGCTCCCTGTGAGACATTTAAATAAATGCAATGAGCTTCCTGCAGAATTCCCGGGACCGAATTTGTTTCCTTCCCTTGTAATAACCGTCCCCTAGGTAGCTTGTGGCCAGCGGGTTGAGAAACAGAAGGCAGTTGGAGTCAGCCCCCTGAGATGCCAAGGGGAGACATTTTTCTCAGGTTTCTGGGTGGGTTTTGAAGCCAACGCCCTTGAAAGGGCAGCAGAGGCTGCAGGCCACAGGCATCCGGACACAAGGCCCACACAGTACTTTTGAAAACTCAGTATCGCACGCTGACGATAAAGAGGCATTCACTGCGGGCAACGGTGCTCCGCGCAGTGGGCGCGGCTGGGGCTACCAGGCAGGCCTCGGACGGACCTCGCAGCCAACTTTCCACCATCTCGAGGGCTGAGCAGATGCCAACACAGCTTCCAGCTTTCGGAGACACCCATGAACACAGATAGGGAGCCCCCCCAGGCCCCCGGCCCCCGTCTTTTCCATGGAACTTAGTAGCAGCTAGGAGAGGCGTTATCCCACAGCATTAATTTTTCCCCTGCCTGGCTTCCCGCACTCTGTGACCACTTCGGAGTGTGCCAGGGAAAACACTGAGAGCCTAGGTAAACGAAGGGGAACCCAACATTCACCAGTCTGGCCTTAAAATAGCCAGTGTACCACCCCTTCCCAGAGAGTACACAGGCGGCAACTGTTAGCCAGCGTGCTCACGGCGCCCGGCCACCCCACCCCAACAGCTCACCCGGATCCCCGTGAAAGCCTATCTCAGAGACAGGACAAAGAAGGAGCCAGACTTAGCTGCCTTGTTCCCTTCCTTCCCACCCTCCACCAACCTCGTGGCTTAGGTGAACATTAATGAACACAAAGTGACCTGATGCAAACCAATACACACCACTGGGTGGGGTGGGGACCTAGGTGAGACTCATGTCCCTCTTCAGGTGCAGGCTTGGCAGAGCGATTGGGGATCACCAGAGGAAGCGTGTTCCTCGAGGACAGTGGAGACCTCAGGGGTTACAGGACACACCCCAGGGCCCAGGCAGAAGGGAAGATACCTCTATATCAACTGCTGGACTACGGGCACCATCGCCCTAGAACTTGATTCTGTGTCGCAAGGCTGTGCGCTCTAGGTAGAGTGCACATTGTTGGGGAGGGGATAGGAGGAGGTATAGAGGAAGAGAAGGAAGGAGAATAGCAGATAACGAGGGGTGAGAACAAGGAGGAGGGTATAGTGAATACTATGCAAGATAAGCGCACCCATATTTTCTAAGAATTCTCCATGTAGACGTGCCAGATTTCAAGTGTAAAAATGCATGAGAGTCCGTTACACTTGAATTTCAGATCCACATCAAATACATTTTTTAGGGCAAATGCACTATTTGGATGTATTATATTTTATAAAACATTTTTTTATCAGGGATGCAATGTTCGGTTAAATTCAAGTTTCAATAAACACATAAATCTATTAGTGTTACTATGTCCCATGAAATATTCAAGACCTAATAATACTGAAAACAATTCAGTGATTATTTGGAATTCAACTGGAAGTGGCTGCTTTGTATTTTATCCTCCATCCTATGTCCATGTCTTGCTCCCTCCACTAGAATGAAAAGTCTCAAGGGGAGAGATTGTTTCTTCCATATTTTTCCTGGAAGAGTTAATATATTCATCCCTTGCGCTATTTTGCCATGTGCTAAAGACCAGAGAGGCATAGTAATGGGGATAAGGGTATAGGCTCTGCAAGCTGACTGTCCTGGCTTCACTTATTATTAGCCAGGTGATCTTGGGCAGATAACTTAATCTGTTTCCTCAATTTTCTCCTCTGCTGATGGGCAAAATAATAGTAGCCTGCCTTAGAGCATCCTTATAAGGAAACAACATAGGGAAAGCATTTATTGCACCAGGGGCTCATGGGAAGTGCTCAATAAATGTAAGCTGTTGTTCTCATCATATTATTATTATTAGCTGTTTGATAAACATGAGAGTGTGAAAGAAAGAAAGAAACTAACTCATGAATGTTAGAGACCTGCCTGAGCTGGCCATTGGGTTTCTTCAACCAATTCTGAGACCTTGAGAAAGACTTTGTCTTTCTGAGTTTCTTTACTTAGGTTTCCAAGAGTCCTTCCAATTTGACATCCCCGTGATGTAAACAGATTAAATGGATAAGAGCCAAAGAGAATAAGAACCAGGTCAATATAAACATGAAGGGATTAGAAAGTAGAGGTGCGGGGGGTGGGGCATTTCTTTAGACAAAAGTGCCCATCCCCAAATGCATGATTATGGCCCTTCTCAAGGCTCCGATCTTAGGAAGGCTGGGCTTCTGGAGACTTACACAAAAGACATGAGCCAAGCAGAGTTTCTGCCTTAATGGGGATTTGCACCAAAAGGAGCCCAGCGTCAGGCCAAACGGGAGAGCCTTCCCAGGAAACAACCAACCCAGTTGCAGCAAATAATTTCGTGACGGCCCAGGGCCACCAACCCAGCAGAGAAGCCACGATCCCCACCATCCACGAAGCCTTGCATAGCCCGAAATGAGTCTTTGGTGATTTGCAACATTTCCAGCTAATTTTAAATCTTCCTGGTAGGCTTGCTAACGATTTCTCACCACCTCTGAGAAATGGTCACTTAGCCACAAAGAAAATATTTGTCCCTCTCGTGTTATTCTGAGGAAGGAGTGTGGACATGAACAGGCCAGGGACAGACAGATAGTCTTGCAGCCAAGGCTGCTTCCCAGGAAGCTCCCTCTGTGTTGGGTGATAAAGGGAGAAAGAAGAGGGTCCATCAACAACACTACTAACAATAGGGACTTACTTCCAATGGGTTCCTGAGCTTTGGGGAAATAATGCAAAAAAAGAGAAGATGTAGTCTCTTATCCCAGAATATTCATGATACATCTGGAATCCAAAGTCATTCTTCAATACAGCAACAACATTGGGTGGGGCATGGGGGAGCAACAGGGGGCAAATTGGGGCAACTGGAATAGAAGAGCAGTTTTTTTCTAAAGAGAGAAAATGATAGCAATGGTATCGGAGGCTGAGCGGGGAAACATACGGGTGCAAGGAAATTGAAGGCAGGTGGAGTGTGCTTGTGCCAAAATGACGGAGGATGAGCCACCTGGGCCTAACCAAGATGTGAGCTTCCGGTGGATCAAGGGATGGTTGGAATAGAACAAGGGATGTTCTGTGCAAAGATAGGAAGCTTTCAAGAGCATGCCAGGGAGTGGTCAGGAGAGGAGCCCAGTTCATTCAGAGCTGGGCAGGAGACAGGTGAAGTCTTCAACTTACAAGCTGGGCTCCGGACTCATTAAATTAGCTCACAGGCCAGGTTGTACCTAAATAATTGGGTTTCCTATAGTTTTTCCTATTGTGACTTAGGGAGATCCATGTGGAAACATGGAAGGGTCCACCAATTAAAAAACATTTTCTCCCCCTACTTCAAAGTCTGTCCATGGAATCATTTTGAATATATTCTACTACCGGGGGAGTATACCTTGATTCCCTGTCTATGGAAGGCAATTTGGCAATAGCATGAGGAATTACAAATCCTATTCAGTTGAAGTAAAAATTTGACTTTCAGGGATTGATCCTGCAGGAAGAGTTCGACATGAACCGGGTAATTTACATTAGCATTGTTTACAAGGGGAACATTTTAGAGCAACCTAAATGACCACCACAAGGGGCGTGCATAGTTTGGTATCAATATATCCATAAGATAAATGCAGATGAATAGTTAATACAGTTGGTCCCTCCACTATGACAAACATGCCCTAACAACCTAAGATGTTAACAAAATGGGAGACAGGGTGATGGCATATATAGGAACTATGTAGTATCTTTGCAACTTCTCTTTAAGTTTAAAACTTTTTTTAAAGGTTGTATTTATTATTTTTAGAGAGAGGAGAAGGGAGGAAGGCAGAGAGGGAGAGAGGCATCAATGTATGGTTGCCTTTCACCTGCCTCCAGCCACAGACCTGGCTGGATACCTGGCTTGCAACCTGTTTACATGCCCTGGCTGGGGAATGGAACCAGAAATTTAAAACTTTTTAAAAATAAAACATTTATGAAAAATTAAAAAGGGCAAGAAATTATAGGCAATAAGCTAGTTGTTTCTGTTGCCTCCAGAGAAAGATCTGAATTCCTGGAGGAAAAGGGTTATTTTGTTTTACTTTTTTTTTTTTTTTTTACTATATGCACTTTTAAGTTTTGAATTTTAAGGCATGCCCATTTACTACCCCTTTAAAAAGAATAAAATTTGCATTCGACAAAAGTGAACAGAATTTTAATCCAAGTTGTTTCTGAACCAAAACAAAACAAAAAAAAAAAAAAAAAAGAAAAGAAAGAAAATAACCTTTACTAATGAAATGCTCCGTTACTGAATAATGTATTCAAACATGGCTCCCAAGGAATTCATTAACTCGGATTAATTTCTCACATTAAGTCTGGTGGCCCCAGAGCCCAAGCCTCCCAAGAGGATGGTACTGGGGATCCAGATGTTTTGAGGGAAAGGGGGACATCGGGAAATGTCCGAGCAGATGGCATTGCCCTGGGAGATCCTGGGCACCCCGGTCCCCCGGTGAAGGTACACAGCCCCGGTACAATGCTGGGGGACAAGGAGAGAAGAGATGCCCACAGGCGACAACAGGATGCCGCAGAGCCTAACTTGCTGACATGAAACATAAACGCACTGGTTCTCCCTCTCCTCCCCAGAAAACGGCATCCTGTCTCTTCCCAGTTCTAAAAGGAGCCCTTTGGCCCTTAACCCAGAGAAATGGACGAAACCAAGGACTTCTGAAGTCTGCACCCCGCCAGACCTGACTCTAGAGTCATTCTTTCCTGTCCTGACCGTCACCCTCTATTTCAGCCACTGCTTGGCAAAAAGCAACAGGGAAGTGACGGTGAAGCGAATTCAAATTTGACTCCGTGGAGGCTCTTTGGGCAGAGGCACAAGCCCCGGGGAAAGGGCGCAGGATTAACAGGTCCCTGAGCCAGCCGCAGGCCAGGAGCCAGAAGGACACCCACCAAGAGAGGCAGGGAAACGGTTAATAATTCAAGGTGACAAATTAAGCCAGCTACTCAGGGGCTCCAGTTTGGCTGATTGTGAAGTCAAAACAGAACTGTCGGAAACTGGGAAGGCGCTGTCACTTTTACTGTATTTTTCCACACGTACTTCTTTTTTTTTTTTTTCTTTTTTCTTTTTTTTTTTTTTTAATTTGGAAAATGTTCACGAGGAGCTGGACGAGTGCGGGCCGGAGAACTCCTGGGGCTTGAGAGGGGAGAAACGGCATCTCCGCTTGGCCCTCAATCTGATTCTGATCAGCAGCTCCCCCAGGCTGCCCAGCCCTGCCACCCTCCCTGTCCTCCGCCCTGTGGAAATACCCTCACCTTCTCTCGTTTTCACTGCCCTTTGGTGCCAGCACACAGCCTCCTGCCAAATTACACTCACGGCGCGCTCCATCCACCGGCCCCACCAGCCTCCTTGTTACCGAACTCCGCAGCCGCCTAACAGGGAGCAGATGGAGAGGGCTACACAGCACCCCCCCCCCACCTCGAAGTGGGTACCGGGGAAACCTGGGCCGAGAGGCGGAAGAGAATTAAAATACCTGCACTTATCCCTGTTGATGTGTTGGCAAGGCCGCTGCTTTCACAATGCCTAACACGTGAACATCCACCCTGTGGAAATTTACTAAAAGGAACTAGTAGAGGCTCTGGGTGTTTAACAGGACCGTGTGGCCCGTGGCGAACGCAGGAACTCAGTGCGCATGGTGACAAATGGAGTGATGGTACCTGCTCTTTGGATCTTATAACCATGGAGCGGGTTATGCTGACCTTCTTGGCCTATATTTTTGGTGGGCCGCAGAATTTTACTCATTAGTTGATGTGTGCCAGGAGATGAAAAAGGGTTGAAAATCGCTGTTCTGCAAGAACATCTGCCCTTGGCATCTGTACTCCAAGTCAAGGTTTAGTACCATCCATTCTCAAGAAAATAGAACGGTTTCGCTGAGTGAATTTGAGGCTGGAGAAAAATGGACAAAATGCAGTGTACGCATGAGCAGGAATACTCATGCACGCTCATGTGTGCATACGTGTACACACGCACATACCCACATTTGCACACGCTCCTCCTTCTCTACCAGCAAGCATTGCACTCGCTTTGCAGGCCCTCCAAGGGCACTGAATCTGTTCACCCCAAAACAGCTGCTACTCAAATGGCTTAGCTAGTCCAATGCTCCCCTCGCTGATTTGGCCAAAGCTGGAGTGCTCGGGTCTCAGGTTCCTTCCTTGTGGCTTGGGACTAATGCCTAGTTGGGTGTCCATCGCAGGCCTTACCCACCCAGCCTTAGGCCCTGACCTATCTCATGGACTAGTGCAGAAACACAATTCTCTCATTGTTCTCCAACTTGGAGACTGAGGGAGGGGGAACATGCATGCCCGCAAAACCTCCCTCAAAAAGATTAGTGCAATTATTAGCCAACAGTAATGGCCATCAGCCAACCTGCTCTCAAATCCTCCCGGGCACCAAGTCACCTCGGAGCCTTAAAGCCCCAAACACAAGCCTGCGTGTTCTCCTGCCTTTTGCCATGTTGTTCTAGAAGACTGCTGGGCCAGTGCTTAATGTCCTTCCGCACAAGGCTGATCAGCAGGGACAGGAACTGTGCATAATGCATGTGTCTGCGCCCTGGGTCTCCCTGTCCCCGTAAGCCTGTAAAAGGCAGATGTCCGGGGCCAGACATCATTGGGAACTGCTTCACCCAGCCTAGGTGGGCAAACGCCTATGAGAAGAGAACTGTAGATGGTGACTCGCAGTTGGTGTTAACTGTGGAGCAGTCCCGAAATGATGTGCTTTCCCCCCTTTCACTCTATGTGAATAATAACCTGCAACCTTGAACTACCGCCCTGCTGCTACCGTGGTCCCCCATCAGGAGAGATGGGTATTTGGAAAGGAAAGGGAAGTCTGTTCCAGGACTGAGTGGGTACACATGTTCTTGTGCTGCGTGCATATTTCAGACCCTGGTCTCCAAGGAAGTGAAGGCTTATGTTAGCCTACCTGTTATAGAAAATCAATGCTACATATTGATTAAATATAGATGATGATGAGAAACAAACAGAGGAGGAAAGTTGAAAGATTAAAAGGTTGGTGATATAGTGACATAATGCCAAAGCAATTGATTGATCGACGGAATTTAAGTTACTGATAAATTAAATGAGACATTAAACAAATTTGTCCATTGAGACAGCTAGTCCAATAACTCTGTGAATATTCTACTCCAGGCAGTACCTCCGTGTGCAAATAAATACAGAGGTGAACGTTAACCACAGGTCAGGGAAGCGTAATGGTTCCTTTACCTTCAGTTACTGAATCCCTACTACGTTCCTGGCACAGGTTAAAACCAGGCGTTTGCCAGTGTTTCCTTACGGTAGCCACAGTAAAACCCTGTTATTTCCAGAGAAATCAGGGCTGCTAGGAAAACACAGACACAGAAAAAAAAAAAAAAAAAAAGCCTGAAAGCTAAGCAAATAAAGAGAACATTTGCTGTGTAATGACAAATCAGGGAAGCTTTCCTGCATCTATCGTTCATGACTGAGGGGAGCTGCGTATGTTAAACCGTGCACATGCCTGCGATACCCCGTTCCTGTGAATTAACACCACGCCTCAGCGCCTTTCCGCTTCTTCCCTCCTGCCCAAAGCTATGAGAAGAGCCTCTGTCCGAAGATGGAGAACCAGGTCTAAATCACCATGTCAAAATGACTCTGAGTTCTCCGGTGTGATTATTTAACATTCAGACACACACACCTGAGCAAAACATCACGGTTTGTATGCACCTTTCCTGGCGTGTGCTCCCCTGTGTACGTTTTCATTGTGTATGTGCTAACACACACAAACACACCCACAAACACAGACTTGCTCGTCTGGAAAGCCTAAGGTGTTAGTTCCATTCCAGAAGCACTTCCTTTCAACACCTGGAAGATAACTGAAACCCCAGCGAGTCAGTCGCTCTACTTGCAGGACGGGGCTTAGAAGAAATCGCAGTAAGAGGGTCATCTGGAAAGCACCTGATCCTGTAGCATGTGTGCCCTGAAGCACTGTTTGGTATTATTCGCTGAGGAAAACACAGATGCAAGCACCTAGGTGCCAGGACCACTTTCTCCTTCGGCTGCCTAGCTCTGAGCACCGGAAATAAATTCCACGCCCGTGAACAACGTTGCATTTGTCAAGCACGTCTTTGACATATGCCTGTCCTCATAAAGCACAGGCGCAAAGCCATTCAAGCCTCGCACTCCTCTCCACAAAGCTGATAGAATTCTGTTCTAGTCTATCACTGGGTTACATCCCCAGCAATGATGATTGTGTTCCCAGTAATGAAGAACAAATAGCTGAGCACAGAATAGCAACAGCTCCCCAAGACCCTGGAGTCTCCCTTGCATCTTTAGTTACCTGTCAACCCAGAGGCCAGCCTATAGGAGCCCAGCTTACCAGCACCAGCCTGTGGGTGAATTTTTTAGACAAGGGCACTGGGTCCTGGCTCATGGGAAGAAATCAAATCCATAGTGGGTGCCTGATACTCACCTAAGCTTCTTCTCCTTGAAACCAGACAGAGCCAGTAGATCACTTAAGGTGAATCTTGAAAATGGAAAGCAAAGGAGAATGAGAAAGGATGCAAAGGCGGAAGAAGGTAGAGGCCCGGCCAAGAACGGGAAGACTCATGGCAAGAAAGCTTGCCTGTTGGGAGAAGAATCATCTCCCACTCCGCCCATCCACCTGTCATTGATTATCCCTCCAAACCAAGAGAGCCCATGCAGATTATTCCTATCCATCCACACGCTGCCTGAGGCCTGCCTCTGGCGGCTGGGCCTCAATCATGGCCGTGGGAGGAAAAGTAAGAATTAGAAATGAAACACCTGTCAGAGTTAGGGAGCTTTAAAAAGAAGTCAGATTCAACTGGCGAACAGCTTCTTAACCCAGGCTACTCACTCACCTGGATCTGGGATGAGGATTGGCAAAGAAAGTCAGGTCAACATCCAAAATCCAAAAGAACAAATCCAAGGGTCTCTACCCTGTCACCTCTTCCTCTGTCCCTGGGCCGCTCGCTGGGTGTGGGTGAGCTGGCCAAGGACATGGCCCTGAGAAATTCCACAAGGCTGTAAGAAGGGACAGAGGTCTAGACTAATTCCGCTGCCATTCCTCAGTCTCGAACCCGCTTCGGAAGCCGGAGCCCCGCGTGGTGGTGTGCAGAATGCTGGCTTCTGACATTGAATGAGCCCACAGAATACCTCAATCCGATCTTTTATAGTGCTTTGTTTATTACCTGTGTGCCCTTATTTCATAAGGGAACTGAGAAAGAGAGAGAGAGAGGGAGCAGGAATGATGAAGATGACTATTAGTCGCAATCCAAAGACAGCTTTTCTTAAGCTTCATTCATAGCAGAAAATGTGGCCAAACAACCCAGCAATTGTTCTCTCAAATGTCACCTTTCTGTATGGGCCACTGTGCCCATCAAACTCGGCTCTCCCGTTCGTGCTCCCCCTGGACGGCCCCTCCCCACTAAAAAAATTGCTGTGTTATCCTCCAAATATCTCCAGAGAAATCAAACCTACAAGGAAAGCTTTTCTTCTTCGCCCTGCCCCCCTCCCCGTTTTTTCTTTCTTCTTCACGCAGTTTGAACAATTTGGCTCTGTTCAGGGTGCATTCCTGTGGCCCATTCTCTTTCAGTCCCCTGTGCAGGGCTGGGGACGGTGGCCCAGAAGAACACAGGCCCACATTCAGACCCAGGACGGTGCTTCGGGCGGGGGGAGTGGGGAGAAAAGTGAACCGAATGTACCTATGATTGTTTCGCCACCAACTTAATACCTGGGCAGAGAGACAAAGGCTCTTTAGAAAAAGTGCAGGCTGCAGGGTAAGCCATCCCCCCCACCCTCCGGGAGTTCAAAAGATAACAGGCGCTGAAAATAAGGCTCTAGCATAATTAAAGTTTTCCAAGGCCTTTCGGGAGTTACCGATGATGATGACAGAGAACTCACAGCTAGCTCCGCTCGTACGTGAAGAGTCTGTCTCTCTTGGCGTATGGGTGTGTGCGTGCACGCAGGAATACACACACATATTCCCCATTCCTGGACAAAATGATCAATACTCTCCAAGCCCTGTGCTTTTGCACATCAGCAGAGGGGTTAGCGGTTGCTGGGAAAATCCCTGAGTGGAAGGGAGTCTCTCAATCTGAGGACACCCTCTCAGCATGAACTCCATTTTATTCTTAACAAAGGGTACATGGGGATTTAACGTTTTTTCCTCATGTATTGATTTCTGCTTGCCATCCAGGAGCTTCCCTTGCCCCATTGAAGTGGCTGGAGGCCTCAAAGTAACTTCTGATGACGGAAGAAGGGGAAACCCTGCTGTCTAAATGCAGCAGAAGGCGGTCAGAGGACTTGCCTTCTAAACAGGGTGCTGTGTGCATTGGGGTCGGAGTTCAAAGGCCCACTTGGACGCAACGCTTCCTGGTCCTTAATTCCGTGGTCCTTGGCCAAAGTCTTCATTAGGAGAAAGACCATTTAGCCAGAAAGCCGGAAAGGGGCGACAAAAAGAGCCAGGCCTAGAAGGTCACTGAAGAACAGGAATCAGACAAATAACACACTTCAACATCAAACAGGATTTGTCTTTGTAATAAAAAGAAATGTGCTGGAAAGCTGCTCTAGACCATTACTTTACTTGTTTTTGTTGTTGTTGTTGTTGGTTGGTTGGTTGGGTTTTTTTCTCTTTTTTTTGCAAAAAGACTGTAAGCTCCATGAGCACAGGGACCAGACCCCGGTATCTAGCACACACAAGTACTAAATAACTCTGGGCGCTGAGAATTTTCAGATCCACCAGGAAGAGAACAACAAGCACACAGTGGCAGACCCAGCTCCTACTCCCTCACAGGGGCTGATTGTTAAATTGACAAGAGTTTTGTGAGCCAGTTGTTAAATACAGCTGCCATTACCATTTATTAAGCAAAGGCACTCTTAAGTTCTATAAACTTACAATGAAGTAAGTTATGTTGAAAACAAAGGTAAATAAGTTTATCCCTTCCTCCCTATTTTTACAGTGGTTTTACCATTATCTACGTTCTCAAGGTTATTTACGACTGTTGTATCTATATTGTGGAAATACTGTGTATTGGTGACCACCGCCCATCTCTCCCCACTTTGTGTGCCATGATGTCACATTTTTAGCTTAACATTGGCCATGGCAGGAACACTAACATCATGGAAACCTAAAAATGCTACAAATCAGGGTTTGATTTATGGTTCTTTAGATGTCTAGACTTAAAATTGAGTTATGAAGAACACACTAATAACGCAGATTAGGCATAAAAATATATCATTTCAATAGTTGTTACATTGGGAATAGCATCTATATGAAATGCTTTTCAGTATTCAAAATCCTTTCTTTAATTCGGTGAAAAAATTACATCATTAACTAAGAAGTGAGGTTCCAACGTTTGCCTTCATTGCTCCATCTTTGACCTTCACCAAAATGAAAATATCAGCCAGCATTCGTGTTAGAACTGCTCTCTTTCATCAGCTGCACAGAGGTCAGTGAAGTCTTTTTCAATAATCAATTGGCTGTCTGGAATTGACAATGAACGATATTGCCTATTTTATAAGTACCTGCAAATTTTGTGCTATACATCTTTGATATCAAGATTTATCATGTTTATGCATGTACGAGCAGGAATACACTTTTTAGAGAGCTGGTGGTTTATTGGCAGCCCTCTGTCTGATAGCAAAACTCAACATCAAGAAAGGGGGGTGATCCGAGTGATTTCTGGAATGCTAAGTGGGAATATGGGTGTATTTGTGTATGAACAGTTGGTTCATCACTTAGCTTTGGTTTAAGAGAGGCAGACCACAAAACATGGAAAGAAGGCTGTTGGTAGAGAAACAACAGAGGATGAGCTGTGCCCACCTGCCCTACTTTTCATCACGACTCACCCAAGGACAAGCAAAGGAAGCGGGAACCCACCTTTCCATCATTCATAGATTTGGTTGGTGTTTTGGTTTCCAAAAGGGCTTTGGCACCATCTATATCATGCAAGTGTGGTAAGGGGTTGGTGATAGAGGTGGGACGGAGCATATCCCCACTTTGTGGCTGAGAATATTAAGTTTCAAATGGCTTATGTAGTTTGCCCAAAGTCATACGATTAAGGGTAACTAAGCTACGACTAGAACATGGGTCTTCTGAACCCCAAACCCCAGCGTTTCTCAAGGGAGGATCACACTACCCTCTTTGAACAGTTCTTCTGGAAACTTCCACCTGTCTTAGACCTCAGTGTAAGCAATGAGACAGTGCAGTAGAAAAAGAAGGCACTTGGGAATCTGAAAATTGCATTGTCCCCTCCGTCACACTCACTAGCTCTGTCTCCTTGAGCATGAAATCTATGATGTCAGAGTCCAGGTTTTGATCTGTCAGTCACTCACAGACACTGACCCTCAGGCCAGCAGCCACCCGGCCAGGGTGTCAACTCAGTAGACAGATAGCCATGACACAGTCCAGGTGCCAGAACTCCAGAGATCAGAGCGCTGGTTTTCATTCTCTATTTATTTTTAGAATAGCAGAACCCTTTTTTATTTTTTTAAGTATAATCCTATAGGAATGGCAAAATAGAATTCAGACCAAAAGGCAAGTTTCTTTGTTGAATGGGAGGCCAGGGGGGAGGTTGGCCAGTTATGGTTGTAACTGCTATCACCCCAGAGGGACTCTTAAAGCACCATTGAAGAATCCTAGTCTCCTTGAAGTGCTTTGAAAACATCCACATTAAGATTTAACGTTAATGAGGGCAGTGTGCGTATACTGAGGTGCAGAAGGCCCATGCTCTACAAGGTGGGTATCCTCCTGAAGCTTAGCTGGATACCTTGGACTCTCTTTTGTGCCATTGGTACAAAAGGACCCAATGAAAAAGTGGGGGCCCTCAGTAGAACTGAGTATAAGGAGGTAAAGTTCCAAGTGTACATCATGCCACCAAAGAGCAAGCAGGTGAGTCCTTCATCATAATCATGGCTGTAGCACTTTGTAAGCCCAGACTCTGCTCTGAGCACTCAAACATGTCATTTTAAGAGTTTCACAGCACCCTTGTGAGCTAGGTACTCTCATCATCACTTTCCATGTGTGCAAGGGCCCACGCTTGGGAGTCATGTTCTGCAGGCTTCATCTTAAAATCCTTAACAAAATTATTGAATATGTATTCTGTAAGTCAAGTTGGATGGAGTGTGTCTGGGGTCTTTGGGCTTCTGCTCCCAGGTGGTCCTGCCTCCTGCTACTTCCTTAAGAGGGGTTTTCAGCCACCAGCCTCCCAATCCTGACACCTCTCCTCCCCTTGGCCACCCTTGCCCCTGACCACTGCCAACCCTGGGTCAGCACATGGGTCCTGCAGGCAAGGAAAAGCTTATGTTCTGTGTCTAAGCCCTGCCTCGATCCAGCAAGGACCTGGCCTAGGCATACAAGGGACAAGGTCAAGTGCCTACCCTGGGTAGCAGGGGACTGGGGAAGCCTCTCACCCATGCCCAGTCCAGATTCTGAGCACATCCTGGAAGGCAGCAGTCTACCTTAAGTCCCATATCCACAGTGGGTCTGGCTGGTGGGCCAAAGAATTCCCCTCCCCCGGCCAAGATCTCACGTTTTCCTTTTGCAGTAGATCCTGTGTGTTACATAGCTGATATGGCTAGGAGTCAACTCCAGGCACCTCACGTCCAGGGATGGAGGAAATGGTCACCGTGCGGGACAACTGTCTCTTTCATATACAAGGGTCAGCAGGTCAACACCTTTTCCTCCTCTCCTCTTGCATTGATGGCCTCCTCTTTTGCTGGCCACCATGTAATAAGAAGAGGAGACATGTGTGACTAACAACCAAATGGCCCCAGTTTTGTCCCACAGGACAAGGGACTTACCCTTCCCCTGTTGGCTTATCTGCCCACATGTACTTCCCAGAGGTCCCGCTGACCGTTATTGGAGGAGCACTAATGAGGATCGAGTGCCCACAAAGGATCAAGGGCAAGGTTCCCTGGACTTGTGAAATGGTCCATAATGGTAGAAGTCACTCCAGTGAAAGAAAAAGTGCAGGCAACAGTTTCTACAGGTGGCCTTTCCCCTGTGATCGGGCTGCCATTTTTCTTGTTGGGATGTCTTGCTTCTAGAACAGGACGTGGTTTGCAGATGGTAGATGCTTAGGGATTTGGTGCCACCGGATGAATTATCATATCTATGCATTCTGTGGCTGGCACTCATAGCATCTTTAGGTTTTTAGACTCTGCAGTGAGGAGGAAAATCCCCCTCCTCTCTCTTGTCCCTGCCTCGATCTCCACCCCCTCCAGCACCATTCTCTGCAGTAACCAATAGCAAAGAGGCCGGGGCCCCTTGGCTGGTTAACAAAGCCAAACAGGTGTGAGAGATTAGCTCCCTGGATGGAGCCTCTGTCCAAGGAAACAATGTCAAATTCCCCCCTAATAAAGTCCAGAGCTGTAAGCAATTCCCCTTCTTATTAAGCAGGAAAGAAAACACAGCCCGGCTCCTTCCCAATTAGCTTGGAGGACCCACCGATGAGCCGAATTTAAACCAGAGACCTTCCATGATCAGGCTTCCAAGGCAGACGGGGCCTGCCTTCCCCAGTGAGTGGAAACTCACTGGCCCGGGTTCCCAGCCTTCTTGGCACGAGGGTGCAGACAGCCCCCAAGCCCCCACCCCAATATCCCGGGCTGTCTCTGCCTCTGATTCAAACCATCTTTGCAACTCCGTGCCAGATCCCTTACTTTGATTTTCCATATGGAGGCCCGGTCTCCTTTGCCAGGTTAGTGTTTATAGGGATGGGCTTTTTGACAGTTTTGCTGTCAGTGAAAGAGGGGATGGGATCCCTCCCCTGAACATGAATCACTTTCTTGTCATCCGCGAAAGGGGAAAGATCAACATCCTGAAGCAATAACAACAACAACATGGAAACCCCAAAGGGATCTTGCAACAGGCATGTCTCATCTTTCCTTCCCTTCCCGCCCTCCATCCCCAACCCCAACGAACAAGTCATGGAGTGAAAAACAGAGGGAGTCCAGGGTGCTTCCAAAGATGGTCCATAGCTGTGCGACCTCGAGTTTACAGCTGGGGCTGGAGACACTCCGGCCACGGAGGTCACCTGCTCCTTACCCCACCCGGTCTGCACAGTGTTTGGGGGACGCTCAGGCCTGAGCGTCTTACCTGGACAGGGGAGGTTTAAGCAGTGTTCATAAGAAGCTCTGAGTCAAGATTGTCAGGCACTGCCCTAAGGCATCGGAGCATTACTTCAATTCTCAGAAGAACTTTTATGACTCTTATAAAAGCGGTAACGAAGCCTTTTAAACGTTATGTGTCCAAAGCGCACAGCGAGCCACTGGTGGAAGTAACATTTGGACCCAGAACTGAGGCACTTACTTCGGGGCTGTTTGCCAAAGATTCCACCTCTCCTCTCAGCACCCACTTCAGGACACATGGTGGGCTGGCATTTCCTGGGGTCCGGCGTTGGGTGGGGCCTGGTGACCAGCACTGGCCAATGAGATGTGAACAAAGGTCATGTGTACCCCGTCCAAGCTGAGCCAATACGCAGCTTCCCAGAATGCACTGTGCCCTGCACCATACCCTCAATGTTACACACTCACAGGGCATGGGAAGAGACGTTGGGGTACCGCATACAAGAATGTAAGCTTTGCAGCCTGGCTGGTGGCACAGTAGGTAAGACACCAGCCAGAGAACCCAAAGGTCGCTGGTTGGACTCCCCTAACCAGGTTGCAAGCCAGGTCTCCAGCCAGGTCCTTGGCTGGAGGCAGGTGAAAGGCAACCATATATTGCAACTCTCTCCCTTCCCGCCTCTCTCCCTTCCCCTCTCTCTACAAATAATAAATAAAATCTTAAAAATAAATAAAGAAACAAAGAATGTGAGTTTTGATCAATATGTGTTTCGTGTGAATGGCTGTACCTGTGTTTTATTTTACACTAAGCAGTTAAATAATATTTGGGGATTGTTTGTCACTACAACATAACAGCCCTGACTGGTACATCTTCCCTATTAGGAAGCGTTATGTCTTAATGACCCCACTTCTGCTTAGGGGTCAACAGATTTCTGTCTTCTGAGATGAGAGCCAAAGGAGCCTTCATTTTTTTCTGGTAAGTCTCAGTCTCACAATGAAAGGGGTGAAGTAACAATATGAAATGAAACATGAAATGCATTAGCTGGGCAGAAAGGCTTCAAAGGTTCCTCTTCCATACTGTCCTGGGGGATTATGGCTACCTTCCCAAGGCCAGGCATGACTGACTCTGAGCTAGAGATGCTAAGTAGTGGCCGTCCCCCAAACCTTCCCTCTGACTCTAGTTATCTCTACTCCTGCACCCTTGACCAAGCCTCATGCGGTGACTTGAGTGTCTAGTGCATGGCATTCTTTGTTTTTTTTAAGATTTATTCACTATTTTCAGAGAGAAGGGCAGGGAGGGAGGAAGAAAGGGAGAGAAACATCCATGTATGGTTGCCTTTCACCTGCCTCCAGCTGGGGACCTGGCTGGAGACCTGGCTTGCAACCTGGTTGTGTGCCCTGGCTGGGGAATCGAACCAGCAACCTTTGGGTTCTCAGGCTGGCGCCTATTCACTGAGCCACCAGCCAGGGCTTTGGCATTCTTAACTATACACACAGAGTTAGGCACATGGAATAGCTTCATGGGCCATTTGGGCAGAAGAGATCATCCAAAGGAGAAGAAGGTCCTGGTGGTTTTCTACCTGTCCCCAATGGCAAATGCCTGAGTGAGCCCAGAGAACTCCTCTAGATCATCAAGTGATAAGCCAAGGGGCAGAAGGGAGAAGAAAACTATATTTCTCTCCCCTGCCAGGACCCCAGCTCGGGCAATGCAGCCTGGCTCTGACAACGCCTGGGAGCTCACAGAAATACGGAGGCACTAACTGTCGTGCCAAAACTGCTCCCCACCCAACCTGGCAGGAGCCAGGGAGAGCAGGATGTTTTCCTCTGGGAGTCACTGGACTATTCCCTAACCTACCCCATCCATGCACTACCCCCACCTCCCCTCCCCACCTCCCACCCCCCCAATGAAGCCACCACCGCATAGAACAATGACAAGGACTACCAGTCAAAAAAGGACAATAACAACCTCTGTTGTATTGTTTTGTTTATATAGTTCTTCTATTCATGGGCCAAAGCTCTCTGCATCTGAGAACTCTGGTTCTCTTGAAAACCAATTCCCAAACCAACCACGGATTTGTACCCCGCCCCTGCCCCCACCTGCAGGCAGACTGCTGAGGAGTCTCTCCGAATGTGGTGCTTTGAGAGCCTCTCTCAGTACCCAGAGACTGTTGACCAACAACTGCTTCCCAAGATCAGCACTCGCTGACCTAACCTCTTTGAGCCAACGCAAGGAGACTGTGTGATTGGTTTACCCCGTAGAGTAAGCCTGGGCTATTACTCACTGGGGTGACCTGGCGCAGAATCTGGTCCCTTCTGTAAGAGGTGGCAGACCAGCAGCATAGGAAACCGCCCTGCAATCTGGAGAGAGATAGATTGCTAATCTGTGGCTGTCCAACCATAAAAGAATTTTCATTCCAGTCTGGAGTGACCCTTAACTTCAAGGCTCTATCATTACAATCCATTGATTTTTTTTCGTTGTCACCTGCTCAAGGCAAAAGCATAAAACATTATCACTTTAACACCGAGGTCCAGCTGGGTATGAGCCCTCTCCCTGCAAAGTAAAGGTAGCAGCCACCTTGGCGCTCCCCCAAACCTGGAAATGGGCCTGCAGAGAGGAGCCCTCCTAAGGAATGAATCACAACCACCCAAATGGCCCACCTTTCCCAGGCCCAAGAGGCTGCACTTTCTCCCTCAGGGCATTTCTCTTTATCTACTTTACATCTTAGTTATTTGCAAGAGATTATACAGCACCCTGGTGATGGGTGCAGACTTGGCAGGCAAAAGTCTTGCATTTAAGTTCCCTTATTGTTAGTTGTGTCACCTTGAGCAACCGTGCCTGAGTTTTCTCCTCTGTTCATGTAGGAAGATACTATATTCTTCATAGGTTATGTACCTTTGGAGGCATGTGTTTGACTTTGGGAACCACAGTTAAGAGGGGCCCCAACTAACCACTGTGTTTTCCAAGAGGTGATGAGAATGTTGAAGGTTCCCATAAGCTGGTGGCACGGGGTCAATGAACTGAGTGTCAGAGAGGAGCAGACTTCCGGAATTTCAAACCATGTTCTCTGATGCCCTCCAGATGCATGGTCACTAAGTTCTGTGATCCTGTCTCCAAATATTTTCCTATTTCAGCACCACCTCAGCCCCCAGATTCTTGGTTCTCCTGGTTTAGTCAGGAGTTGTACCACTAATGCTTACACAGTTTTCACTCTCATGGCTGGCCTTCTCAGCAGAATGACGTTCAGAACCCTCAGCATGGCATTCAAGGTCTGCATTGACCTCGTTCCAGCCCATTTTTCCAGAATCATCCACCCCAAAGCACATCTGCTCTGTTTCAGGTGGACTACAGAATGGGTGATTCCAGATTCCAGTTTGGGGATGGATGGTTATGGATTTTATTTTATTTTTGGCTGCCCAGTTGTTCTCTTCTGCCACTTGGTCAGCCTCACACAATCCAGCCCTACCTCTCCAGACTCAGTTCTGAGAACACCGCACCTGCCAAGACTTCGCCCACCTTCCCTTGCAGAACCTTCCCACCTTCCGATTCCATCCCCAGGAACTCTGTGCATGAGCCATTTCCGTTGCTCTACTCTGAACCTCTGAAAGGCAAGTCCTGGGACTGACCCAACTTTATATCCCATGGGCCCAGCAGCAGGAAGGCACATAGTAGGTATTGAACAAATAGGGAGTAAAGAGAAACTGAAGGTAATTTCCCATTTAATCAGAGAAGGGTGTTTTAACTATGAGACTAAGCCCTTAATTGGTCTATGCTAGACAGGCCCATGGGGCTCCCATGCAGGGATGTTGCACAAAGGATTCCCACATTCAGTAGAAGGTTGAACCAAAGGACCTTTCAGTCTAGACTTGAGACTCAAAGACATGATGGCACTTGCAAGTTCAGCTCCAGACCTTCAGCCACTTCACTGGAGAAAGAGACACAGGGAGTTTTGGTTCTAGGACTTGCAACCCCACGGTGGGATTTCTCCAAGACATGGATGGTTTTAACCTGTGGGGAATGAAATAAATAGGAAAGTTTTTAACCCCAGGGCAAAATAGAAAGATAATCTAGCAGTGATTATAACCTGGAATGTTAAGACTTTTCTCCAGAAAGATCCAAAGCAATAAACTTGCTCCCTATGTATTAAAAAAAAGAACAAGAAAAAAAAAAATCCTTTCTCGCCTATGTTCTCATAACTGAACAAGCAGAGAACGGGAGGAGGACAAAGCACGGCCTTCCAGATGTGTCAGGATTGTGATAAGTGGCGTTTAAACTTTACCCAAAGTGAAATAAAGTGTCAACAGAAACTGTGGCCCAAACTCTCTGATCAGGTCAGGCAAACAACCAATCGAAAAAAATCAATCAAATGTGAAAGGTGGCCCTAAAGGGGTGGGAATGCTTAACTCCGTGATTCCCATAGGAGCCAGGTGTGTTTAACATGCTTCCTTCCAGCTGCTGCTTCTCCCGGTAGCCATGGAGCAGCCCGAGGTACATCACCAGGTGTTGTTTTGGGGAGCCGGCGTGGCCGTGAGCTCAGTGGCCTTGGCCAGTGATGAAGGAAGGGTGCTGGGAAGGGTGGGCTCACAGCAGGTAGGTCAGGTCAGCCCCAGAGCCAGCACTTGGACACGAGAGGAGCCCAAAAGTCCAAAGAGCAAGGGAAAATTTGACCTTGATCTTGGATACTGTAAATGCTTAAAGAGGCTGGCTTTTGTGGATGGGAGGGAGGAGCAAAAATGTGTAAGTCGATGTAACTAAATGACAGCAGCATTCTCCCGTGTGGCCCATCTAGTTGGAAAGAGGCTTCATCTCCCCAGGGGTAAGGGGTCAGCAGGAACCAGACTGGGGCTCAAGGCCCCCCCAAGTAGGTGTTTGGGACAGGTTTCCATTACAAGGACAAAGTCAAGTGCAAGTCAGGGATCTATGGAGTAAAGGTTCAGTCTTATGGACTGAAGAAACGTGGTGGGATAGAATGGATTTGGTGGACAGGAAGGTGTTTGGGTCTCACCATCCACAACGCACCTAATTCTAAACCCCCAGAGCAAATAAAGCTCCGTACATACCTCCTGTCTTGTCAACATCAGCTCAGGAAGCAGCTGGACTGATCCTCCAGTGGTTTCAGATAGAAAAATCTAGAAGGGGACCAGGATTTGGCATGGCAGCCTGCTCTCGGGCCTTCCCACTCCATGACAAAAGGCCCCAGAGAACACCTCCTCCCTGACCCACTACAGTTTAACATGAACTAAGTCTGGAGCCAAGAATAATGCAGCGTCACACCCCCACCAAGACATGGATTCCAATGCCAGCACGTGATTCAAAAGAAAAATTGGTGCAAATTGTGTGACAAGTGACATAAAGTAACACAGTGACCCACGTTGAGATCTTCGAAAATGTGCATTATGCTTTAACTAAGTAACTATAATTCTAAGGTCTTACTCATAAGAGAAAAAGAAAGGCATTGAAGGTAGAGGAGAATAGTAGGACGAAGGGGAGGAAGAGAGTGGGAACGAACATTTGGAGTGCTTATTACTAGTATATTAGGAAATTTACATGGATCACCTCATTTCATCCTCACAAAATCTTCAGGATTGGGCCAATGGTGCTCACTGTAGCTTTGTTTATAATAGCAAAAAGAAAAGAAAAAAGAGAGGAAACAGCCTTCTTGTATAACTGCTGCAAATGAGTAACATTGTGCTGTGCCCACAGAATGCTTTGCCACCAAACTCTTAAACGCTGTGTATAAAGAAATTTGTACTGATGGGAGACAGTATTCAGAGTTCAATGGCAATGGAAAGTATACGAGGTCTGTCCTGAATGTATCGAGCCAATGTCAATATAATTAAAAGAGTTTTCATGGCCAATACTTTCAGGACAGATCTCGTATATGCAACAGATTTACCAAAAATACTTTTTACTTGTTTATGTATATATTTGTATGTGATATACTTGCCTATTAATGTATATACATGAATATCAAAAAAGTGAACAGTGTTTGTAAATAGGTGGTAGAATCATGAGTGAAAATTATTTTCTACTTTACAATTCTGAAATACAATGAGCATAATTACTTTTGTAATCAGTCAAAATATTTCGTGGAAATAAGCTTATTTACCACATGCTTTTAATACTAACAACTGAACATATATTACAACTCTGCTCAAATACCTTCACCAAAGAAATGTATAATGGCCATATTTTTCCAGTAATGACAAATTACAGTCTATTGGAAACTTCTAAAATATCTAGGTCCTGGCCAGGTAGCTCAGTTGGTTGGACATTGTTCTGATAACACCAAGGTTGCAGATCTGATCCCTGATCAGGGCACATAACAGAACCAACCAATGGATGCATAAATAAGTGGAGCAACAAACTGATGTCTCTCTCTTTCTCTCTCTCTCTCTCTCCCCTTCTCTCTCTCTCTAAAGTCAACACACTTAAAAAGATAAAATATCTAGGTAACTGCTCTGCTGTTGTCAGCCTTAATATAGTCTTCATATGTTCTCATCACAAATATCACAAGGAGTATAACCCCAACATCAGCAAATATATATTCAATGTATTTCTAGTCTGAAAATAATATGACCTGCTAACATTCTTTATTAATATTCAGACTACTTTGGGACTAGCTTAGAAAATGTTTAAAACTATGTATATGCTATTCCCATATATTTTTTTACATCTAACTGGTAAGTTGTAGTTCACAGCAGGTTTTATCAATTGATGGCAGTCCTAACATCATAATCCTAAGATAAAGAGCGTCATAAACATTTTAATAAGAGCAGATGGTGGGGGAAATTGATAGAGCCAAGCCTTTGAAGGGTGGATTTTATTTCTTCAAAACAGAATCATAAAAGGTGTAGAGAGGTCGAAGGAGATGAAAACAAACTGGACAGGACCCAGTGATTCACGATGGAGGCCCTATCCCCCATCCTGGGAACCAGAGGGGCAGGGTTCATCTGTAGGCTGAGACTAGACACCTAAAAGGCTGGAGAAGTGCTAATAAGACACCCACAAAGGCAAATGATATTGCCTGCTAGGAGACTTACCTGACTTGCAGTTTAGCAACCATACATCATAGATATTTCAAGACAGTCCAGCTGGGATACTTTTTCATTACATTCAAGAGTTTAGTGTTAGGAAATACAGTGATGTTATGTAGAGGTCTCCATCCTGGTAAATATTTAGGTATAAAGATTATATAATGTCTTGCTCAGAATATTACCATGGATAAGGTAGCTATGAAGAGTAGATGACTGACTACACACACCTATTTGAAGAGGGGTGAAAGAGACCCAGAGCTACAACTGTTGTCTTCCTTCGGGTATTATCACACTTAGGGCTCCACCATTGGAAAATTGGGCTAAGTGTTGTTTTTCTTTTACTCAGGAACCCCATTTAAAAAGCTAGTACCATTGCTTGTGATAACATGAGTTGCTGGCATCTAGCCAGGAACAACCAAACAGATTGTATTCTCCTGTAAATGTGGGGGTTGAAAGTAGCCAGCATACTGCTCAGAGAAGGTGGGGACATGTCCAGAAGTAAACAAGGGACCGAAAGGGGTGCAAATGATGAGAGGAAGGTTAGGCTCTGACAGCAGTGCTGCAAGTTGGATAATCGCTGGCCTTACCTTGGACAGTCCCCGGGTCAGGTACATCAAAACAAAGGGGCAGATAAAGTGGTCATTGGGTCCTTGAAATTCCAGGGTGTCCTCATCCAGTCCTGATGTCCTTGAGGAGTCCCTCTGTGGCCTCTTTCCCATTGCCCACCCTTATGGATGGAGAGAGGATGCCCCAGAAGAGTGAAGCAGAGAGTTTTTGAAGCCAATTTTGATCCAGGAAGGGTTTTCTTTTGCTCCATTCACAAAGACAAGTATAAATATTGAATGTGAGTCTTCCCACCAGACAGCAGGAAAGCATTAGCCCAACCATCCCCACCATCCCAGTACTCTGGAGCCTGGAGCTGCTAAATCTCAGTCATGGCACTGCTGGCATGTGAGACCAGAGTCTGTGTTGTGAGAGATCTGCCTGTGCATTGAAAGAGGTTTAGTGGCATCCCTGTCCTCTATTCACTAGACACCAGTCGCACCTATTCCCCCAGGTTGACAATCAAAAATGGCCATTGACACTGCAAAGGCCCACTGGGGGCAATATGACCCCAAGATGAGAACCGCTGGACTAAATGGATAGAAATCTTCATTCTCAAGGAGGATGAAGTGTACATAAGTACATCCTACCCAACCCTTTATTCCCAAGCCCCTCATTGAACTTACAGCATGATTTTAAACATGAGGTTAATAGAAGTGGGGGTCCCTTTCTGGTCTGTGCAGAAGCTTAACCAGTGAAAAGCTTAACCACGACTAGGGGAGGCCTATTGGCTGTATGTACAAATGCCATTGGTTGTCTGCACCTTGGAGTCTAATTAGGAGCTCTGAGTAGATTTGTAATCACGGCATCTCTATCTTTGTCTAGGTGGCAGACAGTGTGGTCGGTTATCTTCTTCCTGGGGGACATCTCAGCTCACCCACGGCAGTATAACCAGAAACACCTCTACAGTCCCCCATGGTGTACCGCCATTGTGATCCCTGGCTGTGTTCAAGATGTGAAGGACTCTCTGTCCCATCCTCGTCCCACCTTGCAGGAAGCTCATCTGATGTTAGAACTCACCTATGTCTGTTCTGCACACTTGATGAGGCATCTTATAGTTCAAGATCATTAAAGTCGAAAGCGGAAGGAATATAAAGACCACCCAACCAAACCCTTGTTTTTACAATGGGTGGGGAGGGTCTGGAACGCTTAACAACAGAACAAGAATAGAAGCCAAGACAGAAAAGAATGGGTGATTCACAGCTCAAAATGACCAGACCAGAGTCACAGCAATAAGGAAAAAGTGTCAAAAAAAGAAGCCTCAACTCAATAAGAGCCAGTCCCACTTGGGAGGTTCTAGCTCTCTCAGGTATCACAATAATAATATTTTTAAAATATGTTCAACCCAAATAAAAAAAAAAAATTCCACAGGTCATTTTGGAACCTCCAAATATTTAGAATGGCAAGCCTTTGGTCACAGCAGAAGCACTAGCCAGACTGGTGGAACAAGGGGATGTGGCCAATCAGTTGTCCCAACTTCCCCATTTTTTCCCCTCCCCGAAATGTCCCCTGCTGTCATTTATCAAGACTGGCCTGGTCCTGTGGAATTCCACTCATTCTTCATCTGGGCTTTGACCTTCTCCGACCAAACAAGCAAGGTACATTCTGGGAGAGTGCTAATGCCAGGGACTGGGGGTAAAGAGGAAAAACCAATCGATGCTCCTGGACTTTCCCACACTTAGGGGAAACAATTTCATCGCTATTTGGACACTGGCTGTCAAGGCTGGTCAGGTGGAAGCCAAAGGTTCTGTGATGAAGTGGGGGGAGGGTGGGGGACTGGGGAGGCGGTTCCTGGAGGCTAGGAGAGCTTCCAGCTTGTTCAGAGTAGCATGCTGCTGCGGGTCCCACCACACAGCCTGGGGCTGGTGATCCCTCCCTCTCTTTAAAATGTGAAGAAGAAAAACAAATACCCCAAACAAGCATGGCTTTCCGTACACTTGGAAAGCCATGCAAAATAGGCATTGGTTACTAATTAAAGCAGATGTTAAGGGCAGTGGACCCTGCCTTCTTATTCACATGGCCACCTTCTTTCTCTCCATTATCCAAGAGTTGGTCATCCCTGTGGTGTGCTGCCCCCTTCTTCTGCATCCTCTCTCCCTTTGGTTGCTCTGTGGGACAGGGGTGACAGTTGCTCATCAGAGGTGAACCCCAGTCCGGGCAGGCTGCTGCCTGGTAGCCTGTGTGAGCAGAGAAGGAGGTGGAAGCAGCCCTCTCCCACTTTTCCATGTATCCTGGCCACTGTACACCTCTGTGCTGCTGTTCACGTTGCTTCCTCCTTCTCCTGTGCCACCCACTAAGCGTGCATCCTCCTATCAGCACCCAGGTCTTATCTCCTCTCCGAAGCTGTCCCCAGTGTGCCCTAGTTAAGTTACTTCTCCTGCAACTCCGTTCACTCGAAGGAAGAAATACAACTGTATTGCTCTATGGCAAGTGCTAATTAAGTTCACTGGCTCCGGCTTCATATCCCCGGAATGTGTCGTGGCGGGTAGAGCATACTAGACACAACATAATAATCAGATGATCCCAGGAACCTGTAGATTTATATTATCAAGATTTCCCTATGCCCCGTATAATTCCAGCAATCTGCCTGACCCCTGATGGTAGCTCAGCCCAGCCAGCCCAGTCGTGACTGCTGTGGAGTTTCTAGTACCTGTGTGGCCAGACAGAAGCATTGACATCCCCGCCCACGGCCCTGATTGTCACAATCCCCTTCCCACACCAACCCCACTCTCTCCGCCCCAAGCAGCAGGAGTGAGCAAACAAGAAAGAGACCTAGAAACTCAAGAGTCCCAGTGACTCACCCGCCGGCTCTAGGCCATACCGACATGACCTGCAGACTTCAGATTAAATCAACTTCTTCCTGATACCAGTGTCCCTACAGGTGACTGGCATCTCCTCTGGTAATCTGGAAGTGTCCCCACTACCTGTGTGAAGGAGTAAGCTTCTGCCTTCTGGCTCTGAAACCTTCTACACCCCGCTTACAATGCTAAGGGGTCCTCTGCAAATGCTATTGCTAGCTACTTCTTAACAGGCCTGGCATGAGGGGGTCCCAGAGAGAGACTGGAAGCCGGAGAGGAGAATGCATCCCCCCCCTTCCTTTGTACTTGCTGTTCTTGCCAAAGTCACCTCCCAGCAACTCTTCATCCACCCCCACAGCAGCCTTGGGGTGCAACCTCCGTCTCCCGGAGCCAGCTCCAGGCCACAGCATGGCCTCCTCGGAAACCTGAGATCAGGTCCGTAAGACCTTTCCACCAAGCTCCCCCGATGCCATCCCAGCCGTACGGCATGTCCTCCTCAGACGCTCCAGCCTCAGCTCCTCCAGAGTCCTCCTCTGATCTCCTAGGTCCCATGGCCTTAATCCAGCCCATGTTTCCTCAGCCATAGTGGGGTGGCTTCTTCCACCAGTGACCACCTCTGTTTCCTCACCAAGCCCACTTCGCTCCTTCAGTCCTCCGACAGCTAGGTAACAAATTCCACGTGTTAACCTCCCTCTGTTGGGCTTCCTCATGTGGTTTCTGTTTGCCTGCCTGTTCCCCTCATGAATGCAGCCAGGGTTCTTTCTGCTTGTGGCCTAGGAAGAAAGCTGGCGATCAGCACCGACACATGCTTAGGTCAAAATGGCAGCAGCACCTAATAGAGGAAGTAACTTCACTCTCGGCTTGGTACCAGTCGACTAAATAACCTTAAACAAGCCCCCTTCTTGAGTGGCTAGTCTTCAAACCACAGATGGGAGCAGATCGTCTCAGTCCGTCCCTTGGTCCTGGTGACACTGCAGAGCTATAGAGTGTAGTAAAGCTTCGAGACCTGAGTGAGGCGCCACCATTGGCACAAAACTATTAGGAAAATCAACAGGCTGTAACCCTGCTGTCCAGCTTTGATCTCCATGAGCTCTGCTAGTCAGCTCCCTGCCTCCCATTCCTGTCAACTGTACAGGAAGTCTTCACACCTATACTGGAAGAGGTGGGAATCTCCCATTCCCTTCATTGATAAGGGCACAATCGCCCATTTTCAAAAGAAGATTTATTCTGGATGTTGTCATGCCAGGTTGGCCACCCTCTCCCTGGAGAGAAGTGAGTGTTGGTGGGGGGTGGGGTGGGGGGTCAGTTTTGAGGGAAGGCTAGGAAGCCAAGGGAAGGCTAACAGTGGGGTAAGGATAGGAAGAATGTATTTCTTTCACAAATGGAATCGTGCCTGGTTGTTCTGTTCCGACTGAGAATGGCTAGAACTGAAAGAAACTTAAGGGATTACTGGAAAGTGGGGGTGGGAGAAAAAGGCGGTGCCATCAATTGCCTAAAATTGGCCCCAAACAGTTTTCCTCATTGTTCTGCCAATTGGTTTTGAAAGAAATTGGAGGAAATTTGGCAAGAGGTACAACCAGGGTATGGACAGTGTATTGGAACCAAAATAAACAACTATGAAAACTTGGCAGTTTCTCATTGGATATTTCAGAAGTGAGTTATGAGACACCAAGTTGGGAGTAACTTCTTATAAGTTTACACAATGAAAATTAAAATTAGGCCAATGATGACAAGTTCTGCTCTTAACATTTGAGAGTCAGACACTTAAAGAGGAAACTCATTTATGAAACACACAAAGCATTGGAGAAAAATAGAATCAGGTCCAGTTTTAAGATGGCTTACATATAGTTGATACATTGAACTCAAAAAATTTAGTCCAGAAATTCAGGAACTTTCCAGGCTTTCTAGTAACTAAGGCTACTTTTTCTCTGTAAAGAGATATGCCTGAGGCCAAGCCTTTGTAATATTTTCTTAAGTGAGTACCTGTGAATGAACAGATGTTAACATTTTTTGTACCAAGAACCCACTTGAAAATTTGTTGAAGCCTGTGGACTCCTCAGAATTGCATGTTAAAATGCATAACTTGGAATACATAGGATTATCAAAAGTAAATTATGCTGAAATGCAGTTACCCAAATATTTAGAAAATAAAATGGTCATAATAATATACGTGTTTCTTTATTAACACATCTGATAATAAGACCTGGCTACAGGTCTATTAACTACCATAATTTGAAGTAGTGATGATTACAGATATCATGTTGGGATATTTATAACACTGAAGAGTGATATGAAAATATCTGCTATTTCTGTTGATGGCAAAGTCTCGGTATGGCCAATAATACTGTATAGAGTCATAGTGGGGCTCCATGGACACTGAGGATCTGTGCTCAAATCTTACATATCTACAGTGTTTAACACCCTATCTGAATAATTATTTTTCCATTCACCCAAAGGATTTACTCTATCTAAACAAACTATTTCTTGCTAAGGTACTTTAGGTAATAACACATCCCTACTAAAAATTCTTACTCTTTCTTTTTTGCCTGCATTATATTCTAAGTCCTCAATACCATATTTATGTAAATCGGAGCCACAACAAGTTGGTGACCCTTAAGAAAAAAAGACTTTGATCTGTATACAATTGTGGGTTTGGGGGGTTTCTCGATCCAAAAGGGTGAGGAGAGGCAGAAGTTACCTTTTCCTTAATTGGCTATCCTTAGAGGGCCAATGACCTTCAGCTGGGGGAGCAGCTAACTCCAAGATGTCTCATAGAAGGAACCAATGGAGCAAATAGTCTGACCTCACTCTTCTTCTTCCAATCTCCTGCCAGGGATCTCCCCACAGTGGATCCCTGGAGGGCAAGGGACCCCCCCTGATATCTTTCTGTGAATAAGGTATGCAAGGGTAGAGAGTTATCTGGAAGACCCAACGGGAGAAATCCACCCCAGCATTGCAGACATTTCAAGCTCTGGTCCAAATTTCTCCCTCCTCTCTCCCACCCCTCCCTCACAGATACCCTCCACGATGAACACTCCAAAGCTCCCCAGATATGCCAAGTTTATTGACTTGTCCTTACTTGAACATAGTCTAGACTAATACGCCACGAGCCTCTTTCTCTAGTTAAGTTCCTGGTTGAGTTCTTATGAAGTCTTCAGGATCAAGATCAACTGTCCCTTCTTCTCGGAAACCTTCTCCACAAAGAACATGAGTCCTAGGTGGTGGTGTTAGAGGGGACATAAAATCCCAGTTCATAAGGACTCAGGGTTCCATGGAATATATTTTGGTAGGTGGTCCTCTACTCCACTGCAGCAGTTACCAAATTCCTTAGACTCTTGCTAGAAAATTCCCAGAAGGAAGGGACAGATCTATCTGAAGAATGGCCCATACAGCAGTGAAAATGAAAGCAAAACTAGAATTTGCACCCTTATTGATTATACAGGCTACATAAACATACAAAGAACAAGATTCTCCCTCTAACTCATAACTTCCACCCTCAGAGAATACGCAGCGAGGGACACCTGTATTTAGAACAGGAAAATGGCAGCTGCATACAACTTTAACCAGAGCCGGAAGCTTAGGCCAACCAGTTGCTATGCACGGAGAAATTCCCAGGCCAGATGGGGCAGAAACAGGCAACAGAAACAAGGATAAAAGCCCATCGATCCTATCAGCTTTTCAACAGTGATCACTAGTTTTCTAAGAATTATTTTTTGGAAACTCAACCATGTCATGTTGTTCATGTGCCTTTTCATTTTCTTCCAGCAAAAAATAATGTATTTTTTAAAATAGTGACATCTTTGAAAAATGTTCAACTTAGTCTAAAGAAGCTCCCATAAGGAAGGAAGGGCCAGCATGACCACCTTGGAGCGTCACCAAGAAGGAAGCAGAATGTAAAGGGTAGAAAGTCGGGAGCCTTTGACATGGTGACGTCTTCCCCACTAGACTGGTAGCTATCACAAGCTTCTTAGTTTTTATCCTTAGTCCATTGAGATTAGGCTTGTGTGCAATGGATCCTAGCCCTGTGGAGTTCTCAATGTACAGGACAAACTCAGAGCCTCATGGACATCTTGTTTCATCCACCTCTGTGTCATTAGGAGTCACTTGATAATTCAACTGAAAATGCTCATCATGAGCATTTTGGTAGAACTTCTACTGCTCTTTCGGTAGAAGTTGTCAATACTGTCCCTTTGTGGCCGGACTGTCAGAACAAATCAGAGGTGATGTTCAGGAAGTGTGTCCCTGCAGCAACCTGGAAGTATGACGTTCAGACCCGTCACACCCAGTTAGGATCTCTGCCAGTGGCTGGTCTGGTGCTGGCTGGGTCCTGGGGGTGGCCCGTGTGACCTCCTTGCTAAACTACAAAGGTAAATTAATCTCTTCCAAATGTGGTTCCTTACATATGGCTGTTGGGTCCTGAGCCGGCCAGATGGCTGGGTTAATTGAAATGAAAACCATTTTTCTTGTGATCAGCTTAGAATTTCAAGCCACGCAGCCCCAGCAAGGACTTAGCCTCTTTTCTACTCAAGATCATAAAAAGATCTTCAGAGGCCCCAGCCCCTGTGCCGTTCCTCGTTCGCAGAAGGTAAACCAGAGGTAATGTGTGGTAATGAAAATCCTCTGAGAACCTGGATCATTCGGCCCCTGTGTGCAGGTCCTGGCTTGTCTCACCTTGGATTTTTGATCTGTAAAACACACTTAGCAAACGTAACGTCTGAGCTGGGAAAGTGATGCGGCTGGAGGACCCCAAGCAAGCAGGGGTTACCCTCTTCTTAGAGATTCCCGCTCCCTCCAAGCTCCCAGAATTCCTTGCTTCATTTCTCTGCCTATTTGCACACTGCTAACTTACCACACTTGAATACAAGGAGCCATAAAAAAAAAATCCAGATCTAGCTCTTTCACATCCTTCATTAATTTCGTAGGTATAGAAATGCCTAGAAACCCCAACATATCCGCCTCAAAGATGGATTGGGTTGTGGGTGCATGTCTGCGGGTACCCGAGTGTGCAAATGCCTACCAAATTGCTTTATTCTTAGGTAATAGCTACTGGACTTACAAAAAGTACAATCATCTTTTTGTCTACCACTTTACCTTTTACGCAGGACCAAAAATGATACGAAAACTAAATCTCGCCCATGTTTATTTTTCTTCTCAATTAGTGTTGCAGTGTATCAATGGAACGGTTTTTGGCCGCAAGTGACAGAACACCCGTTTCAAAATGGTTTAAACAGTGAGGACAGATCAATAAGTCATGAGGTAGGTGGCTCCAGGAAGGGTGAACCCAGCAGCTCAATAACTGGCCTCTGCCAGAGTCTTGTTTTTTTTCCTAATGGTTGCAGTTGGCCTGTAGCACCTTCAGGCATTACTTTCTGCACAGCAACATCCCAGGCAGAAGGAAAAAGGCCTATTTCAATGAATCTTTTCATGCAATGCTTTTTGCCAAGGGCCTGCAGCAGATTTTCATCATCTTTCTCATGCCAATTTTAAGATGCTGATCTCTAAGCCAATCACTGGCAAAAAGTTCAAGAGTCTCATGACTGGCTTCAATCAATCAACTTCCCTCCTTAAGCATCCTCCTAGGGCACCTTTCCTGCCGCATTGCTTCCCCAAACCTCAATCAAAACAGGGTTCGTTATGTAGGCATCACAGGGTCTAACCACCGACATTTGCCTAGTTACAATATTTTTTTCATTGCTGTTTGAGTATAAACTACATCAACTTCCTGAACGGAATAGAAAACAATATAGTTGGAACAGAAACCTACTGTGTAGAGGACAGGTACATGGATGATGTCTTTCATTATAATTTAAGAGGAATTTACAGCAATTTTCCAATTGTTGGTAACTTCATTTCTGGTTTACTCTATCTGGAGTATTGCAGAAGCCTAACACCCTTACCAAGCTAATTTTCACCCCAAGGATCTTTCTTTTCTGGTGGTCATGAGGCTGAACTGCCAACCAAAGGTCTCCATGCATACGTTTAAGTTACTAAAGACCCAGCCACTTTGTCATCCCTTCTGTTTTTACCCTTGATGTCTAGCAGTGGTAAAATAAGTACTGCTGAGATTGAAATGTATATAGGTATACTCAGCATTTAATGTAGCGAACATTTGTTTGTGTGTGTGTGTGTGTGTGTGTGTGTGTGTGTATGCATGGGTGGGAGCACATGTGTGTAAGTGGGTGTGGCATCTCTCCTAAATTGCCCAAGCTGCAACATGTTTGCAATATAGCTAATTAATATAGTTCTTGATTTAGATAAGGCTGCACAATCGAAGTCAACTAAGGACAGTTCTCAACCGTGTCCCTGAGCTGAAGAGTAAGTTACATATTTTCACAGGGCCCAGGCGATGTGGGTATAGTCAGCCACGTATAGCCTGACTTTGACGTTGGATCCAAACGGACTTTACGTAAAGGGGGAAAGCAAATATAGTCAGTGAAAATAACTTCAAAGCCAGCTGAACTCATGCTTGGGAAGTAAACGAATGCCACCTTCAGGCTCCTCTGTCCCCTTTGGGACATGTCCCCATTGGCATCCTCCACTCCCCATCCCGCTGTGGTAATGTGTTGACTCCTACCAAATGCCTTTCCAGATGTGCATTGAGTTTTCCAGTCTTTCTTCCCTTCCCCCACCCAAGCCTCCCTATCCTGTGCCTTGTCCCAAGGTGACCCCGCTGGAGGAGATGCCAGCGAGTCCTAAAGATGAAATTAAGTGGCAGGGTGTGCTCATGGTCAGTGACACTTCGAGATGCCACTGTGCGATGCAGTGGGGCAGCTGCGTACAGGCTGTCCTAGAGTGATGACTCTCTGGGAGGACCGGAAGCATCTCAGCATGGGAGGGCGGGAGGGAGTTCTATGTGGGGACAGGAGAGATCCTTCCCCAATCAGACCCAGTGACAGCCACTGACTCAGTGCTGGCTTCCAGCCAGCTCTCACCACAAGAACGGGGGTTCGAGGCAGTCTTGGACCCACATGTCTCTGCTTTGAAAATACACAAGTGATCCAGCCCTCAGAACCTGAAATGCAAAAAGGCTCAGCGTCAATCCCAGACTCCGCAATTCAGTCCTTCCCCACAGGCCAAACAAGAACTAATTTTAAACAAACCACTGTGACCAAGTTTGGGGGAAAGGCCCAGAACACAGAGCACGAGGGGGCAGAACTGCGCGCCCCACCCACATTGTTTACAGCTCCCAGCACCATGGGACCGGCGGGGCTGGGGTTTGGGGTGCCAGCCACGCCACCCGAAATTCCCTCTTCAGGTTAAGATGATTAGGAAATCCTTCCCCACACTGGTTCTCTCTGACCAGAAGCTCCAGCCTTCATGCTTTTTAAAAATTATTTGTTTGTTTTCATTAAGAACTCAAGTCTGGATCCCTATAATAGATGAACTGGAAAAAGAATCCTGCTAAAAATTATCTACATGTGTGTTTACGTCATGGGTTTCTACATAGTCAGGTTTCTCCAGAGAAACAGGAACAGAACATTTGATGTGTAAATATAAATAAAATTTGATATTTTATTTTATATTATACACATATATGCATGTGTGTGTGTGTGTGTAAAGAAATACAGTTTCAGGAATTGGCTCACATGATCATAGGGACTAGGAAGTCTAAAATCCATAGTGCAGGCCAGCAAGCTAGAAGCTGGGTTGATCCTGTAATCTAGAAGCAGAATTTCTTCTTTTCTGGGAAACCTGGGTTCTCGCTCCCAAGCCCTTCAGCTGATTGAATGAGTTCTACCCACCCTGTCAAGTTAATCTCCTTTACTCACAGCCAACAGGTTGTCAACATGAACTGAACCTACCAGCACTTCCTCAGCAGCACAGAGAAGCCTGAGTGATGAACCACTAGATTCAACGTCCTGGGCCTGGTTGACACAGAAAATTAACATCATGGCTTCCATCAGCTTTGCGGGCCACCGAACCGCTGTGAAGGTCTCAGATCCTAAGAACAGGGTATTCGGGCCTCTGCACTAAGTCAAGCTGCAGGCTTTGGGGAACTTGGCTCCGTGGGTGCAATTTTACCCCAGGCCAGGCAGTGCTACCCCTGAAATGGGGGTCCTGGTGTCTGAATAAAATAATATCAACACAATTCTCAACTCCCATGCTTACTATATGTGAAGCAGCATTATTGGACTGAAGCTCCTTCACCAGGGCGAATCCCCACATTATTCCTTTTCCAGGTGAACCAAAGCCAAGGATCAGAAAGGTTATGTCACTGGTCCATGGGTACCCAGTGCTGTCAGTGGCAGATGAAACGTGAACATGACCGTTCTGAATCCTGCGGCCTGCCCCATATCCTAGAGGCCAGGATCTCCCAGACCAGAACCACATGGGTTAGACATTTCCTCTCTCCTCCTTCCCCTCTGCCTTCTCTCCTGCCCCTGCTTTCTTCCCCTCTACTTGCTACAAAGGGCTTCTCTGGCCATGACCCTGAGCTTGGAAGCTGGCCGTAGTAGGGGGAAGGGGAATAATAGGGAGGGCCGGGCAGAGTTGAAGTGTTGAGAGTTTTCAACTAACAACTAATCAGGGTAAAGCAGGAAGAGAAGTTTTGAGTTGCAAAATGTGTTTTTGCCAAAACATAAAAGCTGGCTCTGAATAAAGTTAAAATGTTACCTCCGGCCAAAGATGTCCCGGCGTATCCACCTTCGCTCCCAGTCCTGCTTACCCCAGGTCACTATTTTTCTTTCTTTTTTCTGTTTTTATTGTTGTTGTGTTGCAGTTGTCCCAATTTTCCACGGTTGCTCTCCCCGACCCGGCCCATTCCCCCATCTCCCAGGGTCAATCCCCACCCCGCTGTCCATGCCCACGGCTCATTTATTCTTGTTCCTTGATGAGACACTTTCCTGTCTTTTGCCCCTTCTCACCCTCCCCTCTCCCCTCTGGTCACTGTCAGTCTGTTCCTTATTTCCATGCCTCTGGTTCTATTTCGCCCATTTGTTTTGTTCATTAGGTTCCCCTTATAGGCGAGATCATACGGTATTTGTCTTTTGCCACCTAGTTTATTTCACTAAGCATAATACTCTCCAGTTTTGTCCATGTTGTTGTGAAAGGTAGGAGTTCCTTCTTGCCTTCTGCTGCGTAGTATTCCACTGTGTAAACGTACCCCCGTTTTTTGATCCACTCACCCACTGATGGGCACTTAGGCTGTTTCCAGCACTTGGCTATTTAATGTCAACTTTCTCTGAGTCACATGCTGGAAGAGGGATGCTTCCCAAGTCTGTCCCTGTCTCTGAACAAAAGTGTTCATCACAGTCCAGAATCTTCACAGAGGGAGAATCGGCCACACATCACGTTGTCTTTGTGGGGTTCGTCCTCACCCAGCCGTAGGTAGACCCTTCAGCCCCACGGCTCCAGCCTTGCTGCCCTGGGCAAGGCTCAGGATCAGACCTGCGAACGCAGGCCCGCAGAAAGGCCGTTGGAAACGGAGTCTGTAGCAATCAATCGGGAATGAATGGCTCTGTATTTCACACACATCAGGCGCTGATGTCACGGCATTTCCCTCCAAGTAAATCAACAAAAATGAAAACTGGCCAAAGCCCTCGTCCACCAAGCTGAAGGACAAAACCACAAAATGGAGGAGGCTGCCCAATTCTAACTTAATTCAGGACACACTCAGCAGAGCTCCAGTCCCCAGTCAGAAGATCCCCCTGGAGCCAAGAGCTTCACGGACCAGCTACCCCACCTACACCCACTAGCAAAAGCATGTAGATTAAAATAGCTCATGAAGTGTTGCCTTGGTGAGTGACCTTGTTGTGCTTGTTGGATATAAAGTCATACGCCCCATAAGAAGATTTTATTTCACAAAACAACCATAGTACTTCTGTACGAGGCTTGCCTTTTGCCTCTCTCCTTTGCCACTCAAGATCCCATTCAAATGCCACTTTCTCAGAGGGAATGTTCCTGGCCACCCATTCTAAAATGGCACCCTCTCCCACCCAGTACTTGCTGCCCTCTCAGTCTGTTTTATTTTTATTATACTCCTTATACTGCTTATTTGCTTATGAACTGTCTCTCTTGTTAGAATGTAAGCTCTCAGAGGACAGAGACGTTAATTAATCTAATTGTAGCTATGTTTCCAGCATTTAGAGCAGTATTCAGAACGTCAGAGGGGCTTCATAAACATTCATTGAATAAATGAATCAATGGGCCTGGGATCAGCCACTTCAAAGACCATGCTGAGGATGAGTAGTCTTGGGTGTTTGATATGTGGAATTTCTCTTATTGGGGAGCTACCCTAAACCTTATTGACCCTCAGTGATTCAGACGAGTGTCAGGGAATATCTGAGTTGCCTGGTCATAAAACCAGTTGTGCAATGTTCTACTTGTCTCCTGGACAGAAATACGATTAAAGAGGTATTGAGTGGTAGGAACTTTGAGATCAAGAGTTGAAAATCAGATTACCCAGATCCAACACCTAAGTCTGACACTTCCTAAGTATGGAGCCTTGAGGTGTTTCTGTTACCACCTCCCTGTTTTAATTCCCTGGTCTATAACACAGGGATGGTAAGACTCAGACTACTTCAAAGGGTTTTACAGGAAGAAACAAACAAGAGAGGGGCTTCAGGAGGAGACCCCCACATCACCAGATCCAATTTGATCTGATTGGAATATGGCTAAATGGTCCATCCCCACATATCATGCTATAGGTCAAGCCATGTTCTTTGGATAAACCAGCCCTGCTCTCTAACCACATCTGATTGCCCCAGAGAATGGTCAACAAGTCCAAGACCAGCTACATATGGACCAGACATGACGAATGTCTGTGGGGCACGTTGTTTATACAGTAAATTCTACCCAGCGACTCAGTCCATGTAGAATGGTAGCATATAAGCCCCACCAAATCCTTTCTTTCTGGAAGTGTGTCGATTAGGCAAATAAGAGAAGTCTGGTCTCTGAAGCCCAGCTCTCTCAATAGGAGTTGATTTACCTCCCAGGCCCAAGGTACTAAGATCCAGAGACACTGTGCCGGAAGAGATGGCATGCCTTCCTGCCCCAAACTCACACCAACCCTTGAAATACGTCCCAATTACTGAAGACAGCCTGTGTGGTGGTCTTTGCACAGCCCAAGACAATATCTCATACCCAACCCCCAAGTGTTTTAACACATTTTAGTAATGATGTAATGATATAATGACCAAACTAAAGGTGAAAAAATAAGGCTGAAAAACCAAGAACACAGGTGGCTGTCATCATGGCCTTCCAATACAGACCCCTGACTTTTAAGGGCTTGAGGAAGATACCCACAGTGAGGCTCATGGTGCCTCCACATTTTTCATCATTTCCCTGTTGTGTTTGCAAGAGGACTGAAGCCCAGAGCCATAGAGTAAGCCTTTCGCTGGCCAAAACTGCAACTCCATAGGTTTTTTCAATTACCTCCTGTTGCCCTCACCCTAAGTTAATAATGATCCAGTAAAATGGCGAAGTGATTGGTCATTTAACCAATCTCAGGGTGACCAACTTTCTTTCAAATATGCCATGGGAGCTGTTGAACCACTTCACTAAATCTAAGGCAACACAACGCATTCTGCCATTTTTATTCCTTCTGCCTCTTCCTTTGTCCAAAGGGTGGCTGCAGGTCACCAGCCAATGGGCGGCCCCCTTCAAAACGGGTGCCAAAATGTTCACATGCAGGTTCCAGATGTCCTGCTTGAACAGCTGGGAGTGGAATTTGACCCTCATGGAAGGGACCGGAGACATGACTTAGTCACTGACTTCCACTGTTTGCTCTGACTTCTTACACGAGAGGTCGAAGTGGAGCTGCGAAGTTTCCCAAGCTCTTGCAAACAGTGGTCCTTCCCCTTCTGAAGACCCGATGCTTGTGAACCAGCAAGGAAGGAATTACCCAGCACAGGCATTACCCAGGATCATCCATTCCGACCCGCTGGCCTTCACGGTGGAGCTCAAGAACTTGGTATTTATTGATCGGAATGAATTGGACAATTGAATCGGAAAAAGCCACAAGCACTCGCAATATGAAAAGAGGTCCAGGTCTGGGCATCTCCCTTCCTACCTCCCTCACTGGCCTGCACTCTCTGGAGTGGAACACGCAAAGAGGAACAAGAGTCAACACCTTCAGGGAAGAGTGCAGTCAAGGAGAGGCATGAGCAGACTTGACATGTTTCAAGTCCAATGTGCTCAGTTTTTAAAATGTCCATTCACCTGCCACTATGCGTGTGTCCTGCTTCGGTAGAGACAGAGACCATTTTCCAAAATCTAAGTGCCAGCAGAAGATGAAGAAACCACACTTCCTTTTTGTCATTAAGTGCAGGATGACTTACCGCTAAGGTGGAAAATCACTCAGGGGCCCATACTGGTGTCCCCACCCAAGTGGCTTCAGCTACACATTCTTCAAAACACAGCACGAAGGCTCCCAGCCCATGGTCAGCAGGCCTGGAAACCCAGCCCCTCTCTTTTGAGTATCCCAGAAATGAGAGACGGGGGAGGCACACCCCTGGGCTAGGAGCCAGGAAGGGAGCATCTGTTCTCACTGGGTGGGAACACAGGCTGTGGTTGGCTCAGCTTCCTGACACCACAGAAGGGGCCCTGCAGTACTGAAGCAGATCAGGGGAGGTTGAACTGCCCTCCCAATCTATGTGAGGGAGGAGGGTGGTGGATAGTTCTGGCTCCGTAGCCTGGGAAGTGGTTGGTTGCAACCAGCATCCTCCTTCTAAAAGGCAAGTTGGATCACGTCCGTCTCCAGCCCCGTGGCCTTCACTGGTTTGGTGTGGGATGAACTCCAAAGTCCTTCTCATTGCCTACGAGGCCTTGTCTGAACCAGCCTGTGTTCCTAGCTTTACCTCCCACCCCACCCACACTCTCATGAGACCCCCTCATTCCAGCCATCTCACTAACTACAGCCCCAGAACCTGCCACACTTTCTCTTAACACCTGCATTTTGCCCATGCTGTTCCCTCTGCCTGGCAGGTGGTACCCTTCTCCTAAACTTGAATTTGAGGAAACTGAGGCTCTGAAAGGGGACCCACCTGAGCTCCCACAAGTAAATGTCTGCTCTATCTTCAGACGGCTGGTCCCCAACACTCACTCTCGCCCCGAGTAGCAGGTCCCAACCTCAATACCCTCTCCTTTCCCCAAGGCACCTCTGAGCCCCTTCACACAGAGTGGTTTTCCTTCTCCCAACAATGGCCATCTGTAAGAGACCCTGGATGCCTGGAATTGGACGTTGTTTTTCTTCCCTCCCTTCCTGTGGACTAGATTGTTCCTCAGCCTGGGCCGCCTGGCCACTGTAGCCCTGATGGGCTGGCACCAGGGTGGCACGGAGGACGCAGGTTTTTGCAGGACTGCCCATGGGCAGTGGGGTGCTGTCGCGGGCCTCCTCATGAAGGGTGCATGGCAGCTGGGTATGCATTGGCGGGGAAGGAACCCCAAAGGTAAACAGAAAATACACGCGCTCCACATCCCACCAGTGGAGCCCCGGCCACCCTGATCCTGACAGAAGGTCCCTTCTGACTTCCTCACAGAGACTCCCACCCAGCAGACTGCAGCCTTGAGGCATGGTGGGTGGGACAGAGGACAGACCTGGGTTCTCCACTTTTCAGCCAGATGGGCTTAGAACAGTGACTTAACCTCTGTGCCACAGAGTCCACATTTGAAAACTCGTAGCATTATTTTGATTCCTCCAACGTACATCCCTACCTCAGGGCATTTGCACATGCTCTTGTTACCACCTAAGGTGCTGTTTCCCTCTCCCCTTTCACATCCTCCTTCCTATGGATAGCACCCCTCATCTTTCATGTTCCAGCCACTAAATGTCCCCAGCTACCCGCTAAGAGGGAGGTCATGCTCCAGCCACCCATCCTAGTTGTTCTTTATTTGGGCATTCATTTGCTTTCTTTAAATATTTGTCACAATTTCTAATATGTTTTATTGGCTTCCTCTTCTCTTTTTGAGGACTGCTCTCTGCTATGTCAATCCATTGCTTGGAATTTGGTTGGGATTCAATCAGTGTCTGTTTAGCTCTGACCAGCTTGTCTCAGTTGGTTGGAGCATCATCCCTCAAAGTGAAGGGTTGCCAGTTCAATTCCCGGTCAGGACACGTGCCTGAGATGCAGGCCCTTCCTCAGCTGGGGCACATACAAACGCTGCTGTTGCCAGAAAGATCACCATAAGCTCTTTATTTGTGTCTTCCATAATTTGGGGTCAGCGTACTGCAGGACCTGTGTAACATTTGCCCCACATCTGCCTGGGACCCTTCTCTACTTGCTTAGGTGTGTTGATAAGAATATCTAAACCATAGAAGAACTTAACAGCAGGTTGAGTGCAAACATTGTAGGAGTGACCAGTTACAACATAGAAATTCACAATTAAGTTCTGTTCACCCAGCACAGATTGGTTGAGTACCTGTGATTATAAATGAAAGACTAGTATGATTTCACACTCGATGTCTAACGAACCTTTCCATTTTCTGCTATTAATATTTGTTGTTCACGCGAGCGCAGTAGAAGAAGGAGAATCGGCATAGAAAAAGGACAGGTTTTAGAAGTGGAAGAAGGACTGATTTTAGTATAAGTAGAGCCCCTTTATGCCAAGCATCTTTTGAATTGAAATACAGTATATGAAGGTTTATCCCGAAAGTATTGAGCCGATGTCAATGTAATTCAAGGTTTGCGCAGCGGATACTTTCTGGACAGACCTGGTATTTGACCCATAACATTGTGTAATATGGAGATGCACCACATGTTGACCTGATGCGTGCACCCAGTGTAATAGGACAGCCCCTCTATCATGTCAAACAATTACGTCTTAGCATGTTTAATGATCATAATACAATATGGTTGCCTATATTCACTATAATCTGCATTAGGACTCCAGCCAGGGCTTAGTTATCCACTCATTGTAAGTTTGCTTTTTTTTTTTTTTTTTTTTAATGTACGGTTGCCTTTCACCCACCTCCAGCCACAGACCTGTCTAGAGACCTGGTTTGCAACCTGGTTATGTGCCCTGGCTGGGGAATCGAACCAGCGACCTTTGGGTTTGCAGGCCGGCACCTTATCCACTTAAGTTTGCATTTTTAAACAGCATCTTCCTTATTACCACCTCCTAGCCCAGGTAACCACCATTTTACCTGTTTTTATGAGCTGTGCTTCTTAAGATTCCACATAGAGTGACATTACACAGTATATGTCTTATCTCACATCAGCCTAATGTGCTCAGGGTCCATCCATGTTGTCACAAAGGCAGGATTTTGTTCTTTCTTACGGCTGAATAATATTCCATTGTGAGTGGAATATTATTCACTCACAAACACAGGGTGGGGCAAAAGTAGGTTTACAGTGGTTTATCACATGGAAAATAATACGATAATTAATAAATAATAATACAAGAATAAACGCTGCGTTTCACTTTTCACAACTGTAAACCTGGTTTTGCTCCATCCTGTATCTATCATCTTCTTTACCCAATCACCTATTGACAGGCACTTAGGTTGTTTCCATGTCTTGGCTATTCTGAATCAGGCTGCGGTATACATGGAGGTAGACATTCAGACTAGATCATGCTTTTATTTCATGGAGGCAAACTCCTTTAATTACAGGTCCAGAAAGTGAAGTCTGGTGGGGTGTTTTCCCCACTTGGTTCCTGTAACCTTGGAGGGTCTGGCAACCAGGCACCCGGTCTTTCCAGGGCACCATCCCGGCTGTTCAGGGAGGGGGGCAGGGCAACACCTGGGCCACAGCAGCAAAATGGGTGAGCAGACTATGACAGTAGCCACAGGACGGGGCGGGGAGCGGAGACACGTGACAGCAGAGGCTGGGGGGTGAGCGGAGGGGCGGCCAGTGCCCTGCGTCGCTCATAGAACATCCTTATTTTTGGCACGTTGGCTGGCTGGGCGGCTCCTGAGTCATCCCTCTCAACGCTAGAAACCAGCCCAAACAGAGGCGCTCACAGGTCACTCCCCTCCCCTTGGTCATCGTGGGCGCCCACCAAATATTTGTTGATGTGCCCTGACTCGGCTGCTGCACCTCCAGGTGTGCAATGGGGGCATCTGTGGGTGCCTCCGCCGTAGCATGTGCTATTTATGCCAGGGCGGTTCGGAGCAGGAAAGAATAAATCACCTCACTTGCAGACAGCAGGCCTGAGTCCACGTGGAAACAAGCAACAGCAGCGCTGGAAGACCGCGGCTGAGAATGAAATCTGCCGATGGCGCCCGGGGTGTGGTCCCCTTTCTCCAGCTGGAGAAATGGGGGTTCCGGCCCTACTTTTTAACAACTGCCTGATCTTGGGCATGACATTGACCTCTTCAAGCTAACGCTCTTAAAACCATCCGCATGATGCACGGCCAAGAGCAGGTATCCAGCAAATAGTCATTCTCCTTTCCTTCCTGATAAAAGTAGCCCACGGAGAGAGGACAGGGTGCAGGGGAAAAGAGACAGCAACCCTAGGTGGTCCGGTGAGGGACTGTCAAATCCCAGGACAAGCCTGGGAGCTTCCAAGAAGGGGAAGAAATGGGTCAGGACAAGACTCAGAATACCTGGATGTAAGGTCCACATCAAAGCAAGAGTGTCTCGGGCAAGTCAGAGTTCCTCTGGACCTCAGCAGCCTCAAGACAAAATAAGAAAGCTTTAATATTCATCATTTTCGGTCCTTATGGCTCTGTGGTCTGATGGTGTTAAATGTTGCCGTGGTAGAAAGTCAGGGCTAGGGTGAGAGGCATCTAGCCCTCCCTGAAAAAGAAAGTCACCCCCCATGGACCTAGTAATCTTCAAGACAGTAACAGAGAGAGAGGTAGAGGTGACGTTCATACACGATTCTCAGCCCTAGGGTCTCCACTTCCTTCCAAGTCCCACTTACCGGTGGGAAACTCGCATGGTAGGAGCGTTAAAGGTAACACTCGAATCTACTTCAAAAGGCCCTGAGACTGGTCCAGCAGGTAAAAGTTACCTACATATCCTTTAAAGCTGCATGCGGCTTTAACCATGCTTGAGTATATCGTCAACTCCTGTTCTTACTATTTTCCCCTCGGCTGCCTTTCTAGGGTGAAGGCAGCGAAGCCAAGAGCATGAGGTAGGAGCTCCAAGTGGAGGCCCATCATACCCAACCGCTGTCTCAGGTGCACCCTGACCTCTGTCAGGAATGCGACCTGGGGTGCGGGTGGTTGATTGAGTCCCTGAAACCGAAACTCCTCCTGATAAGCCAGGGACGGCTGAGACTACAGTGGGAACAGACCAAGAAGCACTTCCTGCTGCCCGAGTTGGAAAGGCCAAGGCCACGTTACTGAGGCTGGGGCAGGCTGACACGGCTCTTCCCGTCCAAGCAAGTTGGCTCTGCGGAAGCTCAGTGTGTTAGCTTCCTGGAGGTGCCATCACACCCGCGTGGGTGGGGGGGAGGTTAAAACAACACAGACGGAGTGCCTCGCAGTCCTGGAGGCTGGGAGTCTGAAATCACGGTATCAGTAGAGTCATGCTCCCTCTGAAAACTCTACGAAAGGATCTATCTGTTCCTGTCACTCCCCTAGCTTCTGGTGGCCTCGGCTGTTTCTCACCTCGAAGATGCATCAAGCCAATCCCCGCATCTCATGCTGTCCTCTCTGTGTCCTTCTTCTGCAGGCGCCTGTGTTCCAATTTTCCCTTTGCAAAAAGACACGGGTCATTGTGGGTTGGGCCGCAACCCCTCCTCTAATAAATTCTCCTCTCGACAAATGACATCTGCCATGACCTTAGTCCCAAATCAGGTCCCACCCTGAGGTCCTGGTGTTAGGATTTCCACATCGTTTTTGGTGAGGACATAATTCAACTCACAACACTGGCCTTCTCTAATGTACGATCAAGAAGTCAGGATCTGTAAGTAACATTCCCAAGAGATTGTAGGCCAGGAACATTGACTCCTTGTTCCTCCACACTCCTTCACCAGAAGGGATACAAAAACGACACCCATGCAGGCAGCTCCAACAGATAACCAGCCGGTGATCTTGCTCTCCTCCACCGCCCATGTACTTCTCCTCTAAGAGCTTCCAGACACGAGTCATGCATTCCAGCCCCCAAGGAACACACCATTCAAATGAAGCTGCCACAAAACTGTTTGTGTAACTAAGGGCCCCAACGCAGGGTCATCTAAGTACAAGTAAAATTTCTATTCAGTGCAGGTGGGCCTCCCGAGACAGGGTGCCCAACAGGCTGAGAACAAAGGCATCTGGGAAAAGCCATGTGTTCGAACAAATCTCAGCACTGGAAAAGTGTATCAAATCATTGTGTATTTCCCCAAATTCTAGCAAAGATACATTCAAGCTAGAATACTTTCAGGGAAAACATGCACACACACGCACACGCACACGCACACTAAACAACATTTCATTGACATCTGCCTTCGCTTCAGGAATGGCAAGTTGGGGAGTGGGGAGGTCACTTACAAAGGCTCCCTCGTTGGTGTCTTCTAACGTATTATTTCTACATTAGGATTATCGGGCCAGTTACCCAAAGACCAATGCCGCACGAGAACCTGATCACATTTCCCAATCTTATTTGCAAACAAGCGTTTATTTCCTGCTTATCAAGGCCCAGGGCAGGTACTTTGTCCATTCGAATCATTGTCTTAAGCCAGTGATGCAAACCACTGAGCGAGGTCCGCCCCAGCCAGAGCCTGGACGCTCAATGTCATTGAACTCAAGGAGCAGATAATTAATATTGAAAGGTGTGATTGCAGCCCAGTCGGCCAGGTAATCAACCCCGGATTTCTCTCCAGGATCCTAGACCCGTTGGAAATCTTAGCTCAAGAGAAGGCTGGAGGGAATTATCCTGGAAGTGTAGTATCCCTTTTCAAATATAAACACTGGACAATTATCCCAGCCGGTAAGCCCTTCCTTGCTCCGCACACGGCATCCCAGGCAGGCAGCAGGGGGAGGGGGGCCGCATTTTCCCTGGCAGGTCTGCCTCCTGCCTGGACTCATTGGGGCTCTTCCAACCAGCTCACACCTTCCAAGGCTGCCCTAAGGTTGGGATGCCTCTGCGACTGAGCCTCTTCATCTCAGGGCTTGTTTTGCAAACATTTGGCTGCTCTGTGAGAACCTGCCCCAACCTGAGGCCTGAGTGCCTTCTTGGCTGGGTGACACAGGCATCTGGAGCCGGGCTGGCCTCTTTCCCACTCAGACCTGACGGCTTAGAGGTGACACGCTGGATTGTGTCTTTTTCGCTATCCCTTCGGGGATGGGATGCCAGGTCTCGGTTCTCAAAAGCCAACAGCCAATTTTGACATCAAACGTGGCTCAATATTTCAATGGGCATCCACATGAAAACACCATTTTTAAGCAATTTGATAAAACCTCCCAGCAGGGCTCTAGCCTCCTTTTCACGGTGGGTGACCCCACCTCCCTGGACCAGAGACCATCTGACAAGAGAGACACATGTGGAAATACAGTTGCCTCTGTATCAATGGGTGCTGTCTGCAGCTCACTTACAGTGCTTCGCTTTTACCAGACTCACAGAGACTAACACCGCCGGGCAGCAAAGTGAACATGAGTGTCCGTATAAGACTGATACTTCCAGGCTCTGGTGAAGGCTGTGTAGCCAGCTACCTGCCCCGGGTCAGGGAGGGAGGGCCCAGCGAACACACACAAAGTCTGCATCCAGCCCAGGCTTCTGCCAACCTCACGGCAGATGCCCAGCTCTGTATCCTGTATCGTGGCCATCAGCAACATGGGGGAAAGAGGTTTTTCGCTCTCTTAGAACTTATTTCCCACCGTGGGGGCAGCCCCTCTGGATCAGGCCCGACAACTCCCAGGGACCAAGCCCCCAGAAACGGGGCTCAGAACTCCAGGCCAAAGCTGCTCCTTCCTGCCTCTAGAAAATGCTGAGATGACAGTTTGAGTCACTGGGCAAAAGCCCTCTTGCCTTCTTCCATGGGAGCCTCCTCTTCCTTCCATTGTGCCATCTTTTTCCCCAGAATTCTATTGAGAAAATTGCAAATATCCAGAACATTTGAAAGAGGCACACGGTAACAACCCATGAGGCCTATGTTTAAGTTATTGTCCACTTCTTATGGCTGTTAGATTTGTATTTGTTCTTCCAAGCCCAGTTTTTTAGGAGACATACCCTGGGCCACCACCGGTCACATGGAGAACCCACACTCCATGGTTGTTCGGGTGGCTCCCCAGGGCTTTCCCCCATCCGCTCTCAGAAATGAGAACAGCCCAGGCGATGGTTACAAGCAGACCTGAGTTTGATCCCAGCCCTTTCACTTAGCAGCTGTGTGAACTTGGATGTGTCACTTGATTGCCCTGACCCTCAGTCTGCCTTCAATTCCCTCATGGGCACAGAGCTAACCCAGGGAACCTATTCCGAGCATTTATCAAGTGGCAAGCAGTCTTCCACATGAAGCCACTAGCTCAAATCCTCATGGGAACCCCATGAGCAAGGCCCTGGTGTTATCATACATTGTGGAAAATTAGTCTGGGAATACAGGCCTGCTGCTTTGTGGTGTCATTGGGAAGTGAGCAATGGCGAACAGTGGCTTTTCAATATATAATTCAAAGATTTATTATTATTATTGTTGTTGTCGTTTTTATTAGCATCAATAGTATTTTTAGAGAGGGGAGCCAATCAGCCCCCAATTATAGCTGAGAACATGGCCCACAATAAGTGTTTCTCATTGCTCTGGCTTCCTACCCAGCACTTATGTAACTGCTACCACTCAGTGCCCTAGTACTAAGATCAACACCCCCAAACGGAGGGTTCCCCCAAAGAGCTGTTTTCTGCAGCATTGGCAAAGACCCTTCGGCAAAACGCTGCATTGAGTACTCTGATGTTTAATTCATAACACGGGATGGGATGGCTGTGCTAAAGAGCCAGGACTCCTAGGCCATATCAGACAAACAGAATTCAGACACTGGCGCTTGGTGAGGTATACCCTACATTGGCTGGAAACTCTTTCTGTAAAAAGTAATGGAAATTTATCAAAACTAAACACTGTCCATATGCTCTCCTGTAAACATGGCCATTGACATGATGGAACTATTTCCAGACTGGTTCATCCCTTGTCTCTTCAGCTCAAAAATATTTTCCGTGGTGGCGGCCATATAAATCCCAAACCCTGGCCATTCTGGGGTCGGTGCCCCATCCACGATCAGCTCTTCTCTGTTGCGAGGCTAAGGCATGGGGCTCCTTAAAGGCAAAAGGACTCTGCCATCTTTCAGCCCCAAAGTCTTGATTGATTCCAACCCTTCCCTTTGCCTAAGCTCCTCTGAACTCACTCTAAGCAGCTCCTCTGTAAGAGAGCATTCCTGAGGTCTGTAAGGTAAGTCTCCTGGGCCTTGGGGAAAGAAAAAGAAAGAGTAAGTATGTGCTAAACTTTGGTGAAGAACCACCTTTGAACAAGAGAGGCAGCTAAAGCCCAGAGGTGTGGAATAGCTTTTCCAAAATCACGGAGCAAGTTGATCAAAGAGAGAGAGAGCGCCCAGAGGTTCTGAGCCCAGCATGTTGCTGTGTAGTAGATGTTAGAGCAGCAATAATGCCCATTTGCATAGGCCCGGAGATGGCCAAACAAGTACTTGGGAAGAAACTGAAACCACCCCGATGACATTGCTTTTCCCAGGGGATGCAGTTTCAGGTGCACCAAGACAGGACACTGTGGATGGACCTGATCCCTTGTGCCTCCTAGATGAAAAAGGAGGGGCCTAGTCTGAGTCTTGGCCATTCGTGGTTGAAGAAGACAAAGCAGAGTTTGGACAGTTGGAGCTAGAGTTCTGGGAAGAGACCTCGGTCCAGGAAAGAGACAAAGATCCAAAGAAGGAATCGACTTGTTCAAGAGGAAATGGACCACCCACTGATCCAACAGGGCGACTCTCCCAAAGGTGCAGATAGAGGCGCTTTCAGAGCTGTGCCTATGCAAATAGGGTTCTTGCAAAAATCTAAAGAGAAGGGAAAGGGGTGAGGGGTGAGGGGAAGGGAGAACGAAATCAGGTCACTGAGTCTACCAGGAGCCCACATACGTTCGTGAGAATTGTATTTGGGAACTTGCTATTGGGAAAAACTGACATCTGGTCACATTAGTCCTTCCTTGGGCCATGGAAGTTCATGGCCAGCTGCTGACATGTCATCGTAAAGAACCCAGCACGGAGGGGGAAGAGAAAATGGTGTTTTAGGTAGGCCGGCAGCACAGCTTGCAGCATGCCCTGTTTTTTAACATACCAGGCCAGACTTTCCTACCCTACCTTGGGGGTCTGCCAGTTTTCGCTGGCTCTCCCTCCACTGACAAGCCTTCTTGTGAAATGACTGGTACTTCCTGCTTCCCGTCGCACCCCAGACCCAGACCCACCACCTCTCCCTTGGTATCCGCCCCACGGTTTAATGAAAGGGAGACAAGGGGTTCTTGAGGACACAGAAGCCCCTGTTCAGGCGAGGACAGGCTCATTTCCCTCCCTGTTTCCTAGTCTTCCTCCACCTCTCTCTGCTTGCTCCCCCATCCCTTCCCACAGTTGCTGTTTCCTGGCCCCAATTCAATACCACATTCCTGCTCCTCTGTGTCCCAGCCTCCCAGCTGCAAGGCCACAGGGATGTTCAGGGAGCTCCAGCTCCAAGAAATTCTCATCTCCATAGACCTGTCTACCCACCTCCCACCTGGCCTCCAGAGAAACAGCCAACATTCCTGCAGTCCCACAGAGAAAGGGTGTGACTCGGATTGCTCAACGAAGCCTCCCAGCCAGCATCTTGTGCCCCCAGAACAATAGAGTTGTATTTTTCTTGGACTTCCTTCATTCTCTTTGGTTTCTCCTTTGATTAGCAGAAAGAACTCCTCTCCGGAGCGCCTTCCCCCGCCCCCCACCTTTATAATCCACCGGCCCAGCTCTTGTGTTCTTCCTGTAGAATTCCAACCCCCAGCCTCAGTCAGGTAAAGCCCCAGACCATGAACTTGAGTGATGTCAGTGAGCTTTTGCTCCCGGGCTTTCTCACACGTGGGAATCATCTCCTGGGAGTCTACAGCCCATCTCCAACCTGTTTCTTTTGGATGCTCGTCCCAGGACGCTGGGTGAGGTGTTAGTCAGACTGACCTTTCCCGTTTTCTGAGTCAGTGATCTTAGATCACTAGGCCAGGCGCTAAGTGTTGAAAATTAAAATCAATGTGTAGGGCCCCTAAGAGGGATCCAGGAAGGTGGGAACAAAGGGGTGAAAGGGGAAGATGACACCTTGGCTCTGGTTGGAACAAATGAAAACTAATCTATCTGCTATCAAATCCATCCTCCTCGATAAAGACTTCTGCTTATTTGGTGTAAGGCTCACATTACAAAGACTATTACATGGACACGACCCCCCTCTTGACATATATTACTTCTGAAAGGGCTGGCACATGTCTGAAGTCTCAGGGGAGCGCCATCCATCCCCGAACAACCAAATCTCCTGGTATTCAGGGAAGTTTCTGTTGAGCTATCTGCTGAGCTGTGGAGGAACATTAGGCTGCAAGGGGTGTTCATGGAGCACCTTCCCTCTCACCAGGCGGGGCATTTAGGGCCCCTACCAGTTCCACCCCCAGCCTCTCTACCAGGCAACTAGATCTTATGGAACAGCAATGCTAACAATGTCAGGTGTTTGGCTTGGGTTGACTTCCTCAGTCCAGCTCTCGTGTCCGAAGTCAAAATCCTGAGTTAGCCTGAGTCCAGGCACCTTAACTATCTATGGGAATTCAGACAAGGCCAGTCCTCGTATATTTTTAAAGGTTTTATGTATTTATTTTTAAAAAGAGGAGAAGAAAAAAGAGAGAAACATCAATCAACTGCCTCTTGCACACCCCCATCTGGGGGCCAAACACGCAACCCAAGCATGTGCCCTGACTGGGAACCGGTGACCTTTTGGTTCACAGGCTGGCACTCAATCCACTGAGCCACACCACCCAGGGCTCATAATGCACTTTTTTTTTTTTTTTAGATTGTATTTATTTATTTTTAAAGAGAAGGGGAGCAAGGGAAAAAGAGAGGGAGAGAAACGTCAATGTGTGGTTGCCCCTTGCATGCCCCCAAGTGGGGACCTGGCCTGCAACCCAGGCATGTGTCCCAACTGGGAATTGAACTGGCGACCCCTTGGTTCCCAGGCCAGCACTCAATCCATGGAGCCACACCAGCCAGGGCTCATATTTTTAATATGAGAAAAACGGCTTGTTGCGAAGCGAAATGTTTTGCTGAAGGTCACACAACTATTCACAGGAACAGAAATCACATTCTTGTTCTGAGAAACCCTGCAATGTGAAATAATGCTTGAAAGATATAAGAAGATTGTATTGCATTGATAAAAATTGGCTTTTGGATTTAACCAAACATCCTGGGGCATCTGCTAAAGCTTCCATTAGACTTTCAGAACTTTGACATCTCCCGAACCCACAATAAAACATTTACCCCCACCCAACCCATTTCAGCATTTCGTCTGGACTTCCTTCTCCTTAAACCCATCAAGCCTGGCAGGTGCAAGTCTTTTCAACCAACGTTTGCGGAGCATCAATTACACGCAAGGCATTTGCTCAAGTCAGAGAACAAAAAAATACTAACTCTGCTAGTGAAACAAACCATACGATACTCCCTGCCTATGTTTCCCAAATTCAGCAACGCTCTCTTCTTTTTCATACAATCCTGTTGTCAAGAAGCGATAGCTTGACGTTGAAAGGAAAGAAATGATCCCCGTCTTCTTTTCTCGGAGAAAAAGCACACAGACACACATGCACGCACACCCGTGTACCATACTTATTTGTCCGGTAAGATGTACACGTAGCCTGGCGATAAAATACACGAGACCCGTCTGATTCTGAACTCCGACTATGCACCGATTATTTTTTAAGACGCCACAAAGAAAGCAAAAGAGAAAAGGAAAACTCCGCAAGACCCGGAGAGGAGTGTCAGGTCCCTTCCTAGATTGTCAGGTAATTGTTAGCAGAGATGGGCTGTAATAACAAGCCATTTCTGTGGAATGCCAGCCCCATCCTCGCCTGCTGAACGAAGACCCAGAGTCTGCCTTTGTTCCTAACCTGGCCAGTCCCGAGACAATAACAATACCTTCTTTCAGAAAGTGGGCCGCCTGCAAGGTGGGACTCCCGCTGCCCCAGATAGGCGCTGGCGGGAGAGGTGACTGTATGAGAACCAGGCTGGTGCTGGTCCCCAGGGGTCAGCCAGCAGCCCAGCCAGGGCCAACCCTGCCAGAGGGAGCGAGGTGAGGGGGCGGCAGGAAGAGCGAGTCCTGCTTTCAGAAACTTAAAAAGGATCTCCACTCTTCCTCCTCCTGCAGGAGGTGGCCGTGGCAGCAGCTCCCAGGAAAGGCCGCCACCCTCCCTGCAGAAAGCCTGTGTGACCTGGGGCTGTGTCACACAGCTGATCCCTTCTAAAAGCCTGAGGTTTAGGGTCAGGGTGAGCCTGGTGGTTAGCTTCTTTGTCGCCCCCCCTCACCTTCTCATGCACAGTTTCCAGGACGCAAAGCACTTTCTAACAGCCGTGGCAACCTTCGTGACCACAGAATTAGAGACCAGGCGCACACCCGGAAGGCCTCCGGGAGCGTCCAATTATGCGGCACGGATGTGTGGCTTCCCCTTTTTCTAATCAGGTCCCAAAAGGGGCATTTCCTTGCAAAAGGCCAGGCTGGCAGGGGCTGGAGCACCACGTGACCTGACAGATGCAGGAATGAAGTCAACCGATCGCCCTTGGGTTGGTCCCTTTGGGTCACTGCGGAGCACTGAGCCAGGCCTCTCTGAGCCGCTCCGGAGGTGTTGGTGGGGTGAATGTGGGATGCCGTGTTAAAGAGCTCGGTGTCACCGTCAGGACACCCTGGGTGCCGCCCAGAGGCAGGCGTCCCAGCATTTGAATTTGCCATTGTCATTGTTTCCAAGGGGCTCGCTGGCTCCCCTGAGAGGGCTCTGAGCTCAGGGCACAGCAAGAAGATGTGCGACCAAACTACCTGATCTGTGTCCCTCTCTCGCAGCTTTTGTGCCTGTCCCTAGCAATTGCCTCCACCCTACCTTTACGTTAGTTCCCACCCCTTCCACGGGAATAAAGGGCAGACATGAAGACTGCGCCCAGCGGAACTCTCTTCTGGCTTTTCCATGAAGAAAACAGCTGAAGCACAGTGGATAGGACACCCACGCCCTCAGGGAACCTGAGTTCCAAGTTTCCCAGCCACCCGCCTGCTGGACCTGCTGTCTGCCGCTCAACTTCCTGTTTCTTTCAACCCACACTGCCGCCCTCCCCCCACCAGCTAAACATGAGTGCATTTTTCACAGCAGCCCTGGCTGTACACGTGAAATGTGTTCATGATCGGACCAGATTGCAACTGGAGGGTTCCTGTCTTGATTTCCCCCCCAAAAAAGAATGGGAGTTTTCTCTACATGGCCCTTCAATGTTTAGGCAGCTTATCAGGAGTCTGGGCAGAGGGTCAGAGCCCCCATGGGAGGTGCAGACCACCCATAAGATCATCAGGTCACCCCTTCCGCCATCCATGGCGCATGCCAAATGCACCACAGCCATTGAGATTGGGTGGTTCCCAGCAGCCCCCTTTTCCTCCCCAAATCACCATCTTCCATTGACAACCTTGTTTGGGGTCTGTCACTCCCGAATGTGGATTAACATCACCCCACAAAACACAGAGGCCAAGGGTAAAAGGGCAAGGCCAAAAAGAAACAAGGCCCCGGGGGTAAACAGCTTCTCTCACTAGAGAATGGAGACAGCCTTTGTGCCCCATGAGTTTCTACACTTCACAGGAAGCATAAGGTACCCGAGAGCTGGTAGCGACTGTTTTCTTGCTTCACTGTTGTTGCTGCTGCCGTAAGTGTTGGTTTTGACCCTGAACACGCAGAGCTCTGAGAGTGTGTGCACGTGAGTTAACCCATCTGAACCTCAGCATTCTCATCCGGTAAATGGAGGGGAGGATACACACTTCCCCCAGGGGGTTCCTGAGGAAGAGGCAGGTCATACAAACAGGTGGGAGCCATCGGCAGGTTGTCAGCACAGAGGAAGCACTGTGTGAACAGGTCCTCATTTCTTCTTCTTCACTGCTGCCCTGCTCCGTGAAGCAGGAAAGACAGGGGCCAGGGTGATCACGGAGGGCCTTGCACTCCCAAAACCTTGCGGACTCCTCCAGATGGAAGGGGATAGTGACATCCCATTTCTGGTGTATCGAAAACCATGCTTTCTAAACATTCAGACCTGTCCCGACCCAGATATAAAAGGCTGGCAGGTCAGCCAGAGAAGAAAGAAATCCGGACACATTTTGGGGGGAAACGGAGTCTGGGAAGCCAAGGTCACCGAGGCACCCCTGCAAATGAAAAGCAGGGGAGATGCGGTGGAGGTATATGGTTCAAGTCGCGCTTTGTTCTCTGCTCCGCAGAGGCAGAGAGCCAAACCCTGATTAGGGAGCAGGGAGGAGATAGGATCAGAGACACGCTTCACAAAGGCATGGAGCCCCAGTCTCTGCGTGTGACCCAAAAAAAGAGCTGGAGCCCAAGGTGGAGGCAGGGAGAACGATGGGGTGGGGGGGCGGGGGTGGTCGGCCAGCCTGCACCCTCAAGTCCAAGTAGCAGCAGCCCAGCGTGTGGAATTCCGAGTGTGCGTGGGCCGTGGGGGAGGCAGACAGCAGCCCAGCTCCAGGCTGGACCTGCCTCCCCCACCAGCCGCCTGGCCTTGAGCAAGCCACACGCTGCTTTCAGAGCCTCTGTCTGCCCAAGAAAGGCAAAGAGAGGGTGTCTCCCCCTCCCTGCCTTGAGGGATGTCCAGGGAATCGAGCTGACAAGGGCAGGGGGGGGACTTCGAACACAGGAGCAGGAAGCAACAATGGGCAATAGCCATTTGCCACAAAATGGTTTCACAGCAATAGACCAGAAGGCACCACAGCAGATGAGCACGTGTGCTTTAGTCAGGTGTGTACATGGGGGAAAGAGAGAGAGGAGGGAGTGTACATCCCCAAGCCCCCTGAGTAGAAACCCCGAGTCCAGGCATTCACTGGTTATGGGGGCAAAGGGGTCGAGACCACAAGTGTGGGTGGTGAGGACATGATGCTTTGGGCAGAGCAGGGAGGCCACAGGCTTTGAGCGCAGAGGGCCCAGCCAGAGGCTTCTTCTCCAGGAGCTGACACCCCTGTTCCCCACCTGGAGTGGCTACCCTGGGCTGGGAGATGCCCATCCTGGACCCCTCACTGCATCACCCCACCCCTCCCAGCCACAGGCCTCCCCCAGGAGCAGCAAAACGCGGTGGCCCTTTGACATTTCATAACTAACCTGTTGAAATGAGCTCCACCCACCATCATGCCAATGCCATTGTGCCTGAAGCTAGCTAGTGTTTCTCTCCTCCTATTTCTATTTTCCCTCCACCCCACCTTCCTCTCCTCCACTTCTTGGGAACGTATCACAGTTCGGAATGAGGGCCAGGGGGTGGAAATGGGTGATTTTGTTTTTCGAATGCTCTGGTTGAAGAACGTAGGTCCCCAAAGTTCCCGGACATCACCTATCCACAGACACGCATTCTTCTCCTTCGACTCCTTCCCTTTAAATCCACCCTCCCCCACCCCCCAGGAGGAGTTGGGGAGGGACCTGGGCTTCAGGGCTCCCGGGACAGCAGTCCCTGAGGGCCATCTGGGAATGATTAGCTTGCAGATTTCAGGTAGCTCCAGCCACACGTGCAGCCCCCACGACACCCCCTAATTCCCTACCCACAGCTCTCCTTCTCCAAACAAACAGCAGCTCCGTTTGCAGGGGAAAGAAAATGCCTTCTGTAGAGGAGCTGCCAGGAAAGCCAGGTCACAACTGTCTCCTCCGCACCCTCCCCCACCCCTCTGTCCAACCAGCCCCACCGCCACTGCCACTCATTCAACAGTCAGCCACACCACTGCTCACCCGGGAAAGAACAGCGGCTTGCACTTAGAAAAGCAAGCAAGAAAACCGGGAAGAGAAAATATATATTTATTACAGTTGTATATTTGGGTAGCAAGGCCCCGGGGTTTTTAGAGGTTCTGATACGTTAATAATGATTTCAGTTTGTGGTTGGATTGTTTTCTCAACACCTGTAAATCCAGGCCAGGCATGTATAAAGATGACAATCTCAAAGCTTTATCTCCACTGCTCTAAATATGCTGCATGGCCCTGGCTGGTGGCTCAATGGATAAGGTGCCGACCTGCGAACCCAAAGGTCGCTGGTTCGATTCCCCAGCCAGGGCACATAACCAGGTCGCAAGCCAGGTCTCCAGCCAGGTCCCCAGCTGGAGGCAGGTGAAAGGCAACCATACACTGATGTTTCTCTCCCTCTCTGACTCTCTCCCTTCCCCTGTCTCTGGAAATAATAAATAAAATCTTTTAAAAAAATAAATAATAAGTAAATAAAATTTTAAAAATAAATAAATATGCTCCAAAGGAGCGCTTCAATGCCCTTCCTTGCAGAAAAAGGGGAAAGTCTAGGAAATTCAGAGCAGAGCTCCAAGCAGCCATCTAGAGGACACACTTTTTGGGGGGCGGGGGGGCGGGGGGGTGTATAAAGACATCCCATCTAACTGCCAGAGTGTCTCATCACTAAGTGCCCAGTAGCTGTAATCTACCATTAGGTACGTATTCATTGCTTTGGTGAAAGTTGGGTCACTCATTTCCTCAGTGAACATTTACACAGCGGAGTCTACGTGACACATTAGACTAGGAAGGCAAAGGGGATCTCCTCCAGGAGATTATACTCGGTTGGTGAGCACAAAGGACAGATGACAGCACAGATGACAGCGCAGACCGGCATGCCGGAAACGTTGTAAGAACACAGAAGTGGAAGTAAATATCTATTCCCGGGGAGATTTCAGGCCTTCATAGAGGGGTTAGCATTTGAATTGGATCTTTATCCCCTCTTAAAGTCCAGCTGCCTCACTGATGGAGGATACACCTTAGTAGTCATTCACTCCATAGTCTGAATGAGTCTCATGTGTTTACAAGGAGAAAATCTTTCTTTCTTTTATGTGGGAAAGACACCCTTCCCTGAAAAAGGAGAGGACTGCTGGGTAGGGTGGGGGTGGGGGAGTTTTATAAGGAAGTACAAGAGAAAGGAAAATCTTGAAGACGGGGAATAAGTGAGTACATAAATCCAGGAGGACCGGGCTAGTTCCGTCCATGAGTCCATGAGTCATTGAAAAGGACACAGAAGAGGCTTGAGGAGTCAGAGCCACTCTTACAAATGAGCACATGAAGGCAAATCAGGAATCCTTTCTCCTGGAAGGAAGCATCGTTTGGGATTTTCCGGAATCAAAGGAGAATCTAATGTTTTCTTCAAATCCATTCTGTTTTTGGTTTTTTTGGTTTTGTTTTTTGTTGTTTTTTTTTTTTTGGTCGATCACAGTTTACATTCAATATTATTCTGTACTCATTTCAGATGCACAGCCAAGTGGATAGAAAATCGTGTCATTTACAGGGAGTGGTCCCTTTGCTGTTTCGAGTACCCCCATGCTTAGTTACCCCGATGTTCCTGACTACCTTCCCTGTGCAGAATCAACAGCTCCGGGACTGCCGGACCGCCTAATCTCTTCACCTCTTTCACTCATCAAATCCGTAAATCTCAAAGGCAACCTCATGCACACTCCTGGTCTGCTTGACGGAAAAACCAAAGTACCCCAGACCGAAGTGCAGCTGGGTCCGGACGCCCAGGGATTGAAGGAGCTAGGTGACCACCAGCCTCTGCCTCACCTGTACAGGGTAATCTTGACTAGCGATGCTAATCCGAGAGTCGCTGAAGCAGGTCCCAGGCTTACCTGGGCTCAGGCAGGTGGGCGTGGAGGCAAATGCCGCCCCGATATCACTCTGAATCCCTGCTTTCCTCAGCCCGAAATTCCTGGAGGAGGGTCAGAGTCCAGGGAACCTCCTAAGTGCCAGGAAAATAAAAAGCAATTAGTGACTTTTGCTCCAGGCGGAATCTAAAGGGGAAAAAGAAATCTTGGCGCCCCACAAAACTCTACCTCCCCGGGCCTCTTCCGGAACCACAATGTTCAGCCCACTCAGCGCTTGGCCCATGCCACGCTCTCCTCCCCCAGAAGATTTCTTTGCTCCTGGAAAATCATCTGGAAACTGTCATCACCACTGTGCTGGTTGGCAGATGTCCCCCAAAGAGAGAGTGAAGTGTACCACACACTACAAGGCATTTCTGGGCTTGGACCAAGAAAGGGGGGGGAGTGGTGGGTGGGAGATGATGGTCCAGGCGAAGAGCAGCACAGCATCACCAGGGATAGGAAGGAGGGGACCCTGGGGCGGGGGGGCAAGCAGTGGGGAGGACCCCAACACGGAACCAGGAGCTCTGGACGTCTTCTCACCACACTGTGCCTTCCCCTCCATCCTTCCACGGAGCCACAGGGTGGGGGGACAGCTCTCTGTGACCCATGTGATATTTCAGAGCAAGAAAAGGGATCCATGGAAGAAACTGAGAGAGGGGCGTCTCAAAACAGTGAGCCCAGAGGGCTAAGCAGAACATGGGTGACACAGGCTCCTACAGGCAGCATTCCTGGGGGCAATAGCTGCAGGGACCCCATCTTGTCCCTTTTGGATGTTCAGGCACATAGTAAGCCTCAAGCAGTATTTGATTAACGTTGTGGTAACTGGGAGGGAGGTGGCACGTGAAAGAATGACAGGGAGCTTGGAGAGGACAAGATGTTCTCCACTGTGTGGTACCCAGAACCCTAACCTGCCCTCTGGGGCCCTCAAGCCAAGCCTCAGACCCACAGACGCATCCTGCGCCCCAGTTTCTGCACAGCCCTGTCACCCACACCTCGCAAATTTGCAAGCACCTGGTTGGCTTGTCCATAAGACCTCATGCGTTTAATACAGTTAAGGTTCCAACAAAAGCTGGATACAGGCTCCTTCAGGAGACACTGGAGCCAGGTCCTGGAGGGAAGAGGGTCCTAGCAGAGTGGGTGGGTGCCTGAGCAGAGAGGCCTCAGCCAGGACCACCCATCCTGCCCTCCTTTCCTACGGGTGAAGCCAGCCCCGCAGCACCACCTTTTCTTCTAGTGGCTGAGGGGAAGCATCTCCACCTTGGGCGTGCGTGCCTCCATTGCTCCAAGAAAGTGAGACTTCAGGGGGAACACGCTGACATTTGGGTCCCTCCCTGACTCTATCTTGCTTTTGAAGACTCATAAATGCCCTGCTATTTGAACCTAGGGTGACCCTACCCCTAAATTATACCAGGCACTGCCTACTTGTTTCTGTTTTATATGTGGACATGAAGGCAGATGAGATTTAAGACTGAGTCCTCTGCCGCCAACCGAAGCTGAGTTTCATGAGCTTTCAGGGCACCCCAAAGGGAAGCGGTTCTGCACCATTGGCCCTTGCCTGGTCCCCTCCTATGGCAGCCAACCTGGCCACTGGAGAAGTGGGTTCCACTCCCAAGACTCAGGGTGAAACAGAACAATCTGCCCTTTCTCATGGGAGGCAGACACGTTCTGTACCAAAGAGAGTGACAAGGACACTGTGAGATTTTCTGGGTCTTCATGACTTGAAGGGAGCGAGATGAAAACAAAAACTGGTCCCTCTCTCCCAATTTCACACTCATCCACACAAAAAAAAAAAGAAAGAAAGAAAGAAAAAAGAAAAGAAAAGAAAAATAGAAAAGACAAGGAGGGGAGAAAAACAGGTCATTTAAGAATCCAGTCAATCTTTTTTTACATCAGTGGAAAGGAGCCTTGGGGAGAGGATGTCATAGAGAGAAGGAAGAAAAGGAAGAAGAAGGAAAAAAAAAAAAAAAAAAAGCCGAGCAAGCAAACAAACAAAGCCCCTGCTTCCTCAGAGCCCCTGATCTGTCTGCGGGAGGTTGGGAGAGGACCATTGCTTCGCTCTCCCAACAGACCCAGGATGCAATCCGTACCACTGCAACCTGTCTGCCCCGCTGCCTAGCAGACGGAGGCTCCAACCAAGAAATTCATTGGAAATAAACAATCACAAGGCAGGACGCCCAGCGGGTTCCGAGTCCAGGGTTGTTTTTGCCCCAGCTCTGCAAAACCCCGGGGTGTCTCCCCAGCTCTCGGGCTGCCTACCCCCTGCAGTTTTTGTGACCTTACCGCCCCCCAAACCCTGCGAGACCTGAGCCCCCACCCTGAATACGTCACCCTCGCGGAAGCTCCCAAGCTGGGGGCTGACCTTCCGACCTTGGCCTTCCGGGGCCCCTGGGCCGAGCGCACCCAGCGGGCGGGAGACGGCGCTGCGGGGTATGGTCCCCGCGCCTGGCCCGGCCGCTCCAGAGGAAGGGGCGCAGCAGGGCGGGTGCCGCGCTGAGCCCCATGAATCTATAGGTTCGAGGAACCAGGGAGAGGCTGTGTTCCCGGAGGGGGGGGGGGGCTGCGGGTCCTACTGAGATAGAAAAGAGTTAAGGGAAAGACCCACGATACTTGTCTTTCATTCAGTTCCCTTCCCCATCGCACGTTAATCGCACTTCTCCCTCCCGGTGTGGATTGATGGAAACATTTTCCCCCAACAGTAAAAACCTGACCTAACCGCCGGCCCAACAGGGTTTCTTAGAAGGAGCAGCTGGTTCAGGCCCTTCGGGCTGAGGTGAAGGCGTCGCTCCAGAGCCCACCGTCTCCTCCCGGAACCTTCAAACAGAAAGTGTCCTGAGCACCTCAGCTCCTTTCTGTGGGGCGCGCTCCCTGGTCGGAACCCCGAAACGGAAAGGCGACTCGGGGGGCGGGGGGCGCGGGGCAGGTGCGAATCCGCGACCTGCGGAGGAAGCTCGCGGGGCCACCATGCGTCGCCCCCCCTTCCCCCGTGGAGCCCCCGCCAGGGAGACGCAGCTGCACCGAGCGCTTCCTTTACTTGTGTTTTTAAGTCAGCAAGGCGAAGGCACCTTCAGCCGAAAATGCCTGAAAGGATCTTAAAAGAGGACAACTGAGGGGGAGGGAAAAAGGAAAACTTAGCCTAGGAAGTTTCCCACAGGCCATTCTAGGGATGCTCCAAGTATCCTCCCTCATGCCTTGACCAAAGTCAAGGAGAAGTTGGGATTTTTAAACAAGAAGAAAGGTACACAGTCCCTTTGGGGCTGGAACTTCTCACCCCTATACGTCTTTTTTCCCCCTCGGACAGCCAGCCAGCTCTCTGGCTTTGGCTCCTGTCCGAACCCCCAGGACCCCCAGGACCCCCGATGGGTTACAGCCACTGTTGCCCCAGGATGGGGTCGGCCACCAGGAAGCACACGGTGACGATCCACGCCTCCCTCACCGGACACCTCCTGTCCATCTCATCCCTCTTTCTCTCCCAAGACAGAAAAGGGAAGAAACCTGAAAATCCCCCCTCACCCCCGACCTCGGCCTTCAATTTGAGGGAGCGCCGCGATTATACAGTCATGGGTGACACATGACCACGGAAAACCTCCACACGTAGGGCCCCCGTTTGGGGAGAAATATACCAGGAGGATTCCGCAGTCCGCCGCCTTACAGAACACGCGTTTCGGGGAGGTCTGGGGGCCTGTGCGGGGACAGACACACACACGTGGGCGAACTGTCCAAAGGTCACCTTTATTCAGCCGGTCACAGATGCTGGTCGCGCCCCTATGAAACCATCGGAAACTTTCCTTTTCCCTTTGGATGCTGCTGTCCTGCCCAGCGCCTGTCCTAGAGTCGGCTTACCTGCCGCTCCTTCCAGACAGAAGGTGCCGGGCGTGGAAAGCGGCCGCCGCGGCCTCAGGCCCAGAGAAAAATACCAATTACCGCGGAGCGTCGGGGAGCGCGGGGCGCGGGGACCAAGGGCCGGCCCGGGATCGGGGTCCTTTACCTGCAGGGAGCCGAGCCCGGGAGAAGGGGCAGGCCCGGCTCTGGGCGTCTGTACGGAAAAGGTGGCCCAGGGGAGATTCAGCGGCTCACCCCAACCACATTCTTCTAGGACATGCCTCCCTGCTGAAAACGGATTTAGACCCGTTTCTTGCTAAGGAGGTTGAAGGAGGGAGGTTGTGGTCCTTAATTCCTCCGGTATGGGGAGCCCCGTCCACCTCACCGCTCGCCCCCATTCCGGAACGCACCCCCCGCCCTGCACTGCGCGTTAGCACCGCGTGTTTGCACCGCCCCACACAGCCAGAGGGACTCGCTCTTCGCCAGCAACTCTGGGCTCCCGACCCGGCGCCCGCGTAGACGCGGAGGGAGGCTGGCGTCCCCGGCTGGGGAAATTGAGCCCGGCGCCGGCCGGGTCGCCGAAAGAGAAGGGGGTGGGGATCCCAGACCTCCGCTTCCCGAGGCCCCCCTTGGGATCCGCTCGCACCTCCACGTCTCCGCTCCGGCTGCAGACCTCACGGCGCTGGCTCAGGTGCCGGGACCGAATACACGTCGTCACGTACGTGCGAAGTGCCACTGGTGGCCGGTCCCTTTTCTGACCAACGCCGCTTTCCCTCCCTCGGTCCCACCAGCGCCTTTGGCTCTGGGCAGAACACTGGGCCAACGGCCTCAGTTTCCCGACCTGTCACCTCAACTCTGGGGAAAGGTTCCCTTCGCTCTGACTCTGTCTGACGCAGGTCCTCGGGTGAGGGACTGTGAATGTCGTCTAAGGGCAGAGAGGAGAGGTCAGAGGGGACCGGGCAATGTCACTCAGGAACGAACCGAGCCCCTGAATGGGGGTGGGGGAGTTGACACCCAGGCCCCTGCAGAAATACAAGATCTCCCCACTGGTGCCCCGTATCAGACTCGGTCTGGTCCTGGCACGCCTAGCAGAGGACCACACTTGGCACCTGAGAGACGGGGTGGGGGTAAGGGGTCCTTCTCGCGGATTTTTGGCTCCACGTTCTGTGCAGAATACACATCTCAGGCATCCAGAACGCTCTTTTGTCTACGGACACGCGCCTCCCAGCCGCCCTAACGGGGCTGCTCAGAGAGGGATCCGCACGGGAGGGAATAGCGTGTGGAATTTCTGCAGAGATAAATCTCAGCAGCAAAGCAGTTTTGATTGAGTGGAAGACACCACCCGCCTCCACCACCACCACCAAAGTTTTCCTGTAGTTTCTGAGCTAGACAGTTTCTGGGCTTTTGGCGCCCCCTCTGGATGCAGCTAAAAATGGCAGTCCATTTTTTAAGTCAACTGGTTGTTTATCCTGTTTTCAAAAAGATACAAGAATACAAAATGCTTGCATTAAAAAAACAAAAATGTATACAGTACTGTAAGTTAAGGAGTAAAATGCTATATATTCCTTATTTCCTATTCCATAATTGTATTGACGTATACTTATGTATGTATGTATTTGTCTTGACAAATATTTGGTGAAATATTTCAAAATATCTTCAAGTCATACTGGTCTTCACTGCCTTTTATGCCATTAAACATGGGAGTTACAATAAAATGCAAGTAAATACAGATGTCTTGGTTAAAACTTCTGCCCCAGGTTCTGGTCTCTGAGTCTCTTCCTGGGTCAGGTGTCCCTGAATCACAGTTCTCCTCACGACTGTCCCCTCCCTAGGACACAGAAATCAGTCTACGCGGGACTTTTTCTCCCACAAAAAGGATGAAGTTGTTCTTTTACTTTCCCAGCGTATTATGGGGCCATGAATGGCAGGACGATTGTATGGAAATCTCTTCGATGGGTAAACAAACTCGGGTACCAGAGACATCCACTGAGTTACATTCTATTTTTTTTAAAAAGTTATTTAACAGGGTTGAACTTACTACTTTCCGAAGAGCGCCGTTTCCTATAAGGAATGTCGAGTTCTTCAGAAGGAAGTTAGATTTTTAAAAATACTTCAAGGAAAACAGTCCTTAAACTCCTGCCACCGTGTCCGCAATTTGCAAATGAGAAATCCACCAATCTTTGGGCCGACTCACAATAACAATCGTTTGAATCAAGGCGAGTATCTGCGGAAGGCAGGGAAGGGGGGGGTGGCTGAAAATGAAGAGTTTTCTACGGTTGTGCATTTATTTGTGCTTCCGAAGACAAGCAACCTACAGGCGACTAAGGGTTTTCGCCTCCAGAAAAGATACCCACCCAGACTCTAAGCATTCGTGTAAGCGCCGAGCCGGTGCTCTAATCGCACTTGAAATGCATCAGGCACCCCCACCCCCTCCCGCAGAACTCCCAGCTGTCTGCTAGTCCCAGAAGGACCCGACTAAAGTGAGGGCGACAGGCGCTTCGCCCCTCAGGTTGTTGGTAAAGCAGGGTGAACGCAGGCGAGCAGCGCGACTCCACAGAAGTGGCCTGGTTTGTCTGCGGTGGTGCTCGCGACACACCGAGCGACCGGCCGCGGCCTCGCGGCCCAGGGCGGCCACCTTCGCAAAGTTCGGTCTCTCGGAGCCAGAGCGGTTTCCACGCCCTTCCCCGGGGCAATACTGCCCAGGTTTTGACGCGACCCAGGGGGTGAACAGTACACCGTCAAAGGGTGTCCCTGTCACTGGAGCGCGTCCGCCGGGAGAGGGCTTGCGGGGCAGGCTGGAGAAGGACTTGTCAGAGTTCAAGGTCGCGGTGGCGCGGGACCGCTCCCCGAGCGCGGGGCCCTGCAGCCGCCGCCGCCGCCAGCCTTCGCGGGGACCTAGCTTTGCTTTTCATTGATTCCCTTTGCACGAGCGCCGCAGAGTCCCGAACCGCCGCACCAGCCGCGGCGAACCAGAGCACGTCAATCTAGTGACATGGTTTATGACAGGGGAACAGCGGACGTTGAGTCACCAAAACCTTTTGCTCCCCAAGACCGTTTCTGAGTAAGTACGTTCGGCAGAGGCAGACTCCAGGCGTGCAAACTGGGCTGCACTTCATGGAGCGCCGGCTCCCCGAACCCCGTAAACTCCAGCTAAGTCCCCGGTACCGCGGAGGAAGCAGTGAACAGACACGCTTGGGGGTGGGGGTAGATCCTAGTCTAGACACACGAGCGAAAACACACACACACACACACACACACACGAAGATTCGCGCGAAGACGGCACCACAACTCTGACATTAGGAGAGTGCGGCAAACTTACACACTTGGACGGTCCCTGGTCCCCCGCCTTCCCCGCGGCACCCCCACCCCCCACCCGCGCGGGACCGGTGGCTGCGCTCCCCGCCCCGCCCCGCCCCTCCCTCTCGTCACCCAGCCCAGTGCCACAATCCTCCTCCCGATCCAATCAGCTGCCTGCCAGCCCCGTGATTGGCTGGACGTCTCTAAGGTGAGGAGGAGTATTTATTAAAGAGCGGCTGGGCTGCGAGTCCGAGAGCGGAGAGCGGAGCTTGAAATTGGGAACTTCAGTGGCGCCGCGACTAGCCAGTTTCACCCCCAGGAACTTTTCTTTGCAGAAGGAGAAGAGAAGGGGTGCACACGCCCCCGCTTTAGCTCTTTCTTCCCCTACTCCTCTCCAACTCGCCTTCCCCCAGTCGAAGGGGCAGCTGCGGGCTGGCCACCCCGCGCCTGCCTAAGTACTCGCCGCCGCAGCCGGGAGCCTCTCGCTCCGCGTCCGGGCAGCCCAGGGGAAAGGAGCCCGCGCCTCGAGTCCCCGAGCCGCCGCGGCTTCTCGCCTTTCCCGGCCACCCGCCCCCTGCCCCGGGCCCGCGTATGAATCTCCTGGACCCCTTCATGAAGATGACCGAAGAGCAGGAGAAGGGCCTGTCCGGCGCCCCCAGCCCCACCATGTCCGAGGACTCGGCGGGCTCGCCCTGCCCTTCGGGCTCCGGCTCGGACACCGAGAACACGCGGCCCCAGGAGAACACATTCCCCAAGGGCGAGCCGGACCTGAAGAAGGAGAGTGAGGAGGACAAGTTCCCCGTGTGCATCCGGGAGGCCGTCAGCCAGGTGCTCAAGGGTTACGACTGGACGCTGGTCCCCATGCCGGTGCGCGTCAACGGCTCCAGCAAGAACAAGCCGCATGTCAAGCGGCCCATGAACGCCTTCATGGTGTGGGCGCAGGCGGCGCGCAGGAAGCTCGCGGACCAGTACCCGCACCTGCACAACGCCGAGCTCAGCAAGACGCTGGGCAAGCTCTGGAGGTAGGGCCGCGCGGCAGGGTGGGCTCCGCGGCGGCGGGGGGCGCTGGCCCGGACGGGCTCCCGGCGCCCCGCCTCCCAGCAGGGGGGAGCTGCGGGTCCGGAGCAGGCGGGGTGGGGCTGGAGGGGGTGGGGACGCGGTGTAACTTGGCTTGGAGTTCGACCAAGTTCTCGGATAGGGGAGGGGGGGGGAGGAGGGAGGGAGCCAGAGGGTGGGAGACGACTTGTAAGGACGCACGGGGGGAGGGGGCTGCCATCCTGATCTCCGGCTGCTATGAAGTTCAATCCCACAGAGGGGTTTGGGGTGGGGAGTGATGTTTGCTTCTCTCTCCTTCCAACTGCGCTCTTTCGAGTAGCTCTACACCCGTGGAGGTGGGATGGGGAGGGGGACCGAGGCTGCAGGCGCCCCATAGCAAGCAGGGGGTGGAGAAGAGAGGCTACTGGAAGTAAGTGGGCAGAGTATTATGGGGTGGGCAGAAGGAGCTCCCCGCAACTTGAGTCGTTTTTTGGAAAGTTTTTAAAGGATGTTGGGGACGGGGGTGGGGTGCGGGGGAATAACTCCAGCAGCAGAAGCCTTCGGAGCAGGAGCGGAGGAGAGCTATTTTCATCCGCAGGGTTTCCAAAATAGCAGAGGAGAGGGCGTGGCGCGTAGTGACCGCTCAGGTCGAACTAAAGGAGCCGAGGTTGTTGCTGCTGCTGCTTCTTTCTTCTTCTTCTTCTTCTTCTTCTTCTTCTTCTTCTTCTTCTTCTTCTTCGAAAAGTTATGAGCTGCGACAGCGGCTGGAAGGGAGGAGGAGGGAGGACTGGGGTTGTGTGCCGCCCTGACAGCTCCGAGGATTTCACCACCCCCTCTTTCCTCTGTTACCCCTCTCCCCCTCCCCCCAGACTGCTGAACGAGAGCGAGAAGCGGCCCTTCGTGGAGGAGGCGGAGCGGCTGCGTGTACAGCACAAGAAAGACCACCCGGATTACAAGTACCAGCCGCGGCGGAGGAAGTCGGTGAAGAACGGCCCGGCGGAGGCCGAGGAGGCCACGGAGCAGACGCACATCTCCCCCAACGCCATCTTCAAGGCGCTGCAGGCGGACTCGCCACACTCTTCCTCGGGCATGAGCGAGGTGCACTCCCCAGGAGAGCACTCGGGTGAGTCCCGCCACGGCCCCCCACACGGCCTCGGCCCCGCGCAGCACGGCCCCAGGCCTCCACCCAGGAGACCCTGCTTAGGGAACAGGCGTTCTCCGTGGAGGGAAGCCACCCCTACGCTGCACCGTCCTTCCCTCCCCGCCGGGTGTCCGTCAACACAGACACGCACACGCACGCGCACACCCACACGCCGCATCCCAGCAGATTGCTCTGATCGCGAGGTGAAATGCGTTTGCAGCGTTACAGGAAGCCTGCCGGCTTTCCCTCGCTCTCGCACCCCAAAAGCACACCCAGGAGTCTCCTACAAGGAGCCGTTTGGTGGCGGGTGCTCAGGCCCTCCCTGATCACGCAGTGGCTGCCCAGGGTGCGGGCGAGTTCGTGGCTGGGAGTCTCACCTCCGGGGCAGCGCGCCTCCCTGCGCGCGCGGGGCCCTCCGACCCTTCAGCAGGATGGGAGGGGCCCAGGGTCCTGAGAAGAAGGCCTCTGCACAGCCCTCGTTCATTTTCCTGCGCTTCTTTCTCTTTCATTGCCTGCAGGGCAATCCCAGGGCCCACCGACACCACCTACCACCCCCAAGACCGACGTGCAGCAGGGCAAGGCTGACCTGAAGCGAGAGGGGCGCCCCCTGCCCGAGGGGGGCAGACAGCCCCCCATCGACTTCCGCGACGTGGACATCGGCGAGCTGAGCAGCGACGTCATCTCCAACATCGAGACCTTCGACGTCAACGAGTTTGACCAGTACCTGCCACCCAATGGTCACCCCGGGGTGCCGGCCACTCACGGCCAGGTCACCTACACCGGCAGCTACGGCATCAGCAGCACCGCGGCGACCCCTGCAGGCGCGGGCCACGTGTGGATGTCCAAGCAGCAGGCGCCGCCGCCTCCGCAGCAGCCCCCGCAGGCCCCACAGGCGCCCCCGCCCGCGCCCCCGCAGCAGCCGCAGCCGGCGGCCCAGCCGCAGCCGCCCGCGCCGCAGCCGCCGCCGCCGGCCCACACGCTGACCACGCTGAGCGGCGAGCCGGGCCAGTCGCAGCGAACGCACATCAAGACGGAGCAGCTGAGCCCCAGCCACTACAGCGAGCAGCAGCAGCACTCGCCGGCGCAGCAGATCGCCTACAGCCCCTTCAACCTCCCGCACTACAGCCCCTCCTACCCGCCCATCACGCGCTCGCAGTACGACTACACCGACCACCAGAACTCCGGCTCCTACTACAGCCACGCGGCCGGCCAGGGCTCCGGCCTCTACTCCACCTTCACCTACATGAACCCGGCGCAGCGGCCCATGTACACCCCCATCGCCGACACCTCGGGGGTCCCCTCCATCCCGCAAACCCACAGCCCCCAGCACTGGGAACAGCCCGTCTACACACAGCTCACCAGACCTTGAGGAGACCTTAGACCACGCGCGATCTCAAGATTGGCCTGATGATCTTCAGAAGAAGCGGAGAAAGAGAGAACCGACCAGAATCTCCATTGGACATTGTGTTGTTCCTTATTTCGTAAAGACATTTCAGCTCGAGTCAACTCGTCCCCAGATGCCAGGACTGAAACATTAGCTATTGAAACGTGTGCCCAGCTTGCTGCGAGGCCGTGGCCAGGCCACTCCAGGCCGCATGGACCCGTGGAATCTCTGCAGGAGACTGGACTTGGCAAACCTTCTTCACAGCAAGCATGGAGGATGACGGAGAATCGTGTGACCAACTTGCTCAATCTGTCTCCCTGTTCGGACCTTGTAATTATTTTTTAGCCGTAATTAAAGAAAAAAGTCCTCTGTGAGGAATATTCTCTATTTTAAATATTTTTAGTATGTACTGTGTATGATTCATTACCATTTTGAGGGGATTTATACATATTTTTAGATAAAAAAAATTAAATGCTCTTATTTTTCCAACAGCTAAACTACTTAGTCGAACAGTGTGCCCTAGCTTTTCTTGCAACCAGAGTATTTTTGTACAGATTTGCTCTCTCTTACAAAAAAAAAAAAAAACAAAAAACAAAAAAAACAAAAATAAAAAAAAAAAGTGTGTTGTTGTATTAACATGACCCCCCACACGCAGACACACACAGATTTGTGTGTTGTGATGAGTTTTGGAAGGGGGTTAGCTTTGCTTAATGCCTCAGGCTCTCTGATTCCAGGAGGAGCTGCCTTAGAAAAATAAAAGCCTTATTTTGCAAGTACGGACGTACACACGTTAGTCTAGAGAAGCATTTGGTAAGCTTTATCACGTATATATTTTTTAAACAAGAGGAAAACACCTTGAGCCTTAAAACCATGCTGCTGAAAAATACGCTCTTTTAGTGCATGTGTTTCTCCTGGGTTTGCCTGTTCGTTGAAATCTGACATACGAAGCAAAAGGCAAGGAGGTGACATCTGATTGGGAGGTATTTCAGCAGCCAGATTCGTGCCTCAGCTTACTGCCCTCTGGTTGCCTGCCTGGCCCCATGTGGAACAAGGAGGCTAGCGACCTCTCACACTGTCACCTGTGCCTCTCTGAACACCAGCAGTTAACCTTCAAGACATTCCACGTGCTAAAATTATTTATTTTGCAAGGAGAGGTTTTAATTAAAAAAAAAAAACAAAAAACACTTCCTTTTTATTTTGAAAATTTACCTTCTTTAAAATAGGTTGTTGGAGCCTTCCTCAAAGGGTATGGTCCTCTGTTGTTAAATTATGTTCTTAACTGTAACCAGTTTTTTTTTTTTATTTATCTCTTTAATCCTTCTCTTTTTTTTATTATTATTAAAAGCAAGTTTCTTTGGATTCCTTGTCCTAGATTTGTATAAATGCCTTTTTGTCCGTCCTTTATTTTTATTTTTTTTCTCTTTGTTGTTCTTGTTGAAAACAAACTGGAAACTTGTTTCTCTTTTTGTACAAATGAGAGGTTTCAAATGTAGTGCATCACTGAGTCATTTGCAGTGTTTTCTGCCACAGGTCTTTGGGCTGCCTGTAGTGTGTGTGTGTGTGTGTGTGTATGTATGTGTGTGTGTGTGTGTCGTGACACAAGGCAGTGCATGCGTGGGACATCCATGTTCCCCTGCATGTTCTCTTGGAGAGAGGGAAGAAGGGGGAAGGGCCCGGCCCACTGACAGACCTTAATTCTTAATTACTTCTGCGGCTGGAGAGTTTGAGGATTGCTTTTTAAAAAAGACAGCAAACCTTTTTTCTTTTTTAATTTAAAAAAAAAAAAGATATATTAACAGTTTTAGAAGTCAGTAGAATAAACTTAAAGCACTCATAATATGGCATCTTTCCGTTTCTGTATAAAAGCAGATCTTTTTAAAAATATTTCTGTAACTTAAAAACCTGGCATTTAAATCATATTTTGTCTTTAGGTAAAGGTCTGGTTTGTGTTTGTGTTTTGTTTCCTTGTTCCTCCCCCTCCCAGACTTTTTGTTCTCTCTGTGAAACTTACCTTTCCTTGTTTTTTTCTTTCTTTTTTGTATATTATTGTTTACAATAAATATACATTGCATTAAAAAGAAAACTGCCCTATGGCCTTATTCTTCCCATTCTCTTGTGAAAATCATGATTTGAAGACTGGGCAGGAAAGAGCCTGTTACATATGCTGATCACTATGAGGGTGGTTTTCTGTTTGTATTTTGAGGTCCTCTTGCAGCAGTTCTCAAGTCAGCCCTGGGAAGAAGGTGTCCCTTTAACATTTCATGTCAGAATGGCTTGGTGGTGATGAATTCCTTTAGCTTCACCTTGTCTGGGAAGCACTTTATCTGCCCTTCGATTCTAAATGCTGGCTTTGCTGGATAATCTGGGTTGAAAGTCCTTGCTTTTTGTCACTTTGAATACTTCTTGCCAGCCCCTTCTTGCCTGCAGAGTTTCTTTTGAGAAATCAGCTGACAAAGAAGACCAAAACTTTGAGCATTAAAATGACAGCAAACACAACTATCAACAACTGAATCTAAAAATCAAAACCAAACTAAGTGCACAACCAGAACAGGAAATCATAGGTATGGAGATCAGTTACAGGGTTAGCAGCTGGGAGGGAGATGGGGAGAATGGGAGAAAAGGTGCAGAAGTCAAGAAGCATAGTTCATAGGAACAAAATAGAGAAATGCTCAGAATAGTATAGGAAATGCAGAAGCCAACCAACGGAACACACAACCCACGGACATGAACTAAGGGGAGGGGGTACTGCCCAAGGGAAGGGGAGTACCGAGCAAAGGGGGGCAGAGGTGGAAAAACTGGGACAACTGTCACAGCATAATCAATAAAATATATTTGAAAAAATCCACACAGAAAAATCTTGTCAAGTGCCACCCCATTAGGGCACAAAGAGAATGACATGTCAGAAGTTGCCCGCTCAGGCAATTGTCTGTTGTGGTTTAGGGCGAAAGCTATGCTCTTGTGGAAGTCAGAAGGGAATATTAGACCTGAAATCGGTAGCTTGTCGGAAGGCAGCATGCCAGTCGGGGTGACTTGCTTGTCTGAATTCAATAGAGCAAACTTTCTGCTATTAACGAACACATACCCTGAAATGGGGTGTCGATTTAAAAGGCAAAGGAAGCCAAAGTAAAACAGTTTCCGAAGGGGCCCCCAGGGACGTCTGTCCCATTAACCCATTAAGTAATTCAGAGTCTTTCTGCAGGGACCCCGGGAATGAGATTCTTTCACTGTTCCCTCTCGTTTAACTCATTCTGAGAAGATGCAAAGCCATTGGAGAAGTAATAAGGCCTAATCCTGTTTTCCTTGGCCCCAGTTAGATGGGAGTTTCCAGGATCAGAGAAACGTTCAGGTCATTTTTCATTAAACAGATGAAATCACTCCTTCCCTCCCACCCCCACGCGGAGGCACCCCACCCCCTCACCCCAGCTGATTGGAGACGTCTCTAAGGAGGCAGGTCTCCTCTCCCACCTCAGGCTGGTTTGACTGCCGGGCCAGGAGTCTCTGACAGTCTGAACCAGCCCCAAACCCTCCGGGATTACCTCACATTGTCTGTTTTTGCTTATTGGATTCCTGGCCAGAGTCCCACGCCAGAATCATGGCAACCGGGAAAATGGTCGTTATCAAAACGCGGTAACGTCAGGACTTTGCCTCTTGGTGAATTCCTTCAACACACACCATGAAGGGTCTGTGATCTGCTGGGTGCTGGACAACACCTCCCTGCCGAGCGGGGTTGGGGGGCTCCCCATCCCCCCACCCCACCCCACCCCACCCCAGCGGCAGAGTCTGTTGGCGGCGGACTCTGTTGCTTGTTAGTGCGGTAACAACCCATTCACTTGGGCCCAGAGCCGATCCTCCATTCTTACAAAATGCCTATGGCTTTCCCCTTGCCAACACCCACAGAGTCCTTTTTAACAGTCTCTGTTAAATTCGTATTCGCCCAAATCCCTCTGTCTGTTAAATCAACACATATCATTCCATCCTGATCACGCCTTTCCCTGCCCAAGCTGCAGTGTTTGCCATGGCATTGTCTCTGCCCCTAGGAGCACGCTCGTCCTGCGTCTGTGTGTGACCTTGGGCAGACCTTCTGGGAGGCGGTTGAGACAGAAACTTGTGGGTGACCTAGAACACGCTGCTGGCTTCCCTGGGCCTCGCTTTCCCCCAGTACTAAGCACGTTTATAATCCCTCCCTCAGGTAACAGGGCTGCGATTAGAACAGCTTTTTTGGCAAGAATCTGTCTGAGAACCGGCTACCTCTGACTCGCCCAGACGGCACGGGATAGTCCTAGAGCTTTGGAACAAAGGAAAAATGTTTGGGGCTATTACAAGCTCTCACTGACTGGTTCTGATATAGAGGGGAAAAGGCAAATGACCCCCGAGGGCAAGGAGTGGGCCCCTCCGAATCCCCTCCGCCCCCCCTCACCAGGTCTAGTCCAAGCCCAACATCACCAGATTATAAAATATTTTAGCGGGATTTTTATCTAAATCCAGAAATGCAGAGCTTATCCCCCTGACAACAAGACATTTATTGGAAACTTTGCAAAGAGTCCTCCAGACCAGGAAAAAAAAAAAAAAAAAAAAGGCTTGTATTTAGATCATGGCTTATTTGCTTATCTGCACTCAAAATTAAATTTTTTAAAAACTCTTTTCACACACACACACACACAAGGGAATTTTCACAAAAGGGAATTTTAAAACCCCCTTGGAATCAGCCCTATGGACTATTATTAAAACGGCACTTCCGGGCCCATGTGGGAACTGCATTTGACTTTCCCACTCCAACTCCATCCTACCCCATCCTGTACTTTCATTTCCAAAAGGAACATTTTTGAGGCACCACCGACACTTTTTAACTTCATTGGTGACTATTGCTATAGCCAGTGATGGACGTGCCATGCTGCTGAGAAGGGTTAACCTTCAGGGTTGGCATAGACTCCTTGTACTTGATCTCATGTTTTTAAATATATATTCTTTTGGTTGGAAGACCCCTCCACCTCAAAAAAAAAACCTGATAAGCTTCAGGCCCCACGAAATCTGAGTCTGCCCATGACCATGGCTGTTGGACAGCAAACCATGACATGGGAGCCTGCCAGCAAGATATTCTCCATTCTGTTCTCCCCAGGCCTGGCGATTAATAGGTGTTTAATAAATACCAACCTTTCATCATGTCCGTGGACCAGAGGATAATAAGTTCACAGGTGCACGATTAGGCATCTCTATCATTACTCACCCACCTGGCCTTACACACTTTCCTTATCCCTCTGAGATTTGAATGACTTTAATTCCTCAAAAGATATTATCTCGTGGACATAGTAGAGGCTGATACTAAAGCCCACAAGAAATGTGAGGTACCTCTCCTACCTCATTTCTTCACTTCCTCTTCCTACTCGTTTCTTTCTTCCTTTCTTGAACCCTCTGTGCCCCGCACACACCCAGGCTTCTCCCACTAACTCTGGCAGCGGGGAAAAAAAAGTGTGCTAGGCCCTGATGGGCTGTTCCATTTCCATCCTTCACAGACTAGAACTCTTTTACTCTGGACAGCTGAAGAAGTATTTGCGAACCAAGTTCATATTCATTCAAAACAACCAGGCGAAAGTCAGGTAATATGTACGTTACCTTGGAATGCCAAGATTTTATATCAAACTTAGTTCAATTACCATGACTTCATGTGGCTGTATTCCACCTTAGGAAGATTAGGAAGATCTCTACTCTTCATTATCCCCATGGGTATTGGTGGAGCATCCCCTGTGGATAGGAGTTAGCAGTGAACAAGCCAGGCGTGGTTCCCCCTGTCTTTGTGGGGCTTGCATTTCAGAAAGGGTAGGAGAAACAAATCATCCTCCTGATGTTTTCTGGTTCGTGTGCTATGAAAACAATGCGACTGATCAGGGCCGGTGGGAGGGGTCTGCAGCCACCCAGGCCTGAGGTGACAGAGGCAGAGGGACCAGGCAGTTGATGCACTTGGGTGACAACTTCCTGACCTTTTTTTCTCTCCTAATCTCCAGCCACTTTTCAGTGACAAGAAATTTACTCTGATCCCCCTGACATAGAAGTGACCTGCTCTCTTCTGCCTCAGCCACTCCCTCCTGTTCTCCTCATTAACCCTCTGGCCGTGTCTCTACCTCCTGATGAAGTCCAAATACTGTATCTCACAATCCCCTCTTTGCCAGAGATCTCAAGAGGAAAATCCAGTCCCTGGTACCGAAGAGGGTCCTGAGATCTTCCAAAATTTGGTCAACGAACCCCATGGGTTTATGGAATCAGGAATTTGGGAGGTGCATGGGAGGTTTTAGTTTGGTTGTGTTCTCAGTGCAAAAATCTTTTCAACACCTCAGACATTGAACTCCCCTCCGTCTTTCCTAGAATGCTGACACTTCTTCTATAATGGAGATCTTTAACTGAAAAAGTCTTACATCTCCTGGTTCCATCCATCCTATGGTCCAGGGACACCCTCTCCACACTTTGTCTTTCTTCCAAATGATTGCGCCTCAACTATTTGTACACTTTTCAATTTTTCTTTTAGTTTATTTTTCCCCCCATGCTCAACATTTCCAAGACATTTTGCATCTGCTATGGTTTCCAAGGCCACCCATAACCGTCCGTCCTGTTTGGAATGCACTTCACTTATTAGCATTCCTCCCAAACTAGCATGTCCAGCATGGTTTCCAGAACTCCAATTTTGATTTGACTAATAGGGAATGCAAATAGATTCATCCCATGTGTAATCAGAAATTATGTTTCTATACCAGTAAAAATAAAATCCCTGGTTATGCTATGGTGAAAAATGTCTCACCTTGCATGTAATTGTGCAAGGGATCTTTTTAACTTAATTACCAAGTTTGACATGTACCTCCACGTTGACTGGAGTGTGACACATATGGGCTCAAGGGATTTACGTCACAGAGGCCTCACTTTGCCAGGCACTGTGACAGGCGTTTTATATACGTGATCTCATTTAATCCATTTAATGACCCTCGGAGACAGGTGTTATTAGTACAGTTCTAGAAAGAAGGAAACTGAGGCTCAGAGAGATGAAGCGATTAACTTAAGGCCATGTATATGGACAACTACCATGACCCCCTCTCCCCGTTGTCTGCCGCACCCCCACACCCCAGCCCAACTGAATACTCAGTTTTCTAAAGAGAATATGAAGTAGATTTCATAATGGGAAAAGGAGATTACGACCTTATGTGACAAGGAATCTTTTTCAAGCAAAATCTGACCATAGGACCCCCTCCCATTCTGCCCCGTTCAAAACCTTTTGATGGCTACCTATTCATTTGGAATAAAATGCAAATTCTTTACCATTGGGTACTATGCCCTACTCTAGGGGTTTGCAAACCATAACCCACAGACCAATTCTGGCCCACCAACATTGTTGCAAATATATTTTTAATGGAATACAGTCGTGGCTGTTGGCTTACTTATACATGCTGCCTTCCTGCTATGGTGCCAAAATTGAGTATGTGAAACAGAGAGTGAGCCCTGCAGAGCCTAAAATATCTCCTAGCTGGCCTTCACTGAAGAGGGCTGACCATTTCTGTCTCTTGCCATGACCTGCCTTATTCCCTATGTCCCCACCCTTCCGGCACCTTTCTCATTCTCAGACCCACCAAGATCTTCATCATTGAAGAGCCATTGCACTTGCTACTTCCTTGACCCGAAGCACCCTATTGTCAGAATGCCCCCTGCTATCTCTTCCCCATCTTTCAGGTCACAGCTCAAAGGTCATCTCCTCCAAGGGACCTTACTTGACCATCCTAGATCGAGTGGTCTATTCTGCTATGACCCAGCCACTGTCCCACTGTCCTCGCTAGTTGTGGAACACCGTTACTTCTGGACATTATCTTTGTCATTTGTGTATTGATTTCCTCCAACCAAGCCTTTGAACTTGGTATTATTCCCAACTTATCTCCAGTAACCAGACAAGTGTTTAGCACATAACAAGAGCTCAATAACTATTGATGCATTCATTGACCTATGAAGCTATTTTTGACCCCACCCACCCAGATCCTCAAGTGGGAGTTGAGTATTAATGGTCTAAACACAACAAGTAATCGATTACTCCCTAATTAAAATATCAACTAAATGAACATTTGATGAGTGCCCGCTGATGCAGGGCAGGAACTTAAAACGAATAAACTAAGGAGCTCACAAGAAAAAGGGTGGAAGTGAAGTAATTAAACCAACAAAACGTGTGCACAGAATGCTGTAAAAATTCAGAAAGCAGAAGGCAGAGAGGCTGCTGGAGCAGGGGAGGTGGGCTAACTGAGGGAAGCTATTTCAAGCACAGAGAAGGGACCAGGCAAGAATCAGGGGATGTGAAGCAGGGTCACAGTTCACAGTTCGGGGCGCTGGCACCACTGTGGTTCAGTGTGACTGTGGGTAGGTAAAGGGCAGAGAAATAGTGGAGAGAAAAGCAAGAGTGAATTAAGGGGAACTTGAGAAAGATTATAACCAGGGAAATGACAAGAGCAGTTGTGGTCTAAAAAGAAGGCAGTATGTCCTCCTACCCTGATCTAGGCTTTTGGCTTTGCTGCAAAAATGCAGGAGCAGGGAGACCACTGCAGGAGTCTTCTTCTGCACTCAGTTGCCAAGGCAACAGGGATACGGGGGAGAGAGGGGAGTCTGTGAGATACTGAGGGCAGAGGTGGCAACACCTGAGAAAGGGTGGGACACAGACTAAGAAGGTGGAGTCAAGAATGACCTCTATGCTCTCTTTGGGGTCAAGGTGAAAGGCAGTGTCATTGAACAAACTGCAGAATGTAGGAATGTTCTGGAACTGCTTCCTAGGTGCTTGCACACGCACATGGATTAACCTGTAATTCTAACTGAGCACAGCACACAGATTGTGATCAAATGCAACTTCATGTTTGCCTTTCCTCCTTGGACCCTATTCAGGGGGGTGCCCTTGGCTCTGAGCGATCCCTGAAGGTAGGACAGGCTTGGGAAATGAGAACGTGGCATTCCCAGAAAATAAGAAGTCCTCTCGCAGTGGACTTCTTTTTCATAACTCCATAGTTATAAGAAAAATTTTAAAGTTGCATTTCTGTCATTGAACTATCCTATCCTACAACCCACCCCAACTGGCGGAACATTCATTCTTCTCCCGTCCTCAAGTCAAGACTGCGGCAGGACAGGAGCAGGCTTGGGAAAGAGGTCTGTCCTCGCTCCCTGCACCTCGCGGTTGGGTCCTGCTAGGTGGTTAAAGCTGGTGCCCCTGATGGGCCAGGCACTCGTCAGTGAGGACACATTTTCCCCTGGGGCACTTTCGTGACTCCTCATTTGGGCAGCTGTCTTGACTCAGGCAGACGCATTCCTCTGCACACTGGCTGAGCATGCATGGAACACCGCCAGCCTCTTTCTGTGAGGGCTCCTTGCCCCCCAAAGGTGAATCTACTAAGCAGGACCCAGGATGGTTCCATGTTCTCTCTCTCTCTCTCTCTCTCTCTCTCTCTCTCTCTCTCTCTCTGTCTCCCCGCCACCCCAGGGGAACCATTCTGGGTTATCGGAAACACATCGCTTCCCCGAGAGAAATCACCACTCCTCACATCTCACCCAGGCTGCCTGGACTCTTGAGTTTCTCTGCTGGAAGAACACATTCCAACACTTTCAAAGAGGACTGAGCTCAGGGTTGGTGGGTAACGCCACCACCCCTCCCCAGGGAAGAGAGGGTGGCCACAACTCTCCAAAAAACCTCCTTCCAGATGTCCTTTCCCATTTCTGATTCTGCCCTTCCTTCATTTTACTGAGGTACAAATAAAATTGTAGAATCTTGCATACATGGATAATAGATCTTAAGTATATAACTTGATCATTTATTTGATAAATCTGTGCCTCTAAAAGCCAACCATGCCAATGAAAGCAGACAGGATTACCATCACCCCAGAAATTTCCCTTATTCCCTCTTTCAGTCAATCCACACATTCAACCACTGGCTTAATTTCTATCAACACACATTAGATTGACCTGTTCTTGAACTTCATATAAATGGAATTATACAATATTTATATCTGGCTTCTTTTGCTCAACCTAATTTCCATGAAATCATCAATGTTGCACTGATGTGTCGGTAGTTTATTATTTTCTCTTGCTCAGTATTATTTCCTTGCATAAATATACAATAATGTGTGCATCCATTTTCCAGCTGATGGACATTTTTTTTTTTTCCTAGTTTGGGACTATTGTGAAGAAAGCTGATATAAATCTCTCTTGGGCAAATACCTAGAAATGTTATTGCTGGGTCACAGAATAGATAAATGTTCAACCTTGTAAAAAACTTCCAAGTCATGTTCCAAAGTGCATAAATCATGTAACACTCCCACAAGCAGCGTAGGACCATTCCAGTTTCTCTACAGCAATACCAACATTTGTTGTCAGGTTTTAAAAATTTGACACCTATTTCTGTGGGTGTGAAATGGCATCTCATGCTTTTAATCTGCATTTCCAATGACCCCTCTTCCTCCACGCCCCATGCAATTCCCTCACAGAGAGCTTTGCATTACAGAATTAATGTGACATCAGATCTGACGACCCCTGCGCTCTTCTGGAACCCAGATGTTTATTTCCTTTCTTTGGAGGGGAAGAGTGTGGATATCCATTTTTCTTATGACTTTTCATTTTTGCAGCTGTCTCGGCACTGCGAGCATCCAGCTAGCCCCGTACAGGTCGTGCCAAGCGCTGCGAGGAAGCTGATTGTGCTGGTCCCCCAGGTCCAGCTGGAGACAAAGAGAACCGGGAATCTAGGAGTGTCTAATATGAGCCTCTTAGCTCCTCCCAGGCAGCATGGAGGGAATGTTACAGCCCAAATAAACGTCTGAACTTCTAGGTGGTACGTATTCAAATTACTCTCCGTTCTCTGACCTGCGGAGAGCTGACCCACATCTACGCGGGTGAAGGATCTTAGAAAGATGACGTTTATGGGGCTTTCGAATTTGGTAGCTTAAACCTCCTAGAGAAGGTAAGATCAGCTCCCGTTCTGAGTGTCCTGGATCTCTGCAAGTTCAGGGGGGAAAAGAGGCAGCTGTCTTGCCTCTTTAGAGTTCCCCCAAAACAGAGCTAAAGGGATGAGTCTGGAGCCCCATCGCCCCTCACTCCTGAGGTTTCTGCATTTCCGAATGATGGCGCATTAATGAGCCCCTGGCTCCTTCATCAACAGATCTGCCTCTCTCCGGAGCCAAATTTGAAAGTCCCTGAAATTTCTGAAGCCCTCAGTGAACATGAGCACACATGTGACCTCTGAGTTGATTTCATCACCCGGCTGGCCCCTGTCTGAACCCTGCCTCAATCCATGGAGAATTCTTGAAATCCATCCTATTCTCCACCTGCAGCTGTTTCCTGGGATTTGAAAAAACAACAACATGGCATTTTTAAGCCCCGCTGATGCCCCTGCTCCTCCATCCCCTATCTCACTGAGACTCTTTTGTGTCCAGTTTTCATCTGTGTTTCGTGGTCATTTTGATGCAGCCATAATGCAAGTGGTTAACTATGGAAACCAAGCCTGCACCTCAAGCCAGATGGCAAAATTCAGATGGCAGGGCAGTAACCTGAGCCAGCAGAGTATCAGAAATCAGCCTTGAGCAGTAGCCAGTCAGGGGACACAAGGCCAAATGAAATTCAGCCGTCCAGCCTGAGGCCAGCACCCACCGCTATTAACCATAACGATCCTCGGGGGCATTTAGTGTGGAAAGAACTGTCTTGGTCTGGTCCATTCAGCCCGATTGCTCAAGACGTCAAAATCATCAAGACAACCAATGTTTCTACCAGCTGACAGGCTCCACGCTAGAGGGACCCCACACTGAGCAGGGAGAGACCGCATTAAATAAGCAATTTTAATAAATTATGGAGAGCTGTTTCTGGATTAAATATAGTCAAAAAGAATTAAGTGAATAAAGAAGCTGGGAAGCAGGAGTGTCCCAGCATCTAAAATTTATCATCTGAACACGCATTGCTTTTCAATACCACGGAGGGGGGCGGGGGGGGAAGTTGCTTAATAAATAACTTGATTACCCTCCCTCCAAAAAAGGTCAATATCTTGATTTATAGAGCCATCTTCCATTTGAATAACATTGAGATTACCCTCCACGGCAAGGTTGTTCTTTATTACAACTGTAGCAATGTAACTGGAACTTTAATTATTCATTTTTGATGGTGCCAGGAGGGGTGGCAAATTCTTCACTTTCCCAGAAACTCGGTCTTTGCTGATACGAAATCTATAATTTTCCCCCCAGTTGACACATTTTCATTCTGGATTTCTCAGAGCTACCCAGCCCAAAAGTCCCTGGAGGAAGAGTCCCATAGCTTTGGAAAGGGAGCCAATGATTATGACTCAATGTCTTTTCTCTACTGGGTTTATGGACAACCGTCGATGAAAATGATATAATGTGCAAGCCTGCTGTCCACTTTCGCGCCAAGACCCCCACAAAAACCCGGCCTACATGAAGCTGGGGAAATTTATCTGAGATTGGAGAGAGGACCAGCACAATGCACAGTGAGCTACCAGTGGCAGGAGACCGGCCTGTTTGCCAATCTTCTCTGATAGCGGAACAGATAACACCACCTCCCCTTGACAGCCTGGCTTGGAGAGCCACCTGGGGAAGAAGGGCGAAGGGTAGACCTGGTGACCCACAGACCGGACACCATGCTGGTACGACCCACCTGCCTAGGAGCAGAATCCTGACAGACTGCAGCCCCCGCACCCCACCCCCGCGGGCCCGGACCCACCCCACAGGCTGCTCTTGTCCTGCCCCAGCTGTTTGCGTTTTTTATTACGATTTTCTCCGCCTTTCATTTTCCAGGCCAAAGGGAATCTCAGGGGACCCATCTGTTTCTTCCCTGCCTTTTCCCCTGTTCCCAGAACACATGCACGCGTGCACTCACGCTGCACACAAGGCCACCGTGGAGTCCTGGAGGACAGCGAGGAGCCGGAACCAGAAGCGAGCCTGGCCCACCCGTCGGCACCCCAGGGACCGGAAATGAGAGGCAGCCGTGGGGAGCCGAGGTGGCGTCCTCGGGGCTGTCCAGGAATCTGGGGTGAGCAGAGCATTCAGTACAGGAACCAAACATCCTCACTAGAACAACAGGTCCTCTTCCCAGGGAAACTTCCTGTTTTGTTTTGTTTTTACTTACACTTTCCTATTCAAAACAACGAGAACCACAGGCCCAGTGGTTGAAGCCCGCAGGGCTAATTCACTCAAGTCTTGAAAACCTAAGAGAAAGGATGCCATCAAACTTGAGAAAAGTTAAAAACTTACTAAAAGAGCCAATTTCCCCTTAAGACGGAACAAACAGAGTGCTGTTCCTACTAAGAATGGCCTTATAAAAGGAAGGGAGGGAGGGAGGGCGAGGAGAAGCAGGCAATGGAAAGAAGGAGAAATGGAGGGAAGAAACTGAATATTTCCTGGTAGAATCAGAGAATGAGTGAGGTTCCTTGATTATCTCTGCGTCCTTGCCCAAACAGTCCCCTGTGTCCTTCCTGGGACCTGCTTCCCAGATCGCCCTGGCTATGCTCTGAAGGCCACTGGGACTCTGCTTTAGGATAAATGACAACTTCCACTTAGCCAACCTCCTGAAATGCAACCATCCTAAACGCATCTGTGGTTTGGGGTGGGTTTCTTGTTTGTTTGGTTTGGGGTTTTGTTTTCCAGTGGTGAGTGAACTTGGGAGTTTTCCTAAGTAGGGTCTAGGACTTGGGTGTCATTGGTACAAACGCTGAGGCACGAAGGCCACCTGCAGGTGGCCTGGGAAGGCAGACCAGAGGAGAGGACGCAGAAGAGAGGGAAACACCTGAAAACCAGGCAACCGAAATGGGCAACCGCTGACCACATCTCAAACAAGACACGTTCCTGTGGACTCGGGTTGGGTCAAGACATTCCCCGGCCTGAAGTGGGACTCAAGGGACTGACTGAGGCTGGACAATGGGAGACAGTGTCAACGCGTTCAATTTTCCCAACAGATTCCAAGGTCCTGTCACAAAAGCATATGAGATAATAATGCCAGTGCATTGTACCGGGCCAACAAATGGGCTTCCGTTTCTTCTTATTTCTTCTCCACCAAGTTCCACTAGCAGCCTTTGCAGTCACCTCACACTCTGCCCACCTCCATTTGTCTTACGTGCTGCTCTCAGAGCAATAATTAGGGCACTACTCTAATTACTCACCACGACTGTCCAATAGTTTCACTGACTTATTTGCATGATAAAATCCGGAAACTGCAGAGCCTTCTGCATCCCACCCGGACCCTCTCCCCTCTCTTCCCACCACCCCCCGTTCATGGCCCCTATGTTTTCAGCAATCTTAAGCTCTTGCTGCCGCCCTTCCTCATCTGAGTTCTGCTCGAGGTATTCTTTCCCTCCAAATGCCTTTTCCCCGCTGGCTGGTGCCCACAGCTGGCCATCTCGGTCCTGCAGGCCTTCCAGTGCCCTGGCCACCTCTGGGCTCACACTCAAGCCAAAGAGCCTCTCCTTCCTCTCAGATTGTTGCAGCTGATCCAGTCGAAAATGCTTTGGCTCGAAAGACAAAATGTGTACCCGAAAATGAGTAAGTATGTGTTCGGATACCTAACCTTGCCCGTACATTTAACCTGTATTGTGGTTTTGGTGTGTTTTACTCCCTTTCTGGACCACAATTTTCTTTAAGGCCTAATCTCTAGCTGATCAACCTTTGTGCTCCTCATCAAATCTAGCACAGGACTGAGGCTGTGTTTTTTTAAAAGATTTTATTTATTTTTAGAGAAAGGGGAAGGGGAATAAGAAAGAGAGGGAGAGAAACATCAATGTGTGGTTGCCTCCTGAGCACCCCCAAATGGGGACCCGGCCCACAGCCCAGGCATGTGCCCTGATTGGAAATCAAACCAGCAACCCTTTGGTTCCCAGGCGGGTCCTCAATCTACTGAGCCACATCAACCCGGGCCAGACTGTTTATATACACACATAGAATACATTTATATGTGTGTGAAAAACTGATCATAAGAATGAATAACCATTTCTGACAGATACTCCATTTATGAAGTTTTATAGTTGAACATGTCCATTCATGTATTGTTAAAAGCTTAACTCGTACATTTAAAAATATTGGCTTAACCTGACAAACGACAAGGTGGAGCAAAAGGAGGTTTACAGTTGTTCATATGAAAAATAATACAATAATTAATAAGTAATAATACAAAACTAAACTTGTGTCCTCACAGCCGTGAACCGGCTTTTGCCATTTACACAGGTTCATGAGGAAGAGCAGGAAAATGTGAGCACCCACTAAGTGCAGGAACTGGACAAACCTCCTGGCAAGTGCATTTTGCCTGAATTCTCACGACAGCCCACTGGGGTGGGCACCACGGTCCCCACTTCCCAGATGAGCTCCCTCCTGTTCATGTGTCCAGCCTCAGGGCGCAGCCCAGAAGTCGCTGAGTTGGCCTGTAACCCCTTTTCCAGACAACGTCTAGTCTAGTCCTGTCATCGAAGACACAGACTGGATCGCCTCTCCTGGAAACAAGCAAATCTCCCTGCCAAGCCCGCAGCTGCTCTGCTGTCATTCAAGAAGGGAAGCAGGGCACCTCAGGACTTGGTTCCAAAGGAGGCCTTGCAGGGAATCCAGAAATCTTCCTCCCTCCTCAGAGGGAGGGACCAGCAAGCAGCTCTCCACAGGGCACCCTGGAGGTTTACAGATAGTAACAGACACACAAACAAACAAAAACAAATACACGGCCAACCAGCCCGCAAGATGTACTAGCCCGGGTCTTCGGAGAGGCAGATGCTGAGATGGAATTAAATGTGCAAGGGCTGATTAGAGGAAATGCCTGGATGAGGGAAAACAGGGAGGGAGCTGGGTAGACTGGGAGCACCGTCAGACCGCAGGGCAAGTCTGACCCTGAGGGAAGGACAGAGAACTGCATTGTACACTGCGGGGCACGACCACAAGGGAATTACCCAGCCCGACTGCGCCCTCCCAGGAATGTGAGGGCTCCATTAGCTCGGCATCCCTGCTGCTCTCAGCCCTGGACCAGGAGCAGCCCACGGGAGGCGCGGCTTCTGCACCAGCAAGCTGGCCTTGGGCTTCCTGGGGCAGCCCGAGACCTTCGGTCAGCTCCCCACCCTGGAGGCGCAGGTGCGTTCCCGTGGGAGCCGGGGGACGGGGAGGCTCACTTGAATTCAAGTAGGTTGTGCGGGTACATTGAGTACGTGAGTGGCTCTGCCCACGAGCTCAGGAACCCTTAACAACTGCAGACACAGCTGGTGCATTTCTTCCTGTTCTTCATCTGCCCGAGTCCACGCAGCCGCTCTTCACACTGGATGAGGCTCAATTCCTTTACCAGGATGGCACGTAAGCTTTTCTTTTTAACTGTAAACCTATCATGCATGGCAGGAACAATCAGCACGCTGTAGATACGTGGACTAAGAGACGGAAGAACCCACGAACTCCAGCTGTCAGAAGTAGGGAGACCTCCAGACCTCCGTGACCCGTCGTGTGGGCCTGTTAGTATGAAATGAGGGCGCTGTGATTGACTGAGCTTCTATTGAGCATCTCATGCGGAGCACCTGTCTCACGGGGTCCTCCTGATGACCCCATGAGGTGGGGAGGGCCCATGAGCCCCAATTTCCAGGCACTCAGGTGACAGGGCAACAGGCAGAGGAAGCGATGAGACACCGGAAGTCCACCAGGCTGAGAGCTGAACCAGGGCCAGAAAGCAAGGAGCTGGTGACAGGAATGACTGGATCCTCACTCAGGGCTCTAAGCTTCTGGGCTGAGAGTGTGCAGCCCACAACACTGCCGACACTTGTCCTCTCTCTCAAAGTTGACACTAGACTTGACCCTTCACCAGGATATCCTACGTGAAGTCTGGAAAGTGCTCCCACATTCTGGGAGATGGATTGGGCATCTTCCTTCCACGAGTGTCAATACTGCCTTTCGACTTAGGAGTCCAGGGAGAAAAAAGACCATCCACTCATAATAAATTGCCTGTCTTACTTTTTCAGTCGTTGGAATAAAAGACCACATCAGGGAAAAGTTGGTTCCTAAAAATGATGCAGAATTTCCATATGGGCTTATGAGCAGGCCGTCCCATAATCCCTAAATGTGAGCCCCACTCTCAGCTGACTGCACAAGCTTTTGAATAAACAGATGCTATCCCAGGAGGAAAGAACATAATACTATCGGAGATGCTAACCCTGGACCATGTTTACTTTTGATCATCTCTATTTATAGGGCTGTGAAATCTTCCCACTGGGCTTTATATCTCACCTAGGAGGTTATTACCCTGAGTCGTAGGGACCCCTGAATTCTTTATCACCCTCTGTAGTCTCCAGTTGTAAATTTCTAGCCACCATTAACATGGCCAGACAGATTTTTAAGACTCCTGAGGCAGCATACAATTACCCATCTCCTGTCAGCTGGGAGATCAGCTCAATAGCCATTTAAGTTCATGTCCAAACTTCTTTAAATTAAGGAAGGCTTAGAAAGGCCCCTGGAGTCTCAGAACTAGAATTTCTCTATAGCTACGGAGACAGGAAGTAGTCCAAAAGAGGAGATGCAGCCAGAGAGGAGAAGAAAGCATTATGCAAAGGGTCATATGTATATATGGGTTACCAATAAGCGTATCCATCAGTTCCTTCATTTTCTCACCCAAATCATTTTATTGGAGTTGTTACGCAAGTAAGTCCTACAACATACCAACCCATGTATTTTCTTTTAACCAATCTGCTCTGTCTTCCCCCAGAACTTTACATGCAGATGGGTATTTACCTGGAGCAAACAGCAGAGTGACCAAATGAACATGGTTGTCAGTGGCCGGGGGCACCATCATGGATCACAGAGTCTACAGGCCCTTCTTGTGCTGAAGCTAAAGGAAATGATGGTGCATAGAGTGAGTCTGTCACCCTTGACCCTGGGTCCCCAGCCACCAACTCAGAAAAGAGGCACCATCCCCAAGTGCCATGAGGAAAAGTGCCAACAGCAAAGGACCAAGTCATCCCAAAGAATGGATGGGGCAGGACGGATTCTTGCTCAGAAGACTTCATGAGCCAAATGGCAGGGAATTCATAAAAATAAAAGATGAATAACTTAGCCTTCCATAATCTCAACTTCACTTACATTGTTGACTTGATTTTCGCACTGTTTTCCTCTAACCACTCCGCGTCATTCACCTTGACTGACCTATCCTTTCTCCTCCTTCTTTTCCCCCAAATGTCTTGGGTATCACTTTTACTGTCTTTCTTTCTTTTTTTAATTTGTGTTTTGTTTTGTTTTGCTGAGGTCCCTCCCTCGATGTAGAATACCTTTCCCCCACCTCTGTGTGTTCAACTTCTACCTGAATTTCAAGACTCACCTCAAACATTGCCTCCTTCACAAAGTCCTCCCATTTCATGGCAAGTGGAACTTGGAACAGTACCCTTGCGTAAGGAGTGAGCGTTCAGAAAACGGTCTTCTACGTTAAAGTAGGTCAGCAGGGCCCTTTGCTTTTGGAGTAAAGCTGCATCTCTTGCACCCATCTTGGAAAGCCCGTTGTGTTCGGCCTCTCTCTACTGTGAGCAGTTTTGTCTCCCAACCCTCCTGGCTCCGGGGTCTCAGGTGAAGGGAACCACCTGGACGACGTGTGCTCCTGGCTGCTTCTCGTAGCGATGGCTGAATCCAAATGGGTTCTTGTGGCTGATCTTCTGACCTGTTCCCCTGGGTAACCCCTTCCCACCCTCCAAGCCCTGTGAGTCACCTCCTTCAGGAAGCCCTCCCTTTCTCCAGCTGGGTCCGCCTTCTCTACTCTCCGGGCGCTTTCAATTACCTCTTTTCCAGCACTTACCACATGTACAACAATCAGATCATTTGTTTTCATACCTGTCTCTCCCATGAGATGGAGCCTTCAGTGAAGATTTTTTATTCAGATTTGCAACTCGGTGCCTACCAGAGCCGGCTCAGGTTTTTCTGTTTTGTTGTCTTTTTTTTCTGCGGTGAATATAGTTGGGGCAATGGGGTCTGCTGGGTTCTTGCCCACCTGGTCCCTATTTTGTCTCTGGTTCATCCTGGCATGATTGGAATTGCTGATGGAAATGATCTCAGTCAGTTTGGGCCCATATAACAAATTACCACAGACTGGGCAGCTGGTAACAATAGAAATTTATTTCTCATAGTTACAGAGGTTGGGAAGTCCAAGATCAAGGCTCCAGCAGGTTCCGTGCCTGGTGAGAGCCTACCTCCTGGTTTGTAGAAGGCTGTTTTCTCTCTGTCTTCAGCAGGAGGGGTGGGAAGTGCTGCTGAAATGCCCAAGACTCGCTCTACAAGCCAGTGGGTGGGTCTTGAACGCCACTGGTGAGATGGTCTCTGTCTCCTCCTCGGGGACACTGCGGTGCAAAGGGAAGCAACTTAAGATTAGCTTTGGGTGCAGTCACTTCAACCCTGGCAATCAGTGCTGGTTCTGGGGCGGAAACACTCCATGCTTGTCGATTAGCTGTCCAGGACTTGCAGCAACCACAGTAAAAAGAGTTGGGCTCCACAGCTGACCTGTTAGATACAGTGTGACAGAATGGGGACAGTTCCTTCCCAAGGGCACTCTTTGATCTTGAGCCATCCAGTCCTGCCATCCCCATGGTGGTGGCGGGGGACAGCTGAGATGGGTGGGAGTGGGACTGTCAATACAACTGGTCATCGAACAGTCTAAGAGACCCACCCCCCTGGGCTATTTTATAAAGGGACACAAAGACAATGGAGGCCACTGAGTGGAAGCATGGTGATCTCTAACATCTAGGGGGTGCTAGGTAGGTTCCAAGCACTTAGCCTAATGCAGAAAGGCACCATGACGCCAACTGTACCGATGAAAACACAGAGCAACACAGAGTTAAGTCACAGAGCCACAGTTCGATGGCTGGTAAACAGCAGCCTTGGATTTGAACCTAGATAATCTGGCCCTGGACCCCACTCCCTGAGTCCTGTGTCCTCCCAGAGTGTCGTGGGCAACGTAAGACTGAGCAGAACCGCCTGGTGTCAACTTTGAAGGCCTTCATCCGGGAAATGCCGATGGCAAAGCGACAAGAGAACAGCTTGTTGCCAGAGAGATTCCAAGGTCCTTTAATAAAGTCCACGCCACTTTCCCCTGTGCCCACTGGTATCTTCTGTCCGACCTGCTCCCACGGTGGCTTCTCCCCTGGGATTACCAGTTACAATGAGGTTGGCAGTACGGAAGGTCCATTTGTTTTCAATTATACAACACACGCTCACACCTTCTGAAAAACATTCCTTCCACCTCGTAGCCCCCTTTCTTCCCCAAGGTAAGGGACTGGCACTCTCTACCGTGAAAAGGAGGGGGTGGGCAGGAGGAGAGGGGGAAAGGGAAGGGGGCGAGGAGGCAGGAGGAGGGGGAGGGGAGGGAGGAGAAGGGAGAGTGGATGGAGGAGGGGCGGGGGAGGAGGGGGAGGAAGAAGAGGTTGCCCCTCAAAGGAAGATCCTTTTCCCATGGAAATGCACTCTGGCTGGTGCCCATTAGCATCCCTCTGCATAATGAGGGTTCGGCCCATTGTCATGCAAATGAACCCGGATGACAGCACTTGCTCCTGGACAACACGCCCCAGCTCAAGGATGTTTCTCACACCGCCTGGGCCTTGCCACCATCTTTCATTAATTATGTTTCCCCCTTCGCCCTCGCGAGGGTTGAGTTCAGCTGCGATCTCCTTCACCTCCCAGCTGCCGCAGGCTACTTTTCATGCCAGAGAAGCTGACAACATCCCGGGAAAACAAAATAAAAAGTGAGCAAGCAAGAAAAGCTAGAGGGAAGCCCGCCTTTCAGATCCGCCCTGAAAAGGAGAGTTGGACTGAACGGAGAGGTGGAGTGAGAGCCCGACTTGCACGGAGCCGGGGCTCGGAGCTTCCCCTTCCCACCGTGGTCGGGTCATCGAAACGCTCCTGTCTCCAGCGGGCTGCAGTCTCCCACCCTTCGGTCAGAGCCTGATAAGACGGGTTCTCAGAGTTCTGACTCCAGAGGGTGACTCATCCTCCCCATTGTCTGGTCAGCCACCCTCTCACTCCAGGCCACTGACCAAGTGTTTCCCACTGGGCTCAGCACTGTCTCAGACTCAAACCGGTTCTTGCCCTGAAGGGAATTCTCTGTCAAAAGAAACAGTAAACAGGGGTGGCTTTGGAAAAAGCCAGGAGCAAAAGCAGAGCTGGGACTCATTCATGCTGAGGGACTGGGCTCTGCAGCCTCCTTCCACCTCCTGACCCCCTGGATGTCCAGATGTCCGGTCCCCGACCCTCAGGGACCCTCTTTTGGCCCGAGTGTCTATCCCTGCAGTCTGAAGCTAAGGGTGGGCCAGAACTGTGCCTTATTGTTCTATGCACAGCATAGCAGGCTTGTTAAATCACAGTTCTGCAGTCACAGGACCGCTTTCAGTCCTGGTGGTCTCTTCCCAAGCTGCCTGAGCTTGGGTAGGTTACTTACGCCCTGTGTGTCTCAGTTTATTCATCTGTAAAATGGGGGTAACCATTGTGCTCACCTCGTAGGGCTCTCATGATGTTAAATACATAATGCACAGAAAGTTCTGAAAACAATACATGTCACATTGCAACCACTTCCATAAATGTTAGCTTGTGTCATTAATTAATTTTCCCAGGCTTGATCTTTTTTTTTTTTCACTTCTCTGGATAACTCCCCTTTTTCCAGTTCAGCTGAGCTCACACTTCTACTTATTGCTTCCAGTCCTCCAGGCTGCATGTCCTGGTTGCTTTTGCTATGACAATAAAATGCATAATAACCTGCAGCATCGCTGACACAAAAAGCATGTGACCCAGGGACCACCCTTGTCTCCTGACAGTCCTGATGTGTCCACTGTACATCTGAGTAGATGGGGGATAAGGAAACATTGGGGGGAGTGGAGATTCTGGAAATCAACTTTAGCTTAAACATTATCTGGACAACAGACAGGCTTTGTAGCCAGACACAAATTATATGCAAATCATATGCAAATCTGAATGTAAATACTTTAGTCCCAGGGAGAAAATCCTTGAGGAGACATTCCCACTCCCTTCTCCCCTACTTCCCAGGCTGCATTTTGTCTTCCTATTGGTTAGTTCAGAATTCATTATGAAGATGCAAAGATGCACATAATTCTCCAAAGGGGTTCTTGTCACCTGCTTTTCAGGGGTCAGAGGCTGAAGAGACCTTAGGAAGCAGACATTCCTGCAGGCTTCCCCAACAGCAGGGCGAAGGGCATTCTTTGCCCACTTGAACCCGGAGCCAAGAGAGTCCACGCCAACAGCTGTGGGCAAGGTCAAGGGCTCACATAACTACAAACTTCTCAGGGCCTTAAACTGGGCTGGGGAGGGCCATTCTCCCGGGCCCTTGGGCTGCCCCTTCCTGGACCTCTGGTACCCAAGTCACCCCTGGGATTGAAAGAAAGCCTAAACTGATTTAATTGGGGGTGGGGATCAGAAGTGGGAAGAGGAAAAGACAAAGCGTAACTACTTCATTAAATCATCCGGCACGATGTCATGAGGTCCCTACTGGGCACCAGACAGGGCCCAGCCACCACAGAGAGCATGTCAATGAAGCTCCTGAACAGCTAGAGGGTTCCCAGGGGAGATGACTCAGAGAGAGCCTTGCTCTGAGTTTCATGGTGGCCTTGCTGGGAGAAAATTACCTAATGCGACTGGGTTCATTGTAAATTCACAATCATAATCCCCAATCTCAGGGGGGAACCTCGAAGTGGCCCCAAATCCTTGTCTGTTTCTTTAGTCAGCTCACTGGCCATTTTAGGGTAGAAATGATGATGTTATTATGCCTTCTCTTTCCTCAAACCTCCTGTTTCCACTCCAGGGTGATGACCATCTGCATACCTCGGTTAGAAAACAGAAGCCATCCCACTAAACCCACAGATATACCCACACCTTCCCTCTGCTCTCTTCCTCCCCTAGGGGTCAGGGGAAGACCTGTTCCTTCCTCTTCAAAGGCCCATTGCTCCAGACGGCACACAGGGACCTCACTCTGAGGTAGGCCTCTCTCCAAAGCCCCTTCAGTTTTTGAGTTTGCTCTTGAGCAAAGAAGTCAACAGATACCTTCAATGAATTACCTCCATCACACGCTTGGAATGGTGCCCCACACGCAACAAGTGTTTCTAAGAATTTGCCATAACTGTTCTTTGAAAAGCAAATCACTAGTATCAGCGAGGTGCATCCAAAAGCAATGAGATCACCTTCTTTGCCTAACGGCAGTGCTACAACATGGTGGTATCTGTCATTTTCAATGTTTATTCTTTGACTTCTCAGAATCCAGACTAAAATGAACTCGCCTTAGTGCGCAAGAAGGGAAAGTTAAGGAATTCACAATTTGCAAAGGTGTGGGCTTGTTTCCCATATTTCAACATTGCGAATTATGCTATAATACACATCCTTGTTCCTCCAGAAACTAAAGATGAACATCAAACCAAGGGTGGTTGAGTGGATAGGAGCTAATTTATCTTAAGAGCTGAACAAAGGGGCTGAGCAGTAGTTCTCTGCCAGGGGTGGTTTTGTCCCGCAGTGGGTATCAGGCAACATCTGAAGACATATTTGGTTGAGGGAGAGGGATGCGTGTGATTGGCATCTGGTGACTAGGGGACTGGGATGTTGCTGAACTTCTTACAATGCACAGCGCTTGCCAGGCACAGCACAGGGTCCCACACCAGTGGGGGATCCAGCTCCGAATATTAACAGGGCCAAGTTTTCAAAGCCCCAGCGGAGACCATGGACACAGCCTGTCCAAATCCAACCCCAGCTTCTTCTCCCTGAACCTCTGCAGCCCCAGAGAAGCTAACTAGATGCTCTGGCCTTCACTCCTTCATCTGTAACATGGAAATAAGGATGATAATGACAGCATGGATCCCAGAAGAAAGGATTATATGACCTTACATAGGCAAAGTGCTTAGGCCAGTGTCTGGCATGTAGTAGGTGCTATGGGGATGGTGGTCACTATTATTCATTCACCTTGACCCATTGCATGGTCTGGGCCAATGTCAGCCCCCTTTCAACTTCAGCACTTGGTACGGAATAAACCCCAGACTGCAATTCATCTCTACTTAGGTAGCATGACTGCAGGTAATGACATTTCTGAGAAGTCTGAAACCATAAAAAATAAATGAAAAAACAACACACAATTATATGTGCGTGTGTGTGTGTGTGTGTGTGTGTGTGTGTGATTAAAGTTTGGGAAATTTTGCAACTATGCAAGTTAGCTCTTATACAACACCCTGGAAAGCTGAGAATCCTTTAGGAGAATTAGAATCACAGGCAGGCTATACAAACTGGCAGTTCTGAGCATGTTTTTAAACTAGAGATGGGGGAGGGGCAGGAGGATGAAGAAGGATAGGATTCAAGAATGACGGCCATGAGGAGTGACGTCAGGTCATGGGTCACTGTCTGTCACCTTGATGCAGGGATCAAGGGCCTGTCTCTGCAGTCCCAGCCACATGCTCCGCCTCACTGTTAAAGCCCTGATGTTTGCTACTGGCTTCAGACCCCCACCCTCATAGCTTTACCCCTTCCCTGCACGATGGAACATGGACAGGCACTACGATGGAACATGGACAGGCACTACGATGGAACATGGACAGGCACTACGGTGCCACTGACCTGTGTTGAAATCCCACCTTCTCCCTTTGCAAGCTCTGTGTTCTTGGGCAAGTTACTGAACTCCTCTGAGTGTCGGCTTCCTTACCTGTGCCCTTTGTGGTCAGCTAGCTGTCCTGGACCTGCTAAACCAGGTGAGTACTCCTGCGTTATGGGATCAACTGTCTTCCCCTCAGAGAAAATAGGTTGAAGGCCCAAGGTCCTCAGAATATGCTTGCTCTTGGAGAGAGGATCTTCAAAGGGGTAATGAAGTTAAAATGAGGTCCTACGGGTGGGCCTTGGTCCAATCTGACTGCTGCCCTTATGAAAAGAGGAGATGACAACCTGACACACACAGAGGAAAGGCCAGGGAAAAACAGAGGAAGGTGACAGTCCTCTACAAGCCAAGGAAAGCAGTCTCGGAAGAAATCAACCCTGTGGACCCCTTGATCTCAGACTTGTAGCCTCAAGAACTGAGAGAAAATCCTATTTCTGTTAAGCCACCCGGTGTGTGGCAGCCCAAGAAAAGTGACACACCTTCCCGGAGTATTTTAAATGTCCGCAGCAACTTACAGAAACACACCTGGCCTGGTCCTGCTGCAGATGCTGGCACGAGTGCCCGGTGCTGCTTCTTGTGGCCTGAAACAGCCGTGCAGCCTGGCGGCTTCCCAGAGGGAGCCCTCCACCAGCTTCCTAGTGGACGGAAAGGAGAAGGAGAGATATTTGAGCCATGGTGTGTACGCTCTTCCAAGTCCCCTTGTCTGGGCCCTTAGTTGATTCCGTGCCTCCAAAAATGGTTTCCCCACCAGCCTGCCAGGCACTTCTAGGTCTAGGAAGGGGTCAAGGTGAAGGAACACAGCTGCTGGAGCTCACCTGCTCCCACCTTCTCTCTTGGCGAGCGCTTCCATCTTCCTCTCTCCGGACTCATCCTTCCATTTGCCCTCACGCGCTCACTTTCTACCCTTCTCCATTCCCCTCCGCATTTCATGTTTTCCTCCCACGTTGTTCTTTTTCTAAGACACTCCCCCTTCCGCCCTCCCTCCTGGAGTCTCTGGTGGAAACAGGTGGACGTTATGACGGAAGCAACCAGAGCCTGGTCTAGAGGGACGCTTCGTTTGCTGGGAATACACCACCTGGACCGCTCTTTGTTGGGCACCCCCAGCTTGGAGAATTTCCAGGAATACCTGGATCCAGGAGGGCACCTGGGGTGCCCCCCCTACCCCTCCAGGACTGCAATAGCCAAGGGGAAATACTTAGGCCCCGGAATCATTGCCCAACGCCACTTCGTTACCCGAGTGTGCTTTTCCCAAGGCCAGTCTGCCACTGTCTCTCACTTTCTCTGCTTCCCCGCCACCCATTCCCAGGCAGGGGATGCGGACGAGCTCACAGGCCTCCGGCCCTGCCAGGAGCACAGAGTCCCACGAAGCCGAACACAAAGGGAAAGAAAGGAACCGTGGAACCCAGCCCGTTTCTCCCCACTCAGGGCCTGGTTCTCACTGAGCCCAGTCTCAGATCTCCAACAGTCCCGCCGCCCGCTTTCTCCGAGGCCGCGGGCTACTGAATAGCCTGCGCCTCCATGGACGCTTCCTTACGCCACCCACAAAGATGCGTGGTTGGCCCCTCTGGCCGCCTTCCATATGGCTTCATTCGCAACGTCCAGGCTGAAAGGGCCCGGGCACCGCGTCTCACCCCCTTATCCATCGGAGGTGGGCGGGGAAGGCTAACTGGGCGGAACAGGGAAAGACAACCCTGAGGGCGGCTCGTCCATCAAATGAGTCCTGCTTTTGATTTCGTGGCTGGCAAAATCCATCTCACCATGCCTGCCAATCGCCCCAGCAGGGGGTGGGAGGGGGGTTCTCGGTGGGGAAAGGAAAGCAGAAATATCATTAAGGCTGTCTGCCCTGGGCCTGTCGTTCCCTGTACGTGCGTGGACTGTGCTGTTGCGTTCCCCTGCGTCACTTCCCCGAGGTGTCACGGTGTGAAGGGACAAGGCATGCTTCCTCCTGGTTTCCCTCATCCCCTGCCCCCCACCCCGTGTCAAGTAACATATGCATCCCCCTTCCCCCCTGTACCCTCAATGCAGTCTTGGCAGGTCCTCCACCAACATCTGTTGCCCGAGGTCCGCCCCATGCAAGCTTCCCCTTCATCAAGTGAGAGGGCCAGTCAGCAGAGCCCTCCTCTTCCTTCCCCTCCTGCCAACTCGCAGTCTGGGGCCCCGGGGACCTGCACTTTCCCCATCAGACAGGCGCTGAACAGGCCTCAAGGCAGAGGCGACCACAGTCTATCAGCAGAGACATCTCCCTTTCCTACCCGCCCCCCCACGAGAATGACACCCGCCTGGGTGACCTCCATGACAACATCGGTAATTTGTCTTGGAGAACCGCCATACCTACAGCAAACACCGGAAGGATTAGAACACAACAGATGCAACAGATGCCACCCGGTAACAGAGACATGCGGAGGCCCTGCCTGAGCCCGGGGCACTATGGAGGGGCAGGCAAGGGAGAGAGAGAGCGGGAAAGATGGATGGGGAGCAGGAGAAACCCCTTGGCTCATTCAGTCCTGGGAGGAAGTGGGTGCCTCGGAACGGTGTGTGGAGGTCGGATCCGATAGGAGTTGCAGCCTCTTTAAAGCCCACTGGTGACAGATGTGGACTCTCGCCAAGTCAGCCACAACATGGGATCAAAGGAAGTTGAAACACAACAGCAAACTTTGGCTCCCCGGCGAAACAGTTTTGCTGCCCGTGGAAGGCCAGCCCGGGGGGAGCGGATCAGGAAGGGGAAGGAGGACTACGAAGGGCCACATTAACATCGGTTAGGAAAATAAATACGTAACGATCCAGAAATGGGTCTGGTGGCCGGAGGACCGGAACTTTCTCTGTGTGACAGAGAAGTAACACACGAAAACCAGGGTGTGGAGTGGCACCAAGAACCAGTACTGCTGCTTAGGGAAGACAAACAGATGTTGAACAATCAATAATTAGTTCATTCGTGTCCTGCAAGGAACAGGACCTTGAACTAGGTTTCAGGTTATATGTTTTGAGGTCATGGTAGCTGAGTGCTAACCCACGTGTGGCTGCTGTGTCGCTGTGTGATCCTGGGAAAGTCCCTAAACTTCTTTGGATCTCATTTTCATATCTATTCATAGGGTACAAGTCCCTGGCTTAAAGTGTTGAAAAGATTAGAGACTGTCGTAATGTGTTTGCAACAGGGCCTAACAAAAGTAAAATTCAATAAACGTGAGCTGTTTTGCTGTTAATTTGTGAGGCTAAATGTATACCCTGTACGGAAGACAAGATCAAAAGTACAATTCTAGACTCAAAGAGTCTCTATCAGGTGACAGTCATTTGCAAACAAAAAAGGTGCTGTACAAACACATGTGCATTTCAAATTCCTCATTCTTCATATCGAAAGCCAGGCTCAGCAACCCAGCTGATGAAGGTGGAAGACAACCAAAGAAAAGCAAAGCACACTTCCAAAAGGGTTAACACATTTACTAGTGCTTTCTGGATGTGGTAATGTTCTAACTGGCTCCTTAGTCAAAGAGGATGGTTAGAAACATCAGCCACTATGTAATTATCTGGCTTATCGGTGGGATACGCACCACCCCCGCCTCCAGTTGGCTGTCTCTACTCTCATGTAATCCAAAGACCTAGAATTCTCAGGTCCTTTCAGCTCAGTTCCACATGGATCAGTTCCACAGGGGTCAGGCTTAGTCACGCTGGAGCCTGGTGGGAAAGGGAATATGCTATCAACACTAATTTGGGGATGCCTTTACATAAGATATCCCATCCACCAACAAGTGTCTCCAGCTGTGAGGAGTGGGTGTGGGGGGCCTTCCGAGTCCCTGACCAGCTACTCCTCTCTGAGGAGCTTTCTTCCCGTGTGTCGATACCTCTCCATAAGAACATCTCCAAGGCCAGCCCGGTGCACCCTAAGGCAAAGCGTGGGACACACCCCGCACAGCCTCTGACTCTATAACTGAACAGAGAACGTTATGATAGGGGTATGGGGGTAGAAAATACTTCAAAGGGCATTTCTCACCTTAGAGAGAGACTGAATAAAATTTAATTGACTGCATGAAATACTGCCCTGGTTTATAGATCTATTCCAAGAAAACAGTGGAACATGTATATGGCAGGCCAATGGGTTGAACTGCATCTCAGCAACCAACCCAGATGGTTTGGTGGTGGATTCCCGACACTCTGCTGAGATGGATTGTGAAATCGTAAACCCGCATTAGGTTGCCGGTGACTGATCAGCAATGTCTGCAGGAAGCAGCGGCCTTGGATACCTGCCTTGGATAATACAACATAAAATTTCTATTTTTTAATAGGCTCCTTCTGGGGGATCTTTGGGCAGTTTCTTAAAATTCCTGGGCCTTCATTTTCATTTTCTTGGACCATAAAAAAGGGAGGAGAACGGAGAATTATTATTCTTCCTTTAATGTTTGAAAGAACGGGTGTCTGAAGTCCATTTTTTTTTTTTTATACATGTTAAAGCAGGTAAGAAACCCTTTTGTCCAAATGCCAGATCCAGTTCTAGGCAGCTTAGTAAAAGTTGGTTTCTACATCTGTAACAGACTTTATTTTTCTAGCCCCCCCCTCAATAATTTATCGGTAAAATTGACCATCCAGCCAGGTACCTATTCATGAGCATTCTTACAACACCACTTGAATATAAATTTTATTATTAAAGACCAAGGTGCAGGGCCTCACTGGCAACAGGTACATTCGCAGCAGGTGAGGCTAATGATATGGCTGGAAGAAAAATAATATTGGTTTCCATGGACTGAAATTGATCAAAATACATCTTTCTGCGTGCTGGGTAATACTCTTTCTCACCGCCCCCATGCCCCCCTCACATCTTGGGAAGTCTCCTTCTTTCCCTTGGTCAGAGAAAAGCAGAACATAACCCTCAGCAATAGCTTAGGCTTCCTGCTACAAGGAAGTACAGGAAAAGCAAAAGATTCCAGAAACATAAATAAGCCCAAAATATGGAACTAAAGTCAGATTGGAAGACTGACTTTTGCTCCCCTGATAAAAGGGACAGATAGCTAACACTACTCATTTCTTTGCCCATCTTGCCTTGAATGCAAATGGGATTCCCAGAACTACAGAAGCTGTTTTATGACTCTGAGGCAACATCTATGAGGGTGAAAGGCCAACAGGTGAAGCTAAGGCAGGAAAACACAGAAAGGCAGAAGCAAGCAAGGATTGGGGGTTCGCTGACGGCTGAACTAGCCTTGAACTTTTATTTTCCAGACTTCCTTGTGAGAAGATGAAATGCCTTCCATTTCAAAACCACCATTATTAAAGTTCTGTTCCTGCAGCTGAGAGTATTCCTGTACAACTATTTATATTACTGCTATTGTTTGGTACTTTTTAGACATTATATCCATACCAATTTCCACAACTGTCTTACATTGGCCTTTAAAAGAAACAAGAATGTCAAACAGAAATCTGAATGGTCAAGAGGTCACCGAGAAACAAGTGTGTCCCATGAGCTAGCATCAGCGGGGGTGCAGGGATACGGGGAGGAAGGTCAGAATTTCAATCTGCTCAACTTGGCTCACGGATTCTAAATGATGAGAACACAGCGAGGCCATCATTCAGCCTTTGCTCCATAGAGCCATCCCCAAAGCGGGGCCCTATGTGTTGACACCTTTCAGACTTGAGTCAGAGAGGCAGCCCATCTGTACACACAATCTCCACCCACCTTCAGCTTCTCCAGTAAGCAACGTAGGCCTGAGTCAGCTCCCAGCACCTGTGTTAATAACCTGGCAAGCATGCAGCCTGCCGCTCTCTGTGTATGGTTCATGAGAACAACCCTGCAAACTGCTGCAGCCTTAGATTTCTGTGTGCTGGTCGGGGGCAGTGTCATTCTCCATCATGTCCTTCCCAGTAGCCCCTGGAGAAACCACAGCAGTCAGGAAGGGCTTGACAGGGGCTAAGGTGTCTTTTTATCCAAACAGCTCGGTATGACTCATTTGCCTTGAGAAGACCAGCAAAGAGTGCAAGTAGCATTTCTTCACAGCCTGGTTGGTTGATCCACTTAAAAGCATACGTAGAAGATGTAGGCTCCTCTTTTCCTGTAAGCTCTCAGAAAGAATGCATAGGGCGTGGCCCTGGCTGGTGGCACAGTGGCTAAGGTGCCAGCCTGTGAGCCCAAAGGTCGCTGGTTCGATTCCCAGCCAGGGCAACACAACCAGGTTGCAAGCCAGGTCTCCAGCCAGGTCTGTAGCTGGAGGCAGGTGAAAGGCAACCGTACATGGATGTCTCTCTCCCTCTCTCCCTTCCCCTCTCTCTGGGAATAATAATAAATAAAATCTTTAAAAAGAAAAAAGAACAACATGTGTGTGGGATTTTCGTACCTCTGGCTCTTCAGGTATACATTCCAGGCCGGGCTAAGCTCTGAGAAGCCACACTAGTGATTATCCCAAGATCAACTTTTATTAAGAGGCTGTCAGGGAGAAGTAGGCGGAGAGACGGATTAGTGGCCTGGACAGGAGCTGGAGTCTGGGGGGAAAAGCAACAAAGATTTAGCAGAGGATTTTGAATCCTTAGACCTCCTTCTCATTATATAGCATCTACCATGGTAGGTGACTGTTGATAAATATTCATTGGAGCGGGAATGGCCCTAATGGAATGCAAATCACATGCAAAGCAACATGGAAATTGGAACCATTATATGAAGTCAATAGGTGAGGTACTATGCATATTGAAAGTACAGGCAACAGCTCCAAAGGACCCATCAGGAGCCCGTACGGCTAGTGGTGGACCCTTCACTCCAGAAGGAACCCGTAGGTCAAAGAAACATCACTGAGCACAAAGCAGGGACAGCGAGGTCCTAGGGGTGAAAGAAACAGGAGTGGGGGTAGCTGCCTAGTCTGCCCTCCCATCCTGTTCAAGGTTGTTTTCCAACCTTCCTCCTCCCTTGTCTTCCCAGACTGATCAGCCCTGATACCGATCGATCGGTCAAATCCACTGAGTGACAGAGGCAGTCTGATCCGATTGTTCTGGACGGCTCCGTCAAGCCCACGAGGCTGGTCGCTTTGGCCTGGCTGGCACCACAGGCAAGCCTGTCTTTTGTCCCCTGAGAGCTCTCTCCCCGTGAGTGTCGCAGGCTCACACGCAAGGCAGGCGGGTCGGGCACGGATTTGCATGCATCTGTCTGTGCAAGTGCATACAAAGCCTTGGTGGTAGGGGGCAGATACGCACTTCTGGCCTCCACCTAAGTCCCTGGGGAACTAACTGCAGGACCATCGTGACCGCCCCAGGCCAGGGAAGGTCACAGGCTGTTTCTGATTGGGGCCTTCCCCTCTGTTTGCTTTCTGTGCCCCCACAGACCTCCTGCCAGGACTGAGGGACAAGGAAATAAGTCAGGAGTGACCCTTCTGGTGACCCATAGCTTCACCAGCCAGTCCCTGATTGCAACCTTCTGCTTCGGTAACAGCCTTTTTAATTCAGGCCTGCTGGCTGCACCGAGGCCGGGATGGCTGCAGAGCTGGTGGCAGGAAACACGGCCAGGATCAGAAGGCCCGAGCACGCCCTCCGCCCATGAGGCAACCCAAGGTGGAAGGATGGAGGCGACACACGCAACAGGAAGGAGCAGAGGGGAGAAGAGAGGGGAGAAGCCCCTGGTGGCTTTGCCAACAGACACTCTCCTTTGGCTACTATGCTCCCTTCTATCCACAGCGTTATGCTGTCACCCAGGCTCAGGTCCACTTGGACGCAAACCTCATGGGAACACCTGGACAACTGTCACAGAAGCCCTGCCTTCAAATCCCCACTCCTCTGACACCCGGATGTGGAAGCTATTCTCACCATCACCTGGTAATGTGCCAGAACAAATGTAGTCTCATGCTCAATTGTATGTATCCACAGCACACACCTACACACACACACACACACACACACACGCATGCATGCATGTGTACAACATAGTTGGAACCCCTCTGCCTACGGAACATCCTGTATTCAAGGGACATGTGGCTTTTGCAAACCGGATCGTACATTAATTAGACTACCGACATGAGAGTGTCAAAACTCTCTGCGGGCTTATGCATGGGGCCCTGTTCCCAGGAAGACACACTCAGAGGCCGAAATGGACAAGCCCTGCCATCTAATTGTCAGCTTTCACCGAGCACAGACCTGAGGCCCAGAACATTCTGCGTAGAGTTTGTCGCACTGCTGGGTTATGGAGACAGCAGGACTTGAACTCTGGCCCCTGCCCCCAGCCCAGGGAGTGCACCCTGTCCCCCACACACAACCCCCCCCCACCCCCGGCGGCTGGCCAGCGTGCAGCACCGCCCATTGGAGCCCCTCTCCTGCCCGGGATGCTTGCAGGTGGATCCTAAATAAGCAGCAGGACGACCTAAAGAAAGATCCAAGTAGGAAGCAGAGGTGAAATGCAAGATTCTGGCAGCCAGAAACACCGTGTGCGTTCTAAGAATTGCTGAGCGCCAACAAAACTGACCCACTGAGACTCCTGGCTGGACCCGCGCGCTCGCCACGACGCCGGATCTGATGGTCCAGGTTCCCCGGGGAGCCAGGTACCACCCCCTCCCCCCTGGCTCTATCATCCAAACTCAAACATAGCCTATCTTTTGGAAAATTTGCTTTTCAACTCCAAGGTCCTTTTAGGTTCAAGGAGCTGCAAGGCAAATAGTATAAAAAGATGAAAGTTGCTAGGAGGAAGTTGGTGTTGATAAGCCCTCCTCTACAGGGGGTGTAAACCCAGCTCCTCCCTCTCCCGATTGCCTTTTCAATCCGTTCCGGGCTCACCCACTCCCGGGGCCGTGCAGCCTATCAGCCTCCGCTCACGTATAAACACTGTCACGGCGATAAGGGCTTAACTTTTGACCTGCTTCCATTCCTTTTTTTTGCAGAAGCGACGGTGAGTTTGATTCTCAACTTTTTTTGTTGTTGCTGTTTAAAGCTCCAAAATGAAACCCACATGACATAAAAAAAAAAACCAACAAAAAACGAAAAATCAAAGTGCCAAATCATCTGCAGGGTTCCCTTTCAGCTTGGAAGGCTGGGCTGTTGGACACGGCGGCGGTCATTTTCCAGCTTGAAGTTCCGCAAGTCAATCATTTGCTCATTCATTCATTCACTCAACCAACAAATATGGTGAGCAGGTAAACATGACCCCTGACCTCTTAGGGCTCGCTACCCAGTCAGTGAGGTGCACAGTAGCCAAAGGACAACATTGAGCTTAGTGCCAAGGGAAGAAAGGGCATGAGATGAATCTGAGAGGCAGCAAGAGGAAGCCCCAAGGGCCGGCAGAAGCTCTGCCTTGGAGCGGAGAGACTCCTCTTTTCTCCTGCGCTCAGGCTGCCCCAGAGGGACACACCCTTCTTGCCTGGGTTAAAGTTCTACCTCCACCCCCATTTAAAGTCTCTCTCCCGAACCAGACAGCACCTTCTCTGTCATGCCACCCACACCCGTCCCTGGCACCTCCGGAAGGAGACAGGTGCTCCGCCGTGAGTTGGTGCAAAAAAGTAAAGGCTCCCAGCCTGAACTGGAGCTTCAGCCAGGCTGGAAACGAGGGTAGCGGGGATCCAGGGGTACTCGGGTCAGCCTCTCCCGTTCTGTTTGGAAACGGGTCAAGATGGCGCACCAGAAGCAGAGATGGGTCACTGACCAGCCCAATCCCAGGACACGCGCGTGCCCGCGCAGGCAAGGCCACGGGTGAATCCCATCACGGGCAGCTGCCCCTGCCCCACCGAAAAGGGGCTTCGCCCCCCCCCCCCCACCAGCTTAGCAATTGCACAAGAGGCGAAATAAGCCGCGGTGCAATTAGCAAAATGATGGGAAACTATGTAAGCAATTCAAGTACCACCCTCCAGCTCCCTTAAACCAACACATGGACCGCATTCCGTGCACGGGGGCAGGGGAGAGGCAAGTCTCTAGCCGCGCTGGGCAATTTTGCTAAACGTCTTTCAGAAATCTCTGGACTGTGGCAACCCTTCAGTTGGAAAATGTCAAGGCTCAGGAAATTCAGCCCAGGAAATTCATTGTCACCTACTTCCCCTTGCCATCAAGTTTGCCTTTTGCTGCTGGTGTTCAGAATGTGGGGTCTGCTCAGGATGGTTTTCAAGTCGGGCCGGTGGCTGGTCTGTGGGTCTGCCAACCACTGCCCCCTGAGTCTTTCCCACCTTGTCTGAAGTAGATTCTTCTAAGGTATAAATAAGAAGATCGTCATAAGAACCTCTGCACACCTATGTTCATAGCGGCACTATTTACAATAGCCAGGTGCTGGAAACAGCCTAAGTGCCCATCGGTGGATGATTGGATCCAAAAACTTTGGTACATTTACACAATGGAATTCTATGTAGCAGAAAGAAAGAAGGAACTCTTACCCTTTGCAACAACATGGATGGAACTGGAGAGTATTATGCTTAGTGAAATAAGCCAGTCAGTGAAGGACAAATATCATATGATCTCACCCATTACGGGACAATAATGAGCAAAACTAACAACAAGCAAA